>VCRL01000180.1:0-30148 GCA_013306195.1 Aspergillus latus
GCCAAAGAGCTCTTTGTGAAGATCCTAAAGTTATTGGTGAATGGTTTGCTGAGTTGCAGAGGGTTAAAGCTCAGTGGGGGATCCAGGATGAAGATATCTACAACTTTGATGAAACTGGCTTTGCTATGGGACTTATTGCAACAACAAAGGTGGTTACTAGAGCTGAAATGCCTGGTAAACCATGGCTTATTCAACCAGGGAACAGGGAGTGGGTTACAACTATTGAATGTGTCAACTCTATGGGGTGGTCAGTTCCCTCCACTATTATCTTCAAGGGAAAGGTCTATATAGAGGGATGGTTTGACGAAGAAGCAATCCCAGGCACTTGGAGGATTGAAACAAGCGCCAATGGATGGACCTCAGATGAGATCGGGCTTCGCTGGCTTCAAAAAGTCTTTATTCCAGCTACAAACAGCCGTTCTAGGGGGGGGTATCGACTCCTTGTTCTGGATGGCCATGGAAGCCACCTAACACCTGAATTTGATCGTACATGCAAGGAGAATAATGTTGTGCCTATCTGCATGCCTTCACATTCATCTCACCTCTTGCAACCTCTTGATGTTGGTTGTTTTGGTCCCTTGAAGAAGGCATACTGCAAGCTTATAGAGCAGAAAGGGCGGTTAGGGTACAACTATATTGACAAGTTTGATTTCCTGAAAGCTTATCCAGCAGCTCACAAGGAAGTCTTTACAATGGAGAATATTCAAAGTGGATTCAGAGCAACAGGGATAGTCCCCTTCAACCCCAATGCAGTGTTGGATAAGTTGAATATAAGACTATCAACTCCAACCCCCCCTCCGAGCAGAGGGAGTGCTTCAATCCCTTCCTCCCAGCTCTGTACGCCTCATACAGTCCGCCAAATACATCGAAAAGCTTGCTCAGTTGAAAAGCTGCTAAAGAATGGCTCTAAGAGTCCTTCATCCCCTTCCAAACGAGCATTTGATGAGCTTGTAAAGGGGTGTGAGTTGGCCATGTACAATGCTGCCTTGTTAGCCAAAGAAAACTCTGATCTCCGCGCAGCTATTAAGAATGACAAGCAAAAAAAGAGTCGCTCTAAAAGCCAAATAACTCCTATACATGGGATTTCAGTTCAGGAAGCTAGGGATCTTATTTTGTTGAGAAATGAGCAATTGGAGGCAGAGGGGGGTGGTGCTAGTAGAAGTGCTATCCCAACTTCAACAGCTCCTAAACGTGCCCTACCAACATGTTCTGAATGTAATATTAAGGGGCATACTAGAATCAGATGTCCTAGCCGGCAAGACTTTTAGTTTATCTAATTTAAATTGCTTTTGGTTGTGCTATAGAGCTTTAAATTTGAGATAGAATGATTTTTGGAGGGGGATTTACGAACCGACCGGGATTCACGAACCGACCGGGAATTACGTTAGATCAGTTGGGTATCCAACAAGTATCCGCTGCAGGTAGCGGATCCTTATTAAGGATCCGCTACCCGCAACCTGCGGGTAACGATCCTGGCTTAGGATCGTTGTCGTACGATCTGCCGCAGTCTAGAAACACTTGATTTCTGTCAGACTCGAACCTAAGGTTAGGGCACAAAAGAGGCACAAGTTCCCAGCTTACCTACTGGGCGATGTCTTCCATTGCCAGATCTGCCAGCTTGCGCGCGAGCAGCTCGAAATGTATGTACGATACTGCAGAAGTGACCGATAACTCCCGCTTTCGTCTTTCTTCCCCCACTGATGGAACTTTGTGGAATATGGTAAGTTCCGGGCGCGGTCTTGCAGAGGGAGGGTCGGCGAACTCGTCTTCAAGCAGACAGCTTCTACAACCCTTACCGTAGGTACAATATGTTTCACGCAAGCGCAGTCGGGCGTCTCCCCTTCAGGCAGTAAGCAGCTCCAATCTACATACTTTAACCCCCCTGGGCAACCCCCCTTTCCCCATCTGCTCCCTCTGCTAATATCTGTCGCAGGACTCACAATCTCGTTCAAAAACAATAAGTTCGACCTCGACCACTGAAATACTCCCGATCGAACTCATCGGTGTCTGCCGCTGCGGCCGCCAATACAACAGAACAGGATGGCGCGACAGCTCAAGCTCAACGAGACTACCAGATCCTCCGAGACCATGGCAACTCTGCCGAGACTGAAGCGCAACGCCCGGACTTCGACCCCGCAAAACACATCGAAGTGACCAAATCTCCATGTCCGGAATGGAAGTATGGACAGAGCGTACCGGATAACGGAGCAAGCCTGGCGCAGATACACCATGAAATCGATCCCTACGCGCCCGATCGACCGAAGGTCAACAATTATCGCCTGCTCATCTCCGGCATTGCGCCCCCAGCCGGTTGGGTTCCTAAGCACGGTCGGTTCTAACGGACAGAAGAATCTCTCGCCCTTTAGCTACTTCCAGCTGATTGACCATGACCCGCCGATGTTTACCGTGGGCTTTTATCACGGCCGTACCGCGTGAAGGACACCTACCGCAACCTAAATGAGACGGGGGAATGTGTTATTAACACTGTCTTCGAGAATATGATTGAAGCAGTCAGTGCCACCTTTATTGATGCGCCATACGGTGTATCAAAGTGGGACATATCGGGCCTTCGCGAAGCCCCTTCAGCAACAGTAAAGCTGCCGCGTGTTTAGGAGTCCGTGCTCAACATTGAAGACAGAGTCATTGACATTAAAGAACTCACCGACCTTTAACGGCCCGGAATGGGTCTTGCTGCGACCGTCCTGATCCAAGCCACTCGGTTCCGGGTCAAGGAAGGCACGGGCACGGCGGATCCGCAGTACAGCCATATCGACCTGGACAACGGGATCTCCTATGGTCGCGTTGTGTCGACCTTCGAGAGGCCGCGTGTTAAATGGGATGATGGGGTTTCTAGAGCGCTTTATTGGCAAAGTTGCAAGCGGCCAGACCGGAATAGTACATGGCTTGATTTATGTCAGCGCTGAATGTTGATCAACATACAATAAATACATTCTAATCCATTGCTCCAGTACGATTCCATCTACTGATTCACAGTGTCGGTTCATTTGTGGACCGATTTCTAAGCTTGCCTCATTGTACGCCACTTCCTAAGTAGTACAGTCTGATTATATTCTACATGACGATGCTGGATTGACACAGTTTTCAATGTACAATGCGTCTACTACAGAAGCGGACGCAGATACTACCATATATACTGCATACTTGAGATCCATACATGGCCTCACCATTACAGCCGACAAGTCCCCTTCAGACGCTTAACGGTATCAATATTCTTCGACACGCTCCCTCCCAGCGTTGCCAGCTGCTCAGCAGACATCCCCCGCCGGACCTGCGCAGCCTTGGAGATGGCCACCGCATCCGACAACGCCAGGGGGGCGAGAACCAAGCTGAAGATGGCGAGCGGGGCATTTTCGGGGTCATCAACAATCGTGTACACGTCAAAGGCGGTATTGCCCACGGCACCAAGCAGAGAGATCACGCGGCCAATCGTCGCCAGCGAGGTCACGGCGCTGGCGATCTCCCCGATGACAGGCACGAAGAAGAGGATGGCACTGACGAAAGCCAGGATGATGGCCTTGCGCTCCGCCTCGCGGATCTCCTCGGCGACGTCGACGATGGTCTCCATGTTGGCGACGGCGTCGGTCACCATGTAGATGGGCAGGGAAAGCGCATCGACCAGGTCTGCGGCGTCGCCGAGGTACACCCGGTCGTGGACATCTTTGATGACCTGCGTCAGCTGCGGGCTGAGGTCCGTCAAGTTGTTGCGGGCCTCGCTGACCACGTCCTCCGGGTTGATCACGTCTTCCTTCTCGTACCCCTCCGGCACGGGGAAGTCGTAGTCCCAGTACCAGTTCGGCCCACAGGTATCGTCGTGCCCGCCGCAGGTGATGTGGTGGACGTCCTTGAAGGCAATGTTGTCCTTGTCAATGCCGACGTTCGCGTAGAGATCCGCGAAGAACTGGTCAGCCTTGCTGTCGCGCAGCGTCCAGTACACGGACTCCGCATACAGATCGCCTTTGGGCGGTTTCTCCTGGCCGCGCAGGGAGTAGTCGGGCGGGCAGGGCTGGGTCATGTTCAGGTACTCGTAATTGGGAGGGTCGCAGTGGACCTCGGGGTTCTCGCAGACGCTATCCCAGCCGCAGTCGAAGTCGCCGCAGTATCGGCAGCTCGGCGAGGACTCGCCGCTGTCCCTGTAGCACATGGAGCAGCAGCGAATCCATTCGGTCACGACGCAGGTGAAGTAGTCGTTGCCCGTGCTCATGGTGAAGTTGCGCACCTGCTTCTCGCCGCTGTCGACAACGGCGCCGGCATAGACGTCGAAGCTCTTGTCGTAGCCGTTTTCCATGAGGGCATCGTAGCGGCTGAGGGTGTCGTCGAGCTGCTTTTGCAGGGCGACCAGAAGGTACTCGGAGACGCATTCTTCGGAAATGTCGTCGATGTTGTCCTCGATTTCCTCGATGGAAGAGAACGACTGGTCGCAGTCTGCGAGGGACTTGGATGGCTTGGGCTCGATCACCCCCTGCTCGCCCAATGGGCCGAGACTGTCGTCGTCGGTGAAGGCTTGCAGGTCCACGGCCCAGTCGATGGTGCCGGCAAAGTTGAGGCCTTTCCAATGGTCCCGGCGGGTGAATTTTGTGGTTTCTGACATGTACGCGACCCATTCCAGATCTGCCGAGACACGGTTAGTTGCAATCCTGCCTATGTAGATGATAATGAGGCAGCAAAGACATACCATCCCAAACCATGATGTCCGAGTTCGAGGCGCCGTCATGCCACGACTTGACGTTACTTTCGAGGGTCAGAATCTGGTTGATCTCCGCATTCGAGATATATCCAGCCATGTCCGTGCACAAACCCTTCTGCGCTTCGGAGTTGTATCGATCGCCGGTGAAGCGACAGTTGGGACCCGTGCAGCCTTTCTCGGCCATGTGGAAGGATCGGCCATAGCTGGACTCGCCCACGAAGATCTTGTTGGACGGAACGCCGGCTTTGGTGACTGCGAGCCATTAGCTTGATATTGACAACAAAGCTGAAACGAGCACTTACTCATAGACAGTGTGTAAGTTGTTTCGGTAAGGTTTACTTTTAGCGGACGATGTCAGCAGTTGAGAGTAACAAAGTGTTGAAGAGCATACCGTGACTGCGCAGACAGTTCCCGGCAGAACAGCCTTCCATGGAGTACTGATTGCCTGCGTCCCATTGCCCTAGGCCGATCGTCAGATAGAACGTCAGGGTTAAGTGGCTTGGAGGCAGTTCATCTCACCGTGCAGATCGTAAGTCATATAAACAATGTAGTCGAGCTCTTCGGCCATGTTCTTGATGGGAAACGCTTTGAGGTACCAATAGGAAGCTGGGGCAGCAATCGACAGCGTCATGCCATCGGACAGCTTGCGTTTCATGACAATCAGGAACTTGTAGTAAGTGGCACCATCCTCTGCTTGGCCTGGAGGGGTATCAGGGATGTCCGTTGCCTGCCAGTGGGCTAACGTTAGTCTATCGTATCAACGCAATAGAGAACGCAGGGAAGGACGTACGCCCGGGTACTCCCAATCAAAGTCCACCCCGTCCAACCCTTCGTCCTCGAGGAACTTGGCCACGTTGGCCGCAAAGGTCGCCCGGTTGGCAGGGCTCATGGCCTGTCGCAGGACATCGTAGGTCTCGGGCTCGGTGGAGAAGCCCCAGCCGCCAAAGGAGATGATGCGCTTCGCATTCAGGGACTTGAAGTCCTCCCACTGGTTGTAGGTATCATTGATCGCCACGGTCCAATCCTCGGTATTGATGCCGGCAAACGCCCAGTGCATGTGTGTGTAGCTCTCGTCCGTGTTCGCATTCGCCGCCCGCAGGTTCAGGCAGTCGCGGTCGAAATTCCACGACTCGTAGTAGCCTACCCGGCCGTAGGAGGAGGGACCCTTGTCGTTGTTCGTGATGTCCACGCCGCAGCTGGACACGCATCCGTTCTCGCGTGCGGACGTGCCTGGGTTGTCAGCGGGCCCGCGCTCTTCCTTGCAGAAGTCCTCCGTGATCCCGCATTGGCCCCAGATGTTGCAGCACACGTTCAAGGGACACGGGTTCATATCCTCCAAGGAGCCGCTGGTGGGCTTCTTGCTGCCAGGCTTGGTCGGCCCGCAGACGGCGTTCGAGATCGGTGCAGGCATCGGCGGGTCACCCTTGCTGAGGCAGATGTAGATACCGGCATTGAGATCGTTGCACCCGTTCCATCCCCAAGTCGTCCCGTTGTTGAACTTTTCAATGTCCTTTTGGGTCAGGCCGTTGGCGGCTGCGAGGTCCGAGCAGTTGTCTCCGATTTCTACATAGTGCGTGGCGCAGGTCCCGTCGTCACTGGCTCTTCGCCGGATATCGGGGAGAGGGCCCGGGGAGCAGCACACGGGCTGGCCAGGGACCAAGGTCTTGCACAGATCCTCGTCAGGATTGTACTCCAAGAAGCTGGAGTAGGAGATGCCGCAGCGAGAGGCCAGCGCTGCACAGTTATCACCGTTTGCGACACGAGTGGTTGAGCAGTGGCCTCGGGGCTGTAACGGGACCTTTGTACCGAAGGACAGAGAAGACAAGATCGAGGAAGCCAAAGGGGTTGGAGAAGGACTGGGTGAAGAGCTCGCAATGGGATTCATGTCGACCACCGACTCGTAGACGGGAACATTCTCCCAGGTCTCCTTTGCATCCAGCGCATCGATGCACTTGGCGCTCTTCCAGGAGCGCAGGGCACTCTGGACGGCAGCGACATTGGACGTCGTGTCGACCGCAACGCCGAAGATATGGTGAGAGTTGCGGCCCTTGCCACAAAGCTGGACAGCCATGGCCTCAGACGAGCCTTCTGCCTTGACGCGGGCTTCAAGGCGAGAGGCAATCGAGGTGATTGTTTTTGGATCGAATGCAGACCCAAGATAAGCCCCAGCCACTGTGCCATTGACGTGCGCAAACATGATCGATTCGCCGCAGTGGCTCTTGTGCCCCAGGTACTTTTGCAGCTCGTCTAGGGCAACCGCAACCGTGCTCGTCGTCTCGATATCCCTATGAAGAGCGCCCACTGTGCCAAACTCGACACCAATTGACGCCTCTTCGGCCGTAGACAGACAGCTTGCAGCCGAGCTCTCTGCGCGCCTGGTCGGGTTAGAGCTAGTTTTCTCAAAGATCGCGTTGACGGTCGAGTTGGCATTTTCGCCGGCCCCAGGGGTGCAAGCACGCAGCTTGACGTGTGCATTGGGGTTGTCGACGGGGTTGTAGATGGCGAGGTCGAAGAGGACCGGATGGGTGCACAGGGCTAGCCGGTCGGTGGAAGAGTAGACGGTCCAATCTTTTGGCTTCCTTCCCGCACAAGACGCAGGGCATGGATGTAAATCAGAGTAAAAAGTGCCGGGACTGTCGATGGGGACGACATCGCTCAGGGTAAGAACGGGATTCCCCTCGACGTCCTGGCCAGCCAGCACCCCGGGAAAGAGGAGCGCCAGGGAAAGGAGCGCCCAAGGCGCAAATGTGACCATGGTGGCCTAAAGGAATGACTAAAAGAGAGACGGAAAAAAAAGTAAAGAGGGAAAGATGGTAAACGAAAGACTTGGTGATAGAAACATTGGTGTCGAGGCGGAAGAACAAGGGTATTTATCTCTGTCTATGGCTCCTCCATCTGCTAGGTAGTTGGGTAGCCTCCATTCTTGCCTTAGGCAGAGTCCGTGGATGGAAAGAATCATAGCTAAGGGTTCGCAGTCTCCCGGGAAAGGCAAGAGGTCTCCAAGCGAGACAGTATGGTCAGGTCGTATATCTAAGACTCTGAGTGGAGATCGATCACGGACTCGTTTGACCCTGAGCCGCCATCAGTCCACGTATGATCCAGAGACATTCCAGATCAGCTTTCCTTCCTAGAAAGACTACTGCGACTTGACTCGCAGTAGTGGTGGCAGGGTAGCATTGGATAGCGCCAACTAGCCCCCGGTCAGAGCGAACGCAGGGGCTAAGCACTAGGGCATCCATCGTCAATCTGCTTTACTTGGCACTGAGCAGACCAGAAATATACGAGGATGCATGCATGCATTATCCCGAAGAGGCCTGGTGCGAAGGATGCACTGGTGATAAATAAATACATTAATACTCCGTAGGATGGTGATTCCTAGACGCTCGCACTGGTCCTTCCTTGCGGTCGATCCTTTTGCACCCTGAGAGCAAGATGAGGCTCTCTATCCTGACCACCATCTTCATGTTCCTGGTGCGCGCGCTGGGTGATGGCGAACGAGGTGCAGCGGAACGGTAAGACCTCTTTTCCCTCCGGCCCAGCCGTCACCCCGTCTGACTCAACAGCACCCTGATCTTCGCGACATATGTCATGGAGGAGATCCACGAGACTGGCACCGGAGACAACAAGTACCAGTTCACCGTTGCCAGCGGATGCCAGGGCACGAGAACGGGGCTGCGGGGCCAACCTAACCGGTGCACGCTCAAGGAGCTGTGCGAGCATCTTTGGATGCAGTCAAGCTGGGAGGTCGCCCAGCTGGGCGAGGATGGCAAGCCGCTCAAGGACAGCAACAACAAGATCATCACCGTGGAAAAGAGCGACACCAGGCCCGATCCCGACAAGACCGGGTGGACCGCCAATGCAAAGGAACCCAACGGGCTCCTCAAGCTCGATGTGAACAAGATGATGCAGGCCATCCTGAACGTCATGGATCCCAGTATCAACAAGAAACTCGCCCAGAAGGGCTACTACGGGAACCTGAACGTGGCCAATGCGATCAAGGGCGCCACCGACTACTACGCGACGATGGCCGACTTCGGGCGCAATACCTGGAAATTCCGCGAAGAGGCCCTCAAGGTCGAGTCGGAGCTGACGCCGGCCGTCAAGAAGCGATTCACTACATGGTATGACTACGCCGATACGGCGGCGAAGGTGGTGGTGGACCTGCGGCTGAAGGACAAGTACAAGATCGAAGAGGATGCCATCAAGAACGGACTGAAGAAACTCTTTGATGGAGCCACCGAGGATGGGAAGGAGAAGCAGAGGGCAGTGCGAGTGGTCAAGGTGGACGCGCCAACGCTCGTGAACCCTTCGGAAGACGACGGGTCCCAGGCGGCAAAACAGCGCAACCAGGAGGCAAAGAAGCTCATTGGGGTGGAGAGGCTCCAGATGGTGAGCGTAGTCAAGACAGCCGAGGCACTATCAGGGCCCTTGGGGATGAGCAAGGAAGCGCTCCAGAACAAGATGACGCAGACCCTGCAGGCGGGCATGGCCAGCGATATTGGCAATAACCATCAGGCGGCCATTGACGGCGCCACACGCAGTCAGAAGCTGGTCAGCACCGGCGCGTGTGCCTAAACGGATGTAGTTAGCTTGTTTAGAGTCTCTGGAGTGTACAGCTGTTCTTTCCAATGTAATGTGATCGTATCATTCCATCTCCTCTCACTCACTCCAATATCATCGAATCTATCGTCATGCTCGGCTCTCTGCCACAAGAACTCCTTGATAAGATCACTGCCCTCCTCACAGTGAGGGATCTCGCCCGGCTTATGGTTGCCAACCGCCAGCTCTTCCTCCGCCTGGAACCCCTGCTGTACAGCCAGCCCGAGGCCGTCAACCAGGCCATGTTCTGGGCATGTCGCACTGGCCAAGCGCAGTTGATTCGCCGTCTAGTGGTCGTCCGTGGCGCTCCCAGGAGCACCGTCTTGATTGATGGTGTTCTACTACTCACTCTCGATACTGCGGCTGCTCGGGGCCATGTCGAGGCCTTCCGCATGCTGCTCAATCTCGGAGCGCGCGTGGATGTCCCCGACCAGGCCAGACGGAACCACCGCCAGCTTATTAAACACATTTCCTCTGCCGCTACGAGCGGGCCTCTTCTCCGCTTGTTCTTCGAGGCCGGACTGGACGCCCAGCTGCGTCCGGCTCATCACCCATCCCTAATCCTTGGACACTCACTGTGCTGGGTGGCACGCACACCGAGACAGTCCCCTCCTCTTAGCCAGGTTGAACTGCTTCTGGATCATGGGGCAGGAACCTTTGCCAATGAGCCGTATGAGTCTTATCGGTACTACTTTTTCACGCCATTAACCAGGTTCATGTATCACCGCGACTATAATCCCATCCCAGTACTAAATTTACTAGTCTCTGCTGGGGTTACACTGCGGGGACCGGAGATTGCGGCGCCTGTGGTACGACCGACTCATAGTCCGATCTTTGTTGCTGTAGAGGTCATGGCCACTACCGGAGATACAGCTCTCCTGGAATGGTGCCTGCAGAATGGGGCCAGCATCAATCAGCAGGTTCCAATACTAGACCGAGAATTGTACGGCGTTTACTACTACAGCAACCCAGCGCTATTCTATATCGACTGCATCAAACCCTGCAATTTCACCGAGAAAGTGGCAGCTGAGATCAAAGACCTAAGCCTTGAGCGCAAAGTCAGCAATCCCATGGAAGGCCTGATGTATCTAATGGAGCGCGGGGCACTGATCGATCCAGCCAGAGATGCACACGATCAGGAACGAAGGTATAGAACCGGGACGGACTACACAAACAAGCCGACTCCGTGGTGCATCGAGCGCCTCTTGCGCCACTGCGGACTCGGCCAATTCCAAACGAAGCCAACCTTTCGCTCGACAGTGGAGCATCTGCTGCGATGCAGTATTGGCCGTGGCGATATAGCGGAAATGATCGTCCGGTGCGAAAAAGCCCTCCGTCCACACTATGTGCCATGGACCTTTCTGGAGCAATACGAAGCCCAGTCGGAGCAGACCATTGAATCCTGGTCTGACCTCCTCCAACTCGTGGACAACCTGCTGGTAGCCGAAAAGCGCCCCGAGTTCACCCCAACACGCCTTCTCGCGGACTACATTACATGCAAGGCACAGCGCTTGGATGCGCTACACGAGATTGGGCAAGTGACCATTGACCATCTGCTCGCCAGCGGAGCCGACATCAATGCCCCGGTCGCCGGCGAGGCCGACGGGACCACTCCCCTCCACCAACTGTGCCGGGAGTACAATGCCCATGGACGGCAGCTCTTGGCCCCCGAGCGTACCCACCAACGGAGCGTGAGCACAGATATGCAGCAGTTTGTCCGGCATCTGCTGAGCAAAGGGGCGGATCCCTCGCGAACCGCACAGGGCTACACTCCAAAGGAGCTTCTGGTTGCTGGTATTCCCTCCGATCCTGGCCGGTGCAGCAGTAGCGAGCAGACGGTTCTTGGCGTGGCAAAGTTGCTCTAGCTTAGCGGATTTCAAGAAGTAACCAATGTCAGAGATTTGATTGCAGTCGATTTGCTGAGGCACCCAAAGGGCCTCGAGCGGGGGCTTAGCTCGGCCCCAACTGCACCTGAGGCTTACTCTAACGTACCTAGGTAAGGCGGGCGGCTCTGGCCGACACACAGCTATTCTAATTTGAAGTCCAGGAACTAGACTACTTGATCAGTTCACAACAATGGCATTAATATCCTACCTCGGCCAGGAACGAGCCGGCCGGCCCCATCCGAGTGAGCCCTGAGTCCCAGAGGGGTGCGTGCTCCGGGCCTAGGGAGATTGCCACGAACCGTCCCTGCGCTAAGCCTCTAGCCCAGGGTTTTGGCTGAGGGGCCCCAGCGCATTCTCTGCTTTAGGAAGGAGTCTTCCGAAAATGAGGTGAGCCTTGTGGCGATGGTTTGAAGTCAGCCGATCGAGATGAGATTACATCGCATTTGCATTTGGGAGAACGGTCAGGCACCGGTGCTTGGCAATGAAACCTGGCTATCAGCAGACGAAAAGATATGGTGATGTCGGAGAAATTAGTTGTCGATGAAGCGTATCCATACCTACGTAGGGAGTCAGACCTTCGGCGTCTACGGAAAGTTCGGGTGAGATTGTATAAAGACTTGACCGTTGCCCCCATCGTAGGGTAGGAGTAGAACAGCATTCCCTTCCTTCCGCCTTGAAGATGCCAAACACTCTCCAGCTCTTCGCTGCGGCGCTGAGCCTCGCCCCCTGTCTGGCCTTACCCAATCAAGCCGGAAACCACGTCCGTCGTGATGAGACGCCCCTGATGCCATTCGACCCAGACACGAGCTCATGGTGTACCTGGTGGATCAACAACGACGGCTCAAACACCTGCACCCGGCTCCTTGATCTCTGGGCCATCACAATAGACGATTTCATGCGCTGGGTACGAGATCCTTTCCGTCTCTGGACAGTCCGCTAACCATGCCGCAGAACCCATCCATCTCCAAAGACTGCGCAGGCATGGAGGAAGGAAAGTCCTACTGTGTCGAGGCGTTTGGAGAGCCCGACCCGAGTGAGATCACGTCTACCACCACAGTCCCGGTCACGACCAGCACCATGACAACCAAGACCACCACGACGGCCAAAACTACCACGACGACCGGCGGTGCCCCCGGCGCCACGCAGTCCGGACAAATTTCGATCTGCAACCGCTGGGACCTCGTTCAGTCGGGCGATACCTGCTCCGTCTACCTCGACAGGTATCCCGGCATGACCCTCGCAAAGCTGGTCGAGTGGAATCCCGCCATCGGCTCCCAGTGCCAGTCGCTCTGGGTTGACACCTACGTACGTCTCTCCTTGTTCCGATATAACAATTGAAAGCTAACGATAGACGCAAAGCTTTGCACCGGCGTAGAAGGCTACACCGCGCCCACAACAACGACTACAGCAACACCCACCACAACCGCCCCCAGCAACGGCGTCACCACACCCTCGCCCATTCAACCGGGCATCATCACCGACTGCGCCTCCTTCCACGAAGTCCAGTCCGGCGACACATGCACCTCGATCGCGAAGGATGCCGGGATCTCGCTCTCTCAATTCAACGCCTGGAACACCGGCGTCGGCAGCGGCTGCTCCTCCCTCTGGCTGGGGTACTACGTCTGCGTGTCTAAGATCGGGGTTACAACGACCACAACAAAAGCACCGACCACAACGACGACGAAGCCGGGCAACGGCATTGCAACACCCACACCGACTCTTCCTGGCATGGTCTCCACGTGCGACGCGTTTTACCTCGTTTCCGAAGGCGACACCTGCGCTGCGATCACGAAGAAGAAGGGAATCAGTCTCTCGCAGCTCTACAAGTGGAATACGGGATTGGATTCAAGTTGCTCTGGCTTGTGGACGGGATACTACATCTGTGTCTCTGTTACGGGAGTCCAGCCGACGACGACGAAGAAAACGACGACGACAACAACGAAGCCCGGGAATGGCGTTGCAACACCGTCGCCCATTCAGCCTGGTATGACGGGCTCGTGTAAAAATTTCCACAAGGTTGTCTCGGGGGACCAGTGCGGGGCGATTGCGAAGAAGGCGGGCATTTCGCTGGCGAACTTCAATAAGTGGAATCCTGGGGTGGGGAGCAACTGTAAGTCGTTGTGGCTGGGCTATTATGTTTGTGTCGGCGTTTAAGTTATGGTACCAAAGTATGGTAGGGTATTA
Organism: Aspergillus latus; assembly: GCA_013306195.1. Classification (NCBI taxonomy): domain Eukaryota; kingdom Fungi; phylum Ascomycota; class Eurotiomycetes; order Eurotiales; family Aspergillaceae; genus Aspergillus; species Aspergillus latus. The sequence goes on from VCRL01000180.1 coordinate 13,375, forward strand.
AATCTCCTGATCTCTGAATGGATGGATAGGAAACTGTACAGTAGTACCCAATGGATCCAAGGTTAGGTGAGAAGGGTTGTATTCGTGTGCAATGCCCCAGCAGCCGGGGCAGATCAACTACCGTACCTTATAACATGGCTGCACGCAGAATATATAGATCTCGTCCGTTTCGGAGTCGAGTTTTTTACCTCACCTCACCCGTAAGTAAATGTCACTTGCAGTGAGAACCTTGGAACGGCGATTTACATACCTACCTGGACAGTAAACCGCCCATGGGTTAAGCAATAATTTCGACCCAACCCAAATAACTGTAACGGGCGTAGGCAGTATCGTTTTCAACTGGCTGTCCTATATTCACAAGTCTCACAAGCTTGGAGAGTAAGTATGAGGATAGGCCTTCCTCTCCCTCTATATACGTGCTGCTAAGCTTCCTTCAGATTCTGTCCACCCTCCTAGAATGTTCTACTGGTTGAGGGCATAGCCGATAACCAGACCCAGGCCATAGCCTTGGTAAGGAACTGCACTGTTGTTCCTTTCTGCCCCCTCCTGATTAGACTTGTTAAACCCAACCCGCAAAACCCGCCCCAACCCGCCCCAACCCGCCAAGAAATGGGTTGGATCATGCTTTTCAAGAATCCACTGGGTTTTGGCTCTTAGTGGGCTAACCCGCGGATACCCAAATAACCTGTTGGTTTAAATTATTGGGTAATATGGGCTTTTGGATCATGGAGCAACCCAAAATCCTATACTCTACTTATTTTATCTATCTTACTAGGCTTAGACCTCGGCAAAAACATTTAGAGGGCGGGCCCCATAAACCCTCTTCGGCCCTCTTCGACCCTCATCTGCATAAAATTTTCGCGATCTTTCCTAATTTGGATGGATAAAATGGCTGAGTAACTCAAGTAAAATACTGTTAATTATATCTGTATGGTCTGTATTTGAATTTACAAGCTACCTTATCACAATGACTAGGAAATTTTAAGAAATGCTTTTGTATCCTAAAAGAGGAAAGCGGGTAATAGTAACTTTACTCAAGTCAGGTTGTCAAAGTGTTGTTGTGGATGGTAGTATTACAGTTCATCTTCCACATGCTGCCGCGTCCTGTCACTGTAGAGAGATATATATATGTTTATAACAGGGTAGAGGTAGTATATATTTTGGATTCCAACAAGGTCTCTTCTCAAAGACTTGAATTACTTAATTTCCTATTATCTTTGAAGCCGATCGTTACAACAACTATTTATTTATATAAGAATACTATTTCTTTTTCCTAGCTACCTTTTGTTGGTCGGTAATCATCATTTTTGTTGTTAGAAAAAGTTACAAAATGCTGCTGAATTCGGGGGGCCTTCAGCTCAGCGACGAATGAATGATATGAGGGATAATTGCGGGCCGCTCGCGGGCCGCCCGCATATTTCGAGGGCTGATTTGAGGGCTGCCCTCATCTACCATTGAGATTCGTCCAATCCGATTAAAAGATTAGGTAGATATGGAGTAAAATGTAACAAGTCAGATTTTCTATACCTGTATGACTGTGTCTAGATTTGCAATAACCAAGCTGAATCTCTAGGTTAATCACAGATTTTATTTATCAGGGGCTGTAGGAAATCTTTTATAAGTCTCTTTAAACCCTGCTTTATTGTTCTTCAAGCTGTTACCATGTCTCTAAGAATGTCATAAATCTCTCAGTTCTCTGATTAATTTTCCTCCTCAGTATATAAGGATGACCTAATTAACAATCTTCTACTCTGTTTACCTATAAATTAATACTTGTGTGCGCTGAATACTCCTGGGAGCTAATAAACAACACAAGACTCAGGGTCAGATTCCAGGTTTCTTATACCGGTGACTCCACCCCCTGTTCCTACTATACTCACACGCGTTGGGCCTGGTCGATCAACATCATTTGTGCTATACTCTAATATGTTGAATGATGACTTTGTTGCTTGGTGGCTGAATACTGAGTTTGGAAAGAAAAAGTAACTACATTGGGATGGTACCTGCAGAGCAAGTTGCTGGGAGCACTTTGAACAAGTTGCTAATGCCAAAACTGGTAAGCCCGGGGCTATGTATTGTCAATGCTATAAAGTCCTTGATCATCCAGCAAATGGGCGCTTTGGAACAACTGCCCTTTATAGATATCTGGCCGGGCCAACATGTCGCAACGCCACAACTTAGAAGGGCAATATAAAGGGGCTATTAGCATCTACTGTATGTACTATTTCTGATACAGAACCTTTACCTACTGATAGTTGTTTTATATTACTAGGTACAAAATACCTTAACTTGACTAAGAACCTTTATATAGCATGAATGGGAGCAGAAGCTTCTCTGACTTCTTATAATCTTATATCTCCCCTTCCAATTTATTGAGCATCCAGAGTTCCATGATATAATCTCTTTTGCCCGACTTGCATCTACACAACCAGAGATTCCCTCTGCAAAGATAATTTAGTCTCAGCTACAGAGCTATGTAGAAGAATAGCAATAATCCCTTCTTCAGAAGCTTCCTCTAAATGCAAAGCTTTTAATTGCATTAGACTGTTGGATATCTCTATTTTAACAATCTTTTATGGCCATAACAGGCTATTTCCTTGACCTGGACTAGGAGTATCAAGAAGTCCTACTTAGCTTTTAACCATTATCTAGATCATACTCCGGGGTCAATCTCAGCAGTATGCTTCTGAAATTACTCTAACAGCACAGCATCACAGATCAGGTCCTTGTAGTTACTACTGACAATGCCTCTAATAACAATACAATAATGTCCAGCATTCAAGAGTCACTACAGTCACTGAAATTAGACAATAATTCAATTATTGTTCAAATTCCCTGTATTGCACATATTATTCAGCTTAGTCTGAATGAGCTTCTTGGGATGATGAGGGCTAATCTGAAAAATAAGAGTGCAGAGTTGGAATGGTCTGAAGATCATGTCCGGCTGCTTCGCGCGAGGCACCAAAGTAGGGAGATTATTAATATACTTGATAAGGTATACTTTATCCTTCCTTACTTCCTCTCTTTGTTTGTTCTTAATTAATTATATAATTTTGGTTGATTCACTGTGTTGCTTTTTACTAATATATTAAATACTGTAGGTCTGAAACCTTGCTGTCTATATCAACACGAGCCCTTAATATCAGGAAGTATTCTATAATCTTCAGAACAAAGAGCCGAAGCTTGTTCCAATCCAAGATGTACGAACTCGCTGGAACTCAACATTTTTGATGCTTCGACGTGCTAAGAAGCTCCAACCCATATTCAATGAGTTTTGCTCACAGTACAACCAAGATCACTTCATACTTAGTTCAGATAAGTAGCAACAGATTAAGTACCTTCTCTAGATTACACAGCCTTTCTTTAGGTTTACAATCCTTCTCTCCAAGACTAAGGATGTCAGTATCTATCTTGTCTTCAGTATTTATAACAAGCTCTTTAACCATCTCAAAACTTCAATAACTGTACTAGAATCAAAGAAGGTAGCCTGGAAGCAGCTAATACTTGCTTTACTTAAAGTATCAAAAGCAAAGCTTTTATATTACTACAGCATGACTGATAAGATTAATAACAATCTGTATATAATTGGCACAATACTCTCCCCACAACAGAAGCTTCAGTTCTTCAAGGGGACAGACTGGCATGATCCTAATACTGACTAGTATGCCACTTATCGCAAAAGTATTAAGGATTACTTTGATGTTTACAAGCAAAAGCTTTCAGTCTTATAATTAATAACAAAGGCCTAATTATCTACAGCTGCTATATCAGAGCTAGAGATAGTATACAAGCTGGAAGGGTCTCAGGATTTAGCTACTAGAGATTATGATAAGTTGAAGTAATACCTTGATAGTAGTAAGTAATATCCTTGCCTTTTATATAATTATAATTAATACTGGATATAGGTACTGTGCAAACTCCAGCCTGTATATTCTGGAAGGACTATCAGCATCAGTTTCCCGCACTTGCAAGCCTTGCATGGGATGTTTTCTTAATACCTGCAACCAGAGCGGGTGTAGAGCGGCTTTTTAACTCGGCGCGGGATATCTGTCACTACTGTCGGGGCTCTTTGAAGCCAAAAACAATCCAAGACCTGATGATGTTTATGTGTACATCAAAGTTTGAGATTGAAGAGGACTGACGGGCCTTGATGGACAAATACCTCTCACACGAAGAAAAACAAGCCGAGAAAGAGGAGAAGGACATAGACAGCAACTTTCTTGAGCCAATAAGTGATACCAAGGAGGGTAACAATGATAACAAGCCTGGAGTCGAGGACGAGCCCCAAGTCATGGGTAATGATGATATTACACTTGATCATATCCAACCATTGAGTGAGAAGGCCCGAGGGAAGAGGCAACTAAGTATGGCGTTGTTACTAGAAATTGAAGAGCAGGATACTAACCAGGAGGACGAAACCTGCTTGCCTCCCATATATAGCATACAAGTTCAGTATTCAGGGAGAGTCCGGAAGCGCTCAAGGCTTCTCAACGGATATAAATCCTATGATTAGTGGTTTCAATGTAGAGTAGAAGCAAGTAATAAGGCATGTTATGATTAGATATTGCAATAATATAAATATTAGTATAACTTCCTGCACTCCTGCCCCTCCTCCTGGATAGTAAACTCTGCAAGCTGTTTGCCGCTCCTACATCTGTAAATAGAATACCTGAAAAATACAGCCAATATTGCATATTTTATGCAACCAGTCCAGTAATTCTGTTTGTCCTGTTTGTCGGCCCTCAAATTTTATTAGGGCGGCCCACTGAGGGCGGGCTCTCGCCCTTGCCCGACCTGCGGGCAGGAGCTGCCCGCCCTCCGCCCTCATTTTGCGGGTCGGACGGCCTGTCAGATATGGCCAATAGAGTCCTTCTTAGGAGTCGGGCTCAACAGGTCCTAAGGATATTCTGAGATCAGACAAGGAAGGTATAGGTGAAATGCAGTAACTCGATAATGTTGACAATGTTGGCTATCTTGGTTGTTCCGAAAATAAGACACGAAGTGCAAAACTAACTACATGGTAATGAGCGTCCTTAAATACCCGTGCCTTCATACTGTATCAAACCTATGGATATGTCCCCGGTCAAATCCTGTCAAAGCATCCAGTTGGCTCCGTCAAATCGTCTGCTTTGCTATATCATATCACTGGATAGTTAGTCTATTATGCTGAATCAGCGAATTATACATCTTAATTAGTTTAGTTATGCATGCATGGGTATCAATGGGTTACCCATGAGTAGTAGGCCTACCCATGGGCGGGAAATGGGTACTACATTGGTACACATGGGTTTATGGGTATGGGTTATGGGCAGAGGCCGCTACCCAATGGGTACCCATGCCGAGGTCTAAGAATAGCTCTACTCGGCCTCGGCGGTGTTGGGTAAGTGTCGAGCGAATAATGCTTGGCTAAGTGCTCACAAATTGAAGAAAGTCGCAGCTTGCTATCGAGTACTCGTATCAGATCCGATCCGAGTCAGCCGCAACGTGGGCTTTTTGGGTGCACGCGAGCAATGAGGCCCGGTTCGAGCAAAGTTTCCGGGACATCGCGGACCAGCTGAAGATACCTGGTCGTAAGGGTCTGACAGCCAACATATTCAAACTGGTCGAGAACTGGCTACGGGACGAGAAGAAAGGAAAATGGATCTGTATCCTTGACAATGCGGATGATGATCAGTTCCTTTGTTCACGTAGAAGGGAGCTTTTACAGGGGAGCCATCAAACGCCTCGACGAAGCCTCTCCTAGAATCGTTCCCAGAAGCCAGAATGGATTTACAATTATCACAAGTCGAAGCAGAGAGGTTGCGCTCAAGATGGTCAAGCACACGGATCTGATTCAAGTGAATTCGATGAAAGAACTCAGGCGCTAGAGCTTCTTCAGAAGACGCTCGATCAAACCGGAGAAAGCCAGGAGGGTCAGCAGTTGGTGGACCATGACATATACCATCGGCTCAACTCAGTAAATGCCAAAAAGGCTTGGTAGCGTAGCTATGTTTGGAGTATAAGTATGCCTTGCTGATGCTCCTCTTCGAAGTATCTAAACCAACCCCGGCCATATGCAAATACCAAGAATGGCGATCCTGACTACATGTGAACAGAGGAAACAGCCATTACTGGCTCATGCATGGCATTCAAACCGGTTCATTATTTGCTAACAACTCTTATCAGGAGAGCAGAACACCTAGGTAATAGGAGCTTTTGTCACTACACTTTATTATTATATTAAATTGAAAGAATCCAAGCCAGGTAGTATGCAAATGTTTCTGCATTTTTAAGATCAAAGGCTGCGGTTGCTTTCTTAAGGGGTATCAATAAGAGGGAAGTCCCTCAGCCGCTACCAACTCAGGCTCACTCCAACTCCCCAGTTACTATCAGGCATATTTCTTTCCATGCAGACCGCACTCAGTTTTGCCCAGCTATACATAGACAGAGAGGGGCGCCGTGAGAATAGTCCCTTGTCTCGCAGACCATCGTGTTCTCACTGCCACAGAAATATACAGCGTTGCAATCATCGACAGTCTGGCACTGCGTCCCATAAGGCGGTATACTTATAATGCGAATACACTTACACACCCCATTACCACAAAAAACAGTATAGCCGTAGTCGCAGTCACCCTCGCACACCTCGCTAGTATCGCAAGTCCCACCGATCGGGACTCCCGTCGCAGTTGCAGTTTTAGTGCTAGTCGTTGTCCTTGTCGTGGGTAGAACCACAACGGTCACGGTGCCGGTGAAGCTAGGGATGAGCACCATCGACACGTCATCTATCGTCGTCGTGACCTGGTTTCTGCCGCCAAGGACAGGGAGCTTGAATGTGTGGCCATCAGCGACGACGCTTCCCCGCGTCGCTGTATACGGCTCGCCGCCGATAATGGCAATCTCGGGAATGCTCGTCGTCGTGACGTGGGATTCAGTCGGGGTTGCCCATGGCGTCGCGCCTTGGTCGCCATCTGGATCGATGGTGACTCCCGTCGGGCAGTAGTCCCCTGTTGTTGTGGTGGAATCGGTCACGGAGCACCCAGTGAAGGTGGCAGACTTTGTTGTCTCGCAACTTGTGCCGGAGCACGAGACCCAGTAGTTGGTTGCTGTTTCAGCGGTGCATGTGCTGGTCGTTGTCGAGGTGTCCTTGCAGTGGCTGGTGCACGAGTGGCCGCACCCGGGGCTGTTGGTGTCGGTGCAGGTGTGGCGAGGCACATGGCTGCTCCATGTCGTTGTGGGAGAGCTATGATCCGGGGGGCAATGGATAGAAAACAGGTCGCCGAATCGGAAGCAGGGCGGGTTGGGGACTGGCGGGAAGGAAGGGAGAGAAGGGATATCGCCTGGCCCATGTGTGGGATCAGGAACTGTAGACCAGTAGAAGCCGCCAGACTGGATCCAGATGGGAACCGGTGTGTGAGTACTGCTCGAGTCGTCGTCTGTGTTGCGGGCTGGCATGGTTGTGGTCGACACAGTGGGGACAGCCAGGCGCGTGAGGGACGGGAACTGCGCCTCGGAATATTTATAGGTTTGGCCAGTAGTGGTGTAGTGGGTTGTGGTCAGGCTGGGATATGTTCTTGTCGGCGAGTGACCATCCGGGTAAGACTCGAGAGACACGGGGGGTAGGATAATAGTTGTTGTGGTATCTTTTGCACTAACAACAATAGGACTCGGGGTATAGCTGGGCGTCAGTTGGAAGGTAAATGGGTTTGTTTGACCGGAAAACACTGGCATATTGTAGAAATCAATCGTCGACGTGGTAACTAGTAGTGTTTTGTCAGAACAGCGCCGTCGAGAGGCAGCATTGGATAGAACATACTTGGTCTGGGATGGAGAGTCGTCTTGATGGTTGAACCCCCAAGAACAAGGGAGGTTGTCACAGGGTACAGATAGATTGTCGTCGCTGTGGGTAGAATTTGTTCGGGGAAGATGATGTTGCAAGGCGGAATACATTCCACCACAGGCGAAGGCTCCAAGAAAAAGTCTGGGGCAATATAGACGTCGCCCGATCCACTCCCTTGGTCAGAGTCTCCATCTCCTCCTTTGCCACCACCTTGACCTCCTCCAGTCGAACTGCCTGCTTTGACACACGCACCCTCGGGGCAGTAGCCGTACATGCAAGTAAACTCGCACAAGTCGGTGTAAATGGTCTCGTCCATACCCGGGGCAGCGACACCAATGTCGCCTGTTGCCTCTGGCAGGGTATGGAGAGCCCCCTGGGCGGTACATGTGCAAGCAGCAATTGGGCAGTGTCCTAGGTTGCAGGCGAAAGAGCATAGACCTGCAAGATTGCCCTCTCCCGTGCCCGCAATACATGCCGGAGGCAAAAAGTCCGAGACCGTGGGAATAGTTAGTGGTGCAGACACGGTTCCACAGGCTGATTCTGGGCAGTAGTTGTGAGCACAGTCATAGGCGCAAAGGCCGCTGTAGCTCGCGTCAAGCCCTGCAAGCGGGTATCCCATGGGCCCTGTAGCATTGGGTGCCGTGAGAGCTTCGCCTTGCTCCTGGCAGTAGCATGCGCCAAGGGGGCAGTAGCCGTACCTGCAACCAAACTCGCAGAGACCAGCAAAGTTGTTGACCCCTGTGCCATTGATGCATTTCTGGTTGAACATGCTGGTTTTGGGCCGTGCGCTGATGCTGTCATGTGAATTGCTAAAACCAACCCAGGCATTCCAGTTTGTGAGACCTCCGACACAGTCAGTTGAAATGGTGCTTTCTCGGACCTGCGCAATCTGTTTTCCGTCGCGCTCTAATGTAACCACCACGTCTCCTAAGCTTGATCCAAACGGGACGCTGCCGTGATAGATACCAATGCCTCCGTCTGGCTGCCATGTCCAGCTCGCATCCTTGTCCGCACCGCCGACGCTGACCTTGATATTGGCGTGAGATCCGAGCAGAGCAGAGAAGAATATGTTGTCTTGAACAACGCTTGCTGGCTCGAATTCAACCTGGAACTGGCTGGCAGTGTTGGCTGAAGTTCCTCCGTCGCTGCAGGCGGCTGCGGGCTGCGGACGATGCCAGACTGTCAGGCCTTCCTTTTCAATACTCGCTGTCCCGTATTTATATGTATCAATCAGGAAAGGAAGAAACATGCGCCAGCCGTCATGAGGCATATCAGTAACATAATTATAAGGGGCTCGTCCGATATCAAAGGCCTCCATGGCGTGATCTCTCAGTGGTCCAATATAATGAGATTCGCCGTAGTCGTTCCAAGAGATGATCTCAACAAATGGTGGCTTTAGATACCAGACTTCCTGCCATCTGTCATACCAGAGGTCATCCCCGCTGGCATTACACTTAGGTCAGCACGTAGTCACCGCTGTAAGAAAAGAAAGAGGGGTTGTTGCCTACCGCCAGAGCCAATTCTTTTTGTATCCAGGGAGATTGGTATAGAACCAGGGAGAGGCAGGCATCATATAGGGAAGCCCATTGAGATATTCAATGTATGAGGCATCCACATAAGTGTTCATCTCCTGGGGACCCCATGGCCAAGCTGCCCAGTTGAACAAACCATCTGCCGTTCCCAGCTCCACGGCTGGCTTGGCTCCTAGGGAGGACCAGTCAGGCACAAAGAAACAACCAGTAGCCTGCTTTATAGCGAGCCAGTCATCAGAGTTTTCTGGGCCTTCAAAGGTCGAGACGAAGGGTTGGCCGGAGTAATGGTAGTAAGAGTCCCTCCCAGCATATTTGTTAATCAGCTCGATCACATCACCCATGTCCCAGGGACCGTTTCCTGCGTAATCAAACGAAAAGAATAGCTGAAATCCTTGTTCATCGGCCACGTCGAAGAACATGGGTAAGGCCTTATCGTTGACAGGATCATCTTTGGCGATGTTGAGGGCGAATGCATCAATGTGGGCTTCTTGCGCCTTCACAACATCATCTGTCGCCTCATCAGTACTATAGTTTCCTGTGTTACCGACCTAAAATAGTGAGTCACCCATTTCAGCAGCAATATCTATCCTCAGGGGATGATACTTACCATAAAATGCGCGAAAACCGCTTTTCCATGGCTTCTGCCTGCCAAAAGGAAGGCTACCAGAAGGGTGAACCACGCCATGATTGCGCCGTGACAATCATGAAAGTTCGCAGGGTTGACCTCCGTTATTTCTAGCCAGGCAAACCCGCCATGACCGCGAGTAAAGAGATTGGGTGTTGTTCCCCTTCTAACTGGGAACCATGCCCACACATGGTTTAGTCCCTCACTCGGATATATTCGGATGCACTTATCAAGGTAGTATTTTATGCTAGCGATAGCGCGGAATGCAAAGGCATCCATTTTAGCCTTTGAGCTGAGGTGCGAGAACCGAACGTATCAGATTAATGTCGCTAATCATTGCTATTACTAGTTAGAGGCCAGTAAACTAAAAGTGTACTAATCCCCAATACCCTTGGAAGCGAGTCGCAAAACCCTTTGATTCGCATACAGCAAGATTCTATTTCACAAATAGGGCTTTGATCTAAAGACACTCAGCCCCGCCAAATCTTTGCAGCCCGGCTTCCCCACCGTGAGCCTCGGATATCGCGATCCCTCTGTGGATGATTGGCCTGTTGAAGAACGTTTGTGGAGCAGTTCTTGACCACTAAAGCGGAGATGTTTATTTACTGTACAACTACCGTCTTGCCGTCACACAGCCAAGTGCTCCTGAAGCTTGAGCGCCCGACAAGCCACGATCTACGCACCTTGATCTATACGCGCTGATCTTAGCATGACATTAATTCCTTCGAGGAACCCGCCGCACATTAAATCAGTTGCTCTAAAGAGTTCTCTAATCACTGCTGACGCTTGATCAATCACCTGCGCTCCAGACGCTCCCAAGAATCAGCGCTAGAAACCAGTGCTAACAGCCTAGCAGTGAGCCCTTCTTCCTAGGGCCCTAGGCAAAAGTCCGGTACCAATACGACGTGGATCCGCAATTATTGGTCTCCATAAAAAGTGCTGTTAGGGAGGTACTATGCGGCGGTTCTCCAGCTCTAATACCACACTCTTTTATTTAAGAGACCCTCATCGGATATGACCGCCTGGCACCTGCGACGGTCGAAGTTCGAGCTCGTGACACGAGTGCGTGAATTCAAGGGAGACCCCTTTTTTTTTTTTTTTTTTTTCTTAGTGCCTGAAGTGTCTGGACTAGCCTCTGTGACACCCCCCACCTTCCCCCCCAGCCTCTCGGAATCTGTGGTTGTCCGGAAAACTCATATTCTTCCCAGTATATGGTGGAGTCGGCCTCGGAGCGTAGCTTCCCATCGGATTACATCCATGCGCCGGCCGGCGTCAACTACAGACTACAGGAAATTACCGCAGTCGGCTGACCAGAGGCAACACACTGACTGCACCTGAGTAGGTAGCAGTACGGTAGACCCCGACGAGCGAAAGCTAGTACTCAAACATACCCTAGGCGTGTAACGGGAATCATAAGAGGACCTTTTTCAACGCAGTGCATCAGGCGCCATCTGGGGTGCCTTGACTCTGTACTAAGCATTGTGATGTTTTCCTCCGCTATAACACACGCGCACCGGCGTCTCCCTAGTAATCACCAGTATGCGGTTAGCAGATTGCTTTGAGGAACTTCATACGACTCTTATCAAATACGCAACACTCCATCGGCAAATGCTATACATGATACGGACTGGCAAGCTAGTAGGGGTAGTCTCTGCCCTAGCCTAGAGAAGAGGGTCTCATTTCCATGGTATTATCAATAATATCCATAGCATGGGTCGAATCCTAGTGCATTGCCCGGAACAGGTACTTCCTGGTGCCCATAAGTGCGCGGGTAGTTCTCCCAGAATGTTGTTTCCGCTTGTCTGGTTATTATTGCTACTCCGTTGATATTTTACTTCGCTTACCTGGAGGCAGCTGTGCCATCGATTACTATATGGCTCAACAACCCGCCTATACCAGGGTAAGCCCTGCAACGAGCCTTGGGCGCGTATTTTCCTTGCTTCTTTTCCTCCTGACTGCTTTCCTTCTATGCGTACGACCGGTCATCTCTCTGTATACGCCGTTGCTGCGCCATGACAAATCTCTGGTTGAGAGACCAGGGGATAAACTCGTCTCCCGCGTCGACCCCTGGATTGGCTATCAACCACTTATAGGCAAAGGGCGTTTATTGCATTGTGCTATGGTTGCCGATCAGCAAAAAGCAATTGACCTCTTAGGTGAGGAGAAGGCGGTAGGGAGATGGACGGACTATGGTGATCTGAGGCGATATGGGTGGATAGAAGAGAAGGATAGAGATCCGGTTGACAGCATGGCTCAGGATGCCCTTGAGGAAGGAGGCGTCTTTAAGGAGCTTAGTATTGATGCAGACCAAAACGAGAAAGTCCGAGTCGATCACAGTCAGCCAGAGGTCATTGATGGGAAGGAATATATGGTGAATATAAAGCTTTCATTGCTATTTTTGGCCGCTTACTTACTCGTCTTCTCTAGAATACCGGGGGATTCTACCAAAGTCTGTTTAATGTTGACGCTGGGTTGATTGTTGGAGACGAGAATCGCAGCCCCAGGATGGCGGCAGAGGGTTGGCCGGCCGATGACTATGTGCCACTAAAGCAATGGTCAGATGTGGTTTTCCTTCTGTGGCAGCGCATTGCTGGCAGCAATGCCAGAGGTCTTCAGCACCACATACAGTGCCCAATTTCGAATGAAGATACAAGGAGAATCATGCGAAAGGCTATAGGAGAGGGCGACAGTTTCTCCGACTGGGACAGTTTATCACCGTTTCAGGAAGGAGGAAGAACGTTTCGTCCAAATTCGCAGGAGTATTACGCTCTACTTGGCAGTCCCAATGGCTTTGGGATTGCTTGGTTATTGATTCAGCATAAAGCGCAGCTGGGCGTGAAAACAGTGTCTGAAATCACCGTGTTCGGAGCCGATAGTGATGCGTCACTCTACTTCAAGATCGACTCTGTCCAGTAAATATACGGGGACTTGTATAGAAAGATCTGGCTGATTCGTATATCTTCCTCGGGTTTGGGGTATAATGGTAGCTTTATTGGAAATCTGACATATTTTGCATTAGGTTACAGACCTAAAATAACATCAGCGCCGAGCATGCTGCTGTCTTATGACTTCTTGCCAGTCTTGTTCTGAAAATATAGAAGACAAGGCAAACCACAGCGGCATCGGATTTCCCTCAGTAGGGTATCCCAAAGCTTCCAGCCTTGATTTTTCCCAGAATACCAGGCCATATGGACGGAAGGTGGACAAATCCATGTGCCTGATCGGAGAATGGACCGATACCTTGCTTCGCCACAGACAGTCATAACCGCGAGATTTTCCGTACATAATACTAAGTTTTGTTTCGTCCCATTGCTCCTGGTCACCTGCCACTAGTGTATATTCTTGGCAGCAGTGACTCTCCTCCAAACATGCAGCAGAGCGCAACCATGACAGCACGTTTTCCCGGCCGCCTGCCTGCTCATCCAACCACAGTAGAACAGTTCTCAGCTGCTCTGGGAGGCTTGTATGGCTCGACTCGAATCTCTCCCAGAACCCGGCCACATTTCCGACTAGTAGGACGTCTGCATGTTGCGATATTTCTGGAATGGTCGAAGACTCTGTGTAGACCGTGCGTATATCGTAAAAAAATACAACACGCAACAGACTACCGAGTAGCCTTTGTTCCTCCAATCGCGTCATGGGTCCGATATCGACAGGGATATAAGGGATGCCTTGTGGGCGCTGGCTGGGGTCGGTCGGCGGCCCTTCGTTGCGATACTTTCCTACACGCATACCCTTGCCTTGGGCTGTGAAATCTCTCTGGGGCAGATGTTCGATTGGGAGTTCCAGACATTTGTCAATCATGGAGTGGAAACATTTATGAGCGACACATCGCAGTTGTGTCACAAGGTCAAGCAGCTTGAAAAGCACAGCTGACGGTGTTGATAATGGTATTGCCTCTAGTACAGGGGACTGTTCGCGTGGAGGCCGTTCCCCGACATATCGTAGACTCTCAATTATATCTGCGTATGAGTGCACAGCATCCGTGCCGATAGACTGTCGGCTCCATAGCAGAATCACTAGCTTGGCCAGATCGCGAATGTAGGGCAGGAGACCTCTGTCGCGAGAGGGTCTAGCCATGATTGCATCAATAATCCCAGCAAACAAATCATTATTCTCGCGTAAAAATGCCGCAACACCCGGCGATGCACTACACAGGCTGTGCAGCGAGAACAAATCCGGGAGACTCGATAGAACATTCTGCATAGCAAACCAGGGGAGTCGGGTAAAAGGATCCATCTTCATGCATGATTAGCAAGTGCAATGCGAACTTCGGAAAACCTTCTAGGTGAGATGGGGGTGATACCGGTGGATGATTTCTATACTAGCCTTTCCTGAAGAGGGCCAAAATAGCATGTAATTTCCGGGTTGAAAAGTCGTGAATCCTCCAAATATGAATCTAGACCTTCAGGTCCATATATGTGTATTTCGTTGGCAGTACATCCTCTAGTAACACGCAGATTTTTCTTGTTGGGGTTAGCAGCCAGCCTCATGCACCAAGGGTCGCGCAGCCTAGTGCAACGTTGCAATCAGGGATTTACCTGAAGATTATGTATCCGAGTGTTCCGCACCCACCTGGGAAAATTCCTTCTATTCCGAAGCTAATTTGAAGCTAAGCGCGCGCCGCGTTTGTTCTATCGCTTTATGTGATACCAGTATGGACCAACCATGGTTCAATTCAAAAAAATAGCCCCACTCATATGAACGCCCCCGTGGATCCCTCTTGCTTCAGGTCTGCTCGGAGAATCAGAATAAACAAGTAGATATCCTAGACCATAAGTTTTCTGAACTCGCCTACTCTTACTTCTTATCCAAGCACAGTCTCTAACAGTACTCCAGAGACCAACTCTCTTCTCTTCCAAGATCTCCGCATATCTCTCGTACCATTCTCTTGCTTTAATGGCTTTCACCTTTCCTGCACTACGAGCTTTACTGCTTTGCTCGCTAGCCCTAGCAACAGCATCAGCTGACTGCATCTCTGAGGTTACCCACAATGAATTTGCTTCTTTCCACGGCGCCCCGATCACATTCAAGCTTGGATTGCTAAATGCCACAGCATGCGGGCAATACTGTGAAAAGGTGCCAGAGTGTCAGGCGTGGTCTTACGTGGAAGGAGGCGGCGAATGCGATCTGTATTCAGCGCCCGCTGTCTCGACCGATCCAATTCAGCGCTTTGTTCATGGGCGTTGCGAAGGGAAGATTAATGCGCCAAACTAGAAGTTTGTCAGACTTTTGTCGCCGGTTAGCCTAGGCTTGCCTGTATATCCTGGTAAATATCTGGCCTGCTGGAGTGGTTATCCTAACTTATGTCATTTGCTGATATCAAGAACTAGACAGCATACCCCAGCAAAGGGCGGATACCATTTGAATCATCCTGAACCTTATAGGCGGTCCACCACCCAACCTTCACTGCCTAGTCATTTTCACCGGGCAAAACACGACATGGACGACAGCCATCCCACCGTCGCAGGCGGTTCAGTCTATGTTTTCTGGTCAAATTGCAGCTCTGCTGAATCCCCTCAATGTCTTTTTACGTGGCAGGAGAAGGGATCAAAGTTGGTGACTTCTGGACGGGATCTTTTCGGCGACAATTTTTGGTGACAAATTTCGGCGACATGGAATTTTAGTGATAGCTAAACTGCTTTTAGCATAGTGCTGGGCTAACTGTATTTAGCCACAAATCTCTCCTTCTCCTGTATCTCTCCTACAGGTTAATCCTACTGCTAACTAATACCTTATATTCTGTTTTACTGCTAAGTAGACTTGTTAAACCCAACCCGCGAAACCCGCCCCAACCCGCCCCGACCCGCCAAGACCTGGGTTGGGTTCGAGCTTCTAATAATCCATTGGGTTTTGGATATTTATGGCTGCCCCAAAGCCCGGCGGAGCAACCCGCTGGGTTGCCAAGATATCTGAATAGGTATATTACTGTATTTAGATTACATTTGCTTACTTAGATAGTTTATAATACTGTATTTAAATATAGTATTTTATTTAGTTATGTAGATCACTGCCTATTAAAGTAATGATATACATAATTAGGTTATTTTGGGTTATTTAGGTTGGGTTAGAATTATTTGCTAAATCCATGGGCGGTTTACTGTGAAGGTAACCCACCCCAAAACCCGCGTGGGCGGATCAGGTAGGCCTGAAAACCCGCCCCGACCCGTGGTTTAACAAGTCTAGCCTTTTGTATATTTAGGGGAGGGGCAGCAAGCTGGTCTGGGTGTCTAATCTACTTAGCAAGTTTGAATATATCTATAGGTGCTGTGGCTTGTTTAATCTGCTGCTTCTAGTATTCAGCCTTTGCCTGTATAATAGCCTTCCAGAGCTGTTTATAGTCAGGATTTTATTACTGTCTTGTTTGGTGTAGTTAGACTTGTTAAACCACGGGTCGGGGCGGGTTTTCAGGCCTACCTGATCCGCCCACGCGGGTTTTGGGGTGGGTTACCTTCACAGTAAACCGCCCATGGATTTAGCAAATAATTCTAACCCAACCTAAATAACCCAAAATAACCTAATTATGTATATCATTACTTTAATAGGCAGTGATCTACATAACTAAATAAAATACTATATTTAAATACAGTATTATAAACTATCTAAGTAAGCAAATGTAATCTAAATACAGTAATATACCTATTCAGATATCTTGGCAACCCAGCGGGTTGCTCCGCCGGGCTTTGGGGCAGCCATAAATATCCAAAACCCAATGGATTATTAGAAGCTCGAACCCAACCCAGGTCTTGGCGGGTCGGGGCGGGTTGGGGCGGGTTTCGCGGGTTGGGTTTAACAAGTCTA
>VCRL01000180.1:30251-67060 GCA_013306195.1 Aspergillus latus
CCAATGGATTATTAGAAGCTCGAACCCAACCCAGGTCTTGGCGGGTCGGGGCGGGTTGGGGCGGGTTTCGCGGGTTGGGTTTAACAAGTCTAGGTGTAGTATATCTGTTAATTCTAGAGTCTACCATGGGGTCCTGGGGAGTCTGCAAGTATTATATCTTGATATGCCTTGTATTGCAAGTTAGGATATCTGGACTAGTTATTCAGCTAGTAGGTTAATTAGTAGGGTTGGGTCAGGCAGGCTTGCCAGTGCTCTGGCTTTCTCCTAGTTAGTAGAGCTAAGCTTGTACATAGGCAAGGGCTCTTCCTGTTCTAGTATTATTCTAATTATTGCATAGTTACTTGGAGTCTTTAGATAGTCTTCCACTAGGGCCCTTAGTAGTAGGTTAGAGAAGACAAGGTCTAGGGTGTTTGGTCCACAGGTAGGGGTGCCTGGCTCGAGGCAAAGTTCTAGCTCATGGGTATTAAGCCAGTCTAATAGTCCTGTTGCGCCAGGTGTGACAGTATAAGACTTAGTATCTGGCTGCCAGAATGGGTGCTGGGTATTGAAGTCTCCTGCTAAGATGGTGTTCTCTGGCAGAGTATATTCTAGGAGTATAGAAAGTATAGAGGGTGTTGAGCCAGTACCAGCAGGGGCAACTAGGTTATTAGGAGGCTAATAGATATTAATAATAGTAAGGCCTGCTGTGTAGATTATAGTAATATCTAGAGAGATAGATTCCAGGAGGGAATAGGCTGGGAGATCTCTTTATATATATATTAGAGTTCTGGGCCTGGCAGTCTATTAGGTCGGGGGACTGAACAGCTGATATTATGGGTAGGTCTTGGTTAGATATTTTGCTGTATTTGTCCAAGGTTCTTAGACAAGGATAATATCTACTTTAAAGGAGAGTAGCAGGTCATGTATAGTGCCCCCTTCTTATATTAGCTTGTAGTATTTTCATAGTTCAGGGGGGGGGCAGGGTCTGATTTAAGAGCTCCTGGGTGAGCTGTCTTGTAGGCTGGCTTGTGGTTTGAGTACTATCTGCTTGTTATTTAGAGGTCTTGGCTCTATTCTGCTCCTGTTGGAAGGCAAGCCGGCCTGCCTTGTGGATGGCAGCTAGAGCCTCCTTTGAGAGGCAGGTAACAGTATTCTTCTGGACATGCGGCCTAGCTGGGCATTTTAGGGAGTCTGCTGTATGTGGGCCGCAGCAATTAATACACTGTACGCGGCAGTTATGTCCCTGTTTTGAGGATCCACAGGAGATACAGTGTTTGCTGGAGCGGCATGCCCGTGTATCATGGAAGCGGTGGCATCGGGTGCATTGCAGAGGCCTTTGCTTGGGGCGGGTGGGCCTTGATAGGCCAGACAAGCCAAAGAGTTGCAGGGGGTGTTGTAGCTTTTTTGGAAAGGCTATGACTGCTGTAATAGAGTCCCTCTCTACTGGGTGTTTTGAGAGCTTGGTCATGAGTGGCTTAATGCCAGTAATACGCTCTGCTTCCATGCTAATATCTGTAATTGTTGTATCTATCCATCCATCCAGGGACCAGAGTTGTTTTGGGATCTGGGAGACAATAACCTGATGGTACTCTGTTGGAATTTCAAAGTACCCATCCCCAGCTAGGCTTGCAGCCTTCTCTGATAGTAGGAAAGCCTTGCCCTGTTCTGTTGTAGTGATTGCATACCTGGTTGATATCACTTGCACCTGTGTGATCCCGTCCGGAACCTTTCCAGCAAGGGTGACCCGGATGCCATGTGGTCCAATAGCCCGGAGGCTGGAGGATGCTGGGAGGCGGAGGAAGATGTGGTGGTCAGTCTTGTTTGACTGCTTCAGCTTTTGTTGTGCTGTTTGCTTGGCTTGCATAGGGTGCTCAGGGGCAATAGTTTGCCAGTTCCCCTGGCCAGCTCTTGGGGCAGTTAGGGATGCCCAGGTTGTAGGCTGCGGGGTTCACCTGTTCGGGGGCCCTTTGGAAGCTTCAGGAGTGGGAGGTTGGTTTGGCTGTTCCATCTGCCTGGGTGGCTGTGGGGGTGCAACCGCAGGCATCTGAGAAATCTGCTGAGGGGAGTCCTGCTTTGCAAGGGTGACGAATCTGGCTGCAATCCCCCGGGCCAGGTCTCTTGGGCGGCCCTGTAGGGAGGAGACAGTTAGATCTAGAGCTTTGGCAAGAGAGGTCATTGCCAGTTTCTAATCATTAAGAAGGACTAGCTGGTTGTCTGCTACCATGCCGACCTGTTCGCAGATTGATGGGGCTTGCGGTATATGAGGTATAGGGGCAGGAGCTGCATTGGGAGTCTTCTGCGGCGAGAATAAGGCCCTCCTCTTCAGGGAGTTCCGGGGTAGGGGGGTCGGGGTTGTAGGCCCTGAGGGGGGGTCAGAGTTTTCACCCAGGAGCGGAGTGCCCGGACGGGCTCCGTCTTGGGGGGAAAAATCCACCTCCATGGGGTGGAGGGGATGAGCAATAGACAGAGCGTGAGATCAGTTGTTAGAGCAATAGGGGGTCCTGTTCTCCCCTTGACGTGGTTTTTTTTGAGACGCCCGAACCAACGACCTAGGAACTGGCAGCGACAGAGCTACAAAAGGGGTTTAGTTGCCACGTGAGTTGTAGACTCATGAATACCGGCTTACTGTATCCTCAAGACACTCGCTTGGTGCATATTTTGCTTTCAAATCATCTGGCTTTATCTTTTAACGGCATGCCTGCAAATCCGCTTGCACTCTTGAGCCTGGATAGGTCATTGTCCGCTGAATCAGTAAGAACGGCCCTACATCGATTTGGAGCTTTTCGCCTAGCCGCTCCTGGAAGTACCAGGTTGATTCGAGACGAAATATTCCGGGATGTAAGCCAAGGTCTTTCGCGGTAGAATAGGCACTCACTGACTGTCCCAAAAGGCTCAGGCTTTCTTTAGGCAGCCAGTTATTGACAAGAAAGAAGTAAAGGGATACTCTCCTTTTGCTTCGGAAAAGGTTCAAGGCAAGACGGCGTTTCCTAAGGAGAGTGTTTATTTTTTCCGTGACGGGACAAAGCCTTATAACAGCGATTTCTATCATTCGGTAGAGTTTTTACACAAGGTTCGCATCTTTCCTTTCCTTCCTCCTAGTATTCTTAGTATTGCGCAGTGCTAAACTGGCCTGTTGTAGGAATGGACGCCGATAAGACTGCACCTATTGACAAGCATTTCCGAGCTGCTGGAACCAAGCATACCACTTACTGGAACTGCCTTACTTGACTCTGCAACAGTAGGGGTTCACTACTACGATTCTCGAGTCCTCGAAAACAGTGCTTACTTCAGCCCCCGAATAAGGACAGCGGGACATTGACCATCCTGTTTCGATCCCATGTTGAAAATGACGGCTTGGAAATCGCCGATCTTGACCCAACAGAAGAAACTGATAGCGATACTGTAGGAAGGGACGCGACTTTCATACCTATCCCAACTGCTAGCGATGAGGCCCCTGAGGTAATAGTCTTTGCAGGCCTTAGACTTCAGCGCATGCTTGGAAGTGAGCGAGTTCGGGCTTGTGTGCACAGAGTACGTGGTCCTGGCTGGAGGGATTACGATAGCTGTGGATTACAACGATTGAGTGTTGCATTATTCTGCGCTCCTACGCCCGTGTCGTAGTCTCATGTTGGCAATACCAGCAATTTATATTCTGTCGCCGCCTCAATGCTCAAGTTCAGACCCTAACTAATGTGATTAGGCAGAAGCACAGGTAGCCTTGATGCGGCAGGGTCGGGTCAGGAAACCTAGGGATCAGCTATCTGTACGCTAGATACTAAGGAGTCGGTTTGTAGAGTCATGACAAGGATAATGCACCCTCAAATTAGGGAACCACTCCGAGCATGCCTAATACATATTTCCCTTCCTTAGACCCTTTGTCTTCCTTTATTCCCTGCACCCTCATAATCTGTCTTCCCTGTAATCATCGACGTAATTGTTAGGGCCTTTTGGGTCAACTCGGACTCTTGTATTTGGGCAGTCTCATTCAATTGCGTTGATCCTGTTATTCCTTGAAACATGCTTCGGTGTTTGGAATACCCAATGGTGATCAAGCGGAGAGTATATGGAGTAAAAGGGTATATCATCGCGTCTCTGGATTCTCACCTGGCACTCCCGTCTCCTCCTCCTGCCGCAGTAAATCAACATCCGTATACGAGGAAATCTGCTCAAAATTCCGCTGGACGATGATACCACCCATCTCAGTCGAATCCATATATGAATTAGTTGTATAGTAAGTATCTGTAGTAGTCTCTAGATTTCGATTCGATTTTCGGTGGAGGTGATTCTCGAGGCGATACCAGCTGCGCGGCCCGGTTGGTGAAAGATGGTTCCGCTCAGAGGAAGTGCGGCCAGTGACTTTTCGGAATGCGCTCAAGAAGAGCTTGTGCGAAAGAGGCAGGTTTGCGCAGAGAATCCCGCCTAGGGGCTCCCAGACGGAGAGGATGCCGAGGGGGACGCCGGCCCCTGCGGTGTCAGGATCATTCAGATGGGTCAGGAGGGTGTTAGTCTTACAGGTAAAGTCCGTAGAGCCCTGTGAGACGACAACGGAGAGGCGCGCGGCACTGACAGTGCATGTCCTGGCTTCATTAGCCTCAGCAATCCACTTCCATATGGTTGTATAATGTACGCCAGTCCCACCGTGAACAGCAAACTAAGCCGAATCTTCTTACTCCTGGATACCTGCAGCCGCAGGATGGTCGGCAGCGGCAGGACCAATATCCACATATCCGTGACTAGGTTCGTAATGTTCGTAAAATAGCTGAATGCGACGAGGTTAAAGCAGTCGCCGTCGACGTCCTGGTCCCAGAACCGTTGGATCGGTCGGCATTGGAAACCGAGGACAAGTTCCATGGTCAAGAGCCAGAGGACGACGAAGACAGCAGTGAGGATGACGATCCTGCGGAAGACGGGTTTAGGGAAGATGCGATGGTAGAGGGCTAGGACAGAGAGCTTTGTGCTGGCGATGGCGAAATCGTAGAGGTGGCTGAAGATGTAGTCGCCCTGTTTTGGTCAGGATGGGAATAGGAGAAGCAACAGCGAGGGCTTACCAGCATAAAGGTCTTCACATCTTCTTCATCGACCGCCTCGATGTGTCGTCCCATTCCGTACGGAGGCCCTGGATCGTGTTAGGTCATGCAGTGAATGGGCTCATGTTGGCTTCCGCCATACCATACACTAGCCCACTAATACATAGTCCAACACTGACAGCCTGGAATCCGCTCGTCAGGACTCTTCATACGATTCGAAGAGCGGGCCCTACCGTCGCCCAGACCATGAGCAGGTCATCGAATGCCAAACCATTTCTCCCTGGACGCGACTCGGCCCACAGTCGCAGACTCGTCGACAGGATTTCCAGCGGAATTGGGATTGAGTAGCAGACTTCGAGGTCGAGAACCTTCGACTCAGCTAGATATTCAGGGCTTAGATCACTCATCTAGGCGGCTGGCCCTTCCACAGTGCCGGTCCCGGGGCGCAGGAGCGAAGCATGGATGGATCCTGAACGTGGACCCCAGAGCTCAGA
Source organism: Aspergillus latus (assembly GCA_013306195.1). NCBI lineage: Eukaryota > Fungi > Ascomycota > Eurotiomycetes > Eurotiales > Aspergillaceae > Aspergillus > Aspergillus latus. The sequence goes on from VCRL01000180.1 coordinate 35,752, forward strand.
CCCGGGCTTGGATGGTTCTTATCTGAGAAGCATTTAGGTTCTAATTTTCTAATTTATTTTTTGGGTGGTAGCGCAATTAATCAGCGCGGCTGCAGCCTGCTCTGTCAGATTGGAATGTTACTTAAAGACTCGCGCCCTGCATTGGGTCGAATCACATTCTCACCTCAAAAGCCTGTCTATGCTGACCACCTGCACCCTCATCACACTATGCGTCTGACGCTCAGGTTGTTCTTCGTCGCGGCTACCAGTTTCATCTTTGTGCAGTTAGCAGTCGCCGCCCAAGGTCCAATCGTTGACCTCGAATATGCGATATACCAGGGATACCATGATTCGGCGTCTGGGCTGAACGTCTGGAAAGGGTCAGAAATATCAAAACCCAAGCGGTTCCCTGCTTGCTCACTAACAGGGTTACTGACATGGTAATTGCTTGCTAGGATCCGGTATGCCGCCGCACCCGTAGGGAAATTACGGTGGCAGCCGCCCCAGGCGGTCCAGCCTCCAGGCCGTAGTATGGGAGCCATTTCCGCTATCGATCAGCCCCCAATGTGTCCTCAATCGGGTGCGGCCGGGACCCCGCCCTCTTACGGCTTTAACTCGGGCCCTGGAGACGAGGACTGTTTGTTCCTGAACGTCTATGCCGCTGCGGGCGCATCGGATCTTCCCGTCCTAGTGTGGATTCGTAAGGCGACCCCCCGCCCCCTTCCTCCAGCGGTAGATTTGGCTGGTTGACGATATGACCGTGATTGCGTCTTCTAGATGGCGGTGGATATGCATTGTTTGGCGCGACTTACGATCCGAGCTCCATGATCAATACTAATGATAACCAATTTATCGTTGTCGAGATCCAGTATCGCCTCGGGGCTTTTGGCTTCCTCTCATCAGACGAGGTCAAGAAACACGGCCGGCCTAATTCAGGACTGTTAGACCAACGGTTCGCTCTGGAATGGGTGCAGCAACATATCAGCAAATTCGGCGGGGATCCCAGCCGCGTCACCGTTGGAGGAGAGTCAGCCGGCGGGGGTGCTGTGATGCTGCAGGCTCTCGCATACGGTGGTCGCGAGAGCCATTTATTTCAGAACGTAAGCGAACACTTCTGCTACTGGGTCGCCAACTGACTAACTGACCCTGACCACCTCAAAGATCATCGCGGCAAGTCCTTGGTCTGCTCCCATATATAGATACAATGACCCTGAGCCGACTCGTCACTATGACCGATTCGCTGAGCTAGCGGGCTGCGGACCGGGGGCTCTGCGACGAGGACACCACAACACTACATTCGACTGCTTGCTCGACGCTCCTACGGAAGCACTGCAGAATGCGAGCAGCGAAGTGTCGACGTCTGGAAAAATCTTTGGCGGGTTCGCATTCCTGCCCGTTATTGACGGGGAGCTGCTCACCATGCGACCATCTCAACAGTTGTTACACGGCCACGTCAGCGGCCAGCGCCTTCTCGTCGGGGTGAGTCTGACATGCATGAATTCCAGCATAATCATTCCAGCATGGCACATTCCTGCATCAATCATCCAGCGACTTACTAAGAAATATTCTGCAGAACAACGCAAACGACGGTGTCCCCCTCAGCGACCCGACAATCGTCGACCGCACCACCTTCAATGCTCATATCAATCTCACCTTCCCCCACCTAACCGCCCACGACAAGGCAGCCCTAAACAGACTCTATGAGACCGAGACGACTGAGCCAGGAAACTCTGGTATCCGGTTTGACACACTTGGTGATGAAGGTCCAACAGCTCTAAACCAGTCCGAAATGGCAACGGGCTTGCAGCAAACCGCCTTTAATATTTTTGCGGAAACATCCTTTGATTGTCCCGCGCAATGGCTCGCCGAAGCATATAGCATCGGGAGCCGCAAAGCGTGGAAATACCAGTACTCAGCCACACCAGCCTATCACGGCGCCGATCTCGGCGCATACTTTTCCGGCGACACACCCAGCCCGGGCTTCAACCACGCGTTCCAGAAAATTTGGGGCAGTTTCATCATCGCCAACACGCCAATCATCCCCCATTCTGAAGCCACGGCGAACATGTCGAATGCGACGGCGCCCGCTGATTGTCGGGGAAACCTCGCGTGGCCGACCTTCTCGCTGGACGAACCCTGGCAGATGGATTTGAATACCACGGGCGGGACTTTGAAGTTGCATGTAGAGACCGAGCATCTGAAATATTGGATCAGGCAGGGACCCGGGATTGTAAATGTTTTTCGCCTTGTCGATGCGTACGGTTGGGAAGGGGGACGGGGGCGGAGGTGTACTTGGTGGAGAGCGGTTGCCGGGAGGGTGCCGCTGTGATTGTGGATCAAGGGGGTATGATAAATGAGGAATAGATTATAGAGGTGGCAGGATTGAGTGTACTCTGAGATTAGCAGAGGGTGTGAGCGGCTCAAGGTTGATGGGTACAGTCACTGTTGGCTAGCTACATATGCAACTTCACTACACTAGAATCTAGACTGCGTTTGACAATAGCTAGATGGTAGCTGATCTTAGATCCGTTGAAGATATACCTATTATGCTTGGATGTGCAATGTAAGTAGTAATAGGCGGGTGTTGGTCACCGCACCTATATCAGGAAAAATAATCAAAATTCATGTAGTCTCATTTGCACTGTATGCTAAAATGATCGCCTGTTACTTATGATCCCGGCGGTTGTGGTTCAGGACATGGGACAAACTGGCTATTGCAAAGACGTTGTTTGGTTAATGCCGCGACCAGGATTTGTATCGCGCGACTCTCGCGGATATTGACTTTGCGCTGTAGGATCCCCTTAAGAACTATTCAAGAGAAATCTCAATTTGACCAGCCTCATGAGCTACTGACAGACTTTGACCCATGGTTGTGAGGCACACGTGCCTTCAATGCAGCACTGGTTGGAACTTCCTGCACTTCTGTTGGATCAGTCCGAACGCCCCACGTCCGCCCATCACCGCCCCTTCCTTTCTCTTATATCTCTCACTTGCCATTCTTCACCACTAACATAAGATCTTCGCTCAAACACGGTCAGGAAGCAAAGCTGATCACAAGAATGACAAACAATATGGAAAAAATGGAGGGGGGCCGAGAATCCTTGAAGCGGGAGAGTGCGCTCCTTTTCCCTTTTGAAAGGCATCGTACAAGTTCGAAGAGGTGTAGGTCATATTGACAACTCTTTCACGGGCGGGGGCAAACTTAGAAGGCGATGAGTCGACATATGATGACTCTGAATTCAATGAATTTGAACTCCAAGCAAGAAGAATGGTGGAGGGAGGATGAGAACGAAGATTTAGACCGTGAACAAGATATTGAAGAGCACGAATATACCCTCCCCGGTGACGCGGCACGAACGGTGAAAACGCGGCTCTTCCTGACTGATGAAGGAATGGACGAATCCAGGCAGATGAAAAAATTTGTCGCTGAATGCACTTGCGATGATGTAACTGTCGCCACTGCTCTAGCCAGGTATATCCATCGAGAGGGCATGCGTTTTGAATTTTGGGAAAAGATGGAAGCTATTAGTTCGCAAATGTGCGGTGTAGCCTTCCAAGTCTTCGATCGATACGCGGGACAGTCAAGGCCAAGTACAAAGGATCATCCAGTGCAAAGAGGAACCGGCGTATGGGGAAACGAGCTTGATCATGGTCCCGTTTTCCTCATTGAGGAGGTTCATATTACAGCGCTTGAACTGCGTCGGAAAGGGCTGGGGCGAGAAATCGTGTCTTTACTTCTGAACAAAGCCAGACAGTTCTCCCACGATGAAAAGGGAGATGGCAAAAACCAAGATCTTATCTACGGTTCCAATGAGGCCTTTGAGCGAGGCTGGACTCTACATGCCTTGGTAAGTCCTGGAATACTAACAGCTGATGTCAAATCGCAGTTAGTGTGCAAGTCTGCAAAAGAACGCTGGATGATACGGGCTCGAGCTCAATTGGACGCTACTTACTTTTGGCGAGCGTGCGGCTTTCGTCGAATCGGAGCATCTCACTGTTTTGCATTTTCATTTGATCCCCAGCATCAGTCTCGAGTCCTTGGTGCGACTTCCGATTTTGAATCCCGTAGAGACGAAGCCGGAGATCTCGAAGACGAAGAACTCTCTGAAACTGCTATTTTCACTGAGGTTGAGAAAATAAAGTTGGAGAGACTTCGCGACACTTTGCCGCTGCATCATGCAGCTCTTACTCTGGGAGACAATGAGCTCAAAGCCTTTTTCGTGACCCATGTTGATGACAATATTGGCTGGGATTGGCTTACTACCTCTGAAGCCACACTTCTGCATCTAACAGCTTGCGAGCTCAAGCCCCTGAGTACTCAGTGGCTGCTCGAGAATGTCCCCAACGCGGACCTTTTGAAAACGGCTCGGGATATTAATGGGTACACCCCTCTTGAAGCATTGCAAGAAAAATTAGAGACCGTGCGAACACAAGAGAAAATTGGATCAAGGGTCTTGAGTCTATCAGACCACTTTACAGGGTACCCCGATAGCACAGTGCCCTGTCTCTCCTTGCTATCCGGACCGGAGGCTTTAGGCCTTAGTAACGAGCGCCTCAGATATGGGTGTACATGCGGAGAGTGCCTGGGAGGGTTTCTATCTGCCTGAATGAGGAAAACTTTGATCTTTCACGGCCAGACTAAGTATGACCTTTTTGGGGATGAAATTGATGATGGCGAGTTTTGGGTAGAAAGCAACGATTACATCCTTTTGCACCTCGATCCCGATGTGCGAAGGAACCTGAAAACCAACAAGTCACTTCGAAAAGGCTTCCTGAATGTTTTCCAAATCGTTGTGGAGTGTCTCGAGGCGAATAGAGTTCCTGCCGCCGAAAATCTCGAGTGGTGCTGTAACAATCGGAGCGAGTGGCCACCACATACAAAGAACTACCTGCGACGTGCTGGGGCGCAGATGGGCTGTCGGGCGGTGCTTCGGTACATGTTCGATGCTGCCAAGGAAGAGGATGAGAAAGCAGGTAACGGAGAGTGTCAACTCGCATTAAAGGAGGAATGGTCAGACCTACCAACTTGCAGAGACGACTATGAGTTTGAATTTGTTGCCAGGGCTTGTGGTTATGGTGGGGATGATTTCATTTCGTTATCATTATGGTAGATCGAACAGTTTCTACCACCTAGATGCGCAACTCATTTTTCTTCAGCTGCATTAATGAGTAATGACTGTGGTTACTTGAGACCCGTTCACGGTACTTTCCTTCTCTGTCCCCAAATAGGACAAATCACGTATGGTATGTGCATGCTAGCCGCAGCGTGGTGCAATAGTTATCGAGTATATGCAATATGCTGCAGAGGAACATCTATAGTAAAGGTGTAGAGGAACGACTGAATTAAGAGTGCATGGGGAAAGAAGAGACTGTTTCATGATATGACTGTTGAACCTTTCAGACAGAATTCTGTATTTCATCACGTGTACTGTAAGATGAGAATACAAAGTAATCTAACTCGATAACCCACCCAGGCAGTTAATGGATCCTTGGAATTAAGTCTAACTGCCTAGGCTTGAGGGACAAGATCCCGAGAACGATATAGCCGTGTTAGGTAACCCGCTTGCCCAATGGAATACATAACAAAAAGATGGATATGCTTCACAGGCTGCTTGAGGCATTCGAAGCCCGCGGTTCCCCATCATGATACATAGCGTGAAGGTCAATTGTGGACCATACTTGGATTGATCCTGTTGCTCAGATCGCTGAGACAGCTCCACCAGATAGTGATGCTGCAAACTGCAACCTCGTCCCACCGCGTGGATCCCGGGATTTGACTTTCTTTTTTAAAAGGATTGCGGGCGCAGCCAGAGTCTGAGGATTGAGGAGAAATAGCCACCAGTGTGGTACCTGTAAAGCTTTTAGTTCAACCCCCCCCCGTGCCACTGGTTCCAGCTTCAAACACTCGGCAATCTTGGCATCTGAACATAGCCACAAACAAGTCCGGCCCCTTGGGAAGTGGTTCAGTACTAGCTAAGAAGGGAACCTTGTACGCCTGTAGAGAGAACGAGAAGAACAATTCCCGGAGGTTATTGAGCTTAGCAACGGAAATCGCAGTAGAGATAAGTGGAGAGAGCCCTGGCACCATTACAGATTTAACGTCTTGTATAAAGGAAGCCAAGTAACAAGAAATTCAGATCCTCAGATCTTTGCTAACGCTATAGTCAAAGTGTACTTAATTCCGCATATTCTCCTTCAATAGGCGATTGGGAAAATGCACATGTATATCGTCACCTAACATCCATAATCAAGCTTCAGGGTCCAGATAATCAGACGACGAAACCGGCTCTCGAAAGCATCGAAAGGCATCTATTTCAATTCACCTTCGCCAAGGCAGCGCTTCAGCGGGTAGGAGTCTCCCAGGCAAGTTGTAACAACACCCTTGACCCAGGACAGTGAGTTCTGGCCATAGGAATAGGTGTCATGAGTGAAAGAATCAGCCTGAAAGTACTCATAGTGCGCGCTTCCAGGTTGTCCGCGAAAAATATATCCGCTCTTGCGGAAGGTCAGCGGGTTGCTAACAATTGCGCCCCATTTATTCTTCGGGATTGTCATTGTAACCGTGCCGGTGAGCGTGGCGGTCTCAGTCCACTGGTAGTTGATGGTTGTGCCGATCTGCAGGAATTTCTCAACCGTGGCAGTGAAAGAGGTGCCAACTGAGATGCTGTTTGCGATACTCTGGCCTTGAGCCATAGCAGCAGTGGCATCAGCCTGGTTGGCATGGACGATGGTGGACATCGGGATATCCCAGCCTAGAAATTCGGCGTCGGGAAGAGGAATGATAAATTCGGCACCAGAGCGCTTGGTGAGACGTCTTAACGAGGTGGACTCATGATCGTTGGTCTCAAAAGATCCAGGGACCGCGGGGGGCGAGTCGGCAGCGGCACCCAGATAGAGCCCCAAATCTTCTTTTTCGATAGTCCTTGTCGTGCCATCGTGTAGAAGGAGGACAGCTTTGTCGTGTCCGATACTCTCAGGGTCAACAGTCGCTTCGGAGGGTAGAGCAGCGGCAAGCGAGCTCTTAATGCAGAGGGAGGCCAGGAAAAGCAATGGTATCTTCATCGTGTCAGGTCCGACGCAGTTTGTTGATTACCGAGTAGCTGTGCTTGGGAATTGGTCAATGGAAGGATGGCATTTCAGAGGACACAACTGGAGGATTTACTTATATATAGTATCTGTCAGCAATATCATATTTGCCCTGCAGTTGATATGCTAAGGAAATCCTCTGTACTTTTGCTAGGCTACGCGGGTCTAACGTATATTGTTATGCTAGTGGCAGAAGAAAACGAATCGAGAGAATAGTCATTATGAGAGACTCGGAACGCATCTAGACAACAGCCGGTATTGTTCCGACATGACACCGAGAACAGCTATTAATCTACAGATGCCAATGTATCGAGATATGACGTAAAAAGATTGCGGGATTAATAAATTTGACATTGCCCGGTCGTTGAAGATCATGTAGATCGTGGACCGCCGGCGCCACTATACAGACCCATTCGCTCCGAAGCGGAATCTGCCGGATGATAAATGCCCCAGTTCGTTAAGACTAGCTATATCAGACGTGCAACAGCCGCAGGAATCGTCTGGTCAGGATTCAGGCTTAGTGAGGTACTATATACGAGTAAGACATGACTCCCCCTGAGAGAAACACCATACGAATTAGGAAAAGAATATCTCAGGTCCTTGGACGTATGGGGTTTTTTCGGCATTTTTAACCTTGGCAGTTCTAGCTCAAGGAAGGGCATCTCAGCTACGTTGATCAAAAGGGTAGGACCTGCTTGTGAGAGTTCTTAAAGGCTGCTTTTCCATGTTTGAGTGGTTGACATTACGTTCGCAGGCCTACCACTAAAGCGCAACTCATACCACGAAGTACATTTTATAAAGCAGACAGAATGATAGCCTTTATACCTCTGGTTATTGCCGCTCTGGCCACTACGTAAGCCATTTGCCCGGCCGACATGACTTACTTCTGAACTGATGTTCCCAGTGCCTTTGCAGACCTTCACACTCAAGGTGTCTGTATCGATACCCCTGGCTCCGGAGTGGTAAGTCTTCTCATAGAACTGATGGTGAGAAGTGCACTTTTAACTGCTAAATAGGAGGTTTATAACAGAGTGGCCACCGAAAAGGCCTGTGAGGCTTATAAGAAACGAAACACTGGTAGTAATCAATGGGATCAATGCCCCGACTGTGTTTTGAAGAGTGAGCGGGACCTGTTGTACTATTGTGAGTCCCAGGGCCAGCATATTGGAGGTGACGAGTTGAACTACTATTGCAAGCAAAACGGTGCCGGAGATAGCGTTGCTTGGTAGAGGAGCCACAGGGAGGCACATGGGAGTCCGATGGCCTAGACATTTAGAATACTTCTGCCTATGCATAGAAACTCTGTTCTTCCTGCGCCAAGTTACATTGAATTACACGCTTCTATGTATACGACGAAAAGCAGCTACCTTCTCAATCCTGCTCTGGCCGTTCGTAATCAGGGTAGCGCCATACCAGCGTCACTTATCGAGGCAGTCATATATGCAGGCGATACTTTACGATTTTGGCCCAAGAGTTGTCTGTATTTAATCACTGATGGAATGTTTTTATGGCCATGTTTGTTCAACCACAAAACAAATTAACTCGGCTATCAGCTCTTATTGCTTGATCGGAGCATACAATAACAAAAGCTCCAAAGGCTTAAGAAAAAGGAAGAAAGAGAGAAGTGGACACGGCGACTTGATTACTGGGAGTACTAGAATCTGGATATAATCCAATCATGGACCTCCTCGGCGGTCGTATTGTGGAACTCCTCCAACTCGCCTTTCTTGACGGCGAGATAGGTGTCCACTATGGGGTCACCCAGGTATCGACGCATGGGTGCACTCTGCTCTAAAGCCGACAGGCTCTCCTGCAGGGACGTTGGGATCCGGGTCTGAATTCCCAGAGCCGCTTTTTGGTCGGCCGAGAGGTTGCTGACGGGCGCCGGACAGTGGCCGCCGGTTAAGGGGGTCTGGCGCAGTAGCCCGTCCAGGCCGGCCGCCAGCAGAGCCGACAGGGCCAAGTAGGGGTTGGCCAGGCCGTCCATCATTTTAACTTCGAACCGATTGACGGCAATCCGGCGCAGGGGGACCTCCCGATTGTCCCATCCCCACGCGCAGTCGACGCCGCCACTGGTGATTCCGGGAGCCACCCGCCGATAGCTTAGCTTGTGAGGGAGGGAAAACGCCGACACGGCAGGGAAGTGCTGCAGAATGCCGGCAAAGAACGGCTCGGTCTGGCGCCCGTCCTGCGTCGTCGAGTTCAGCGAGAGGTGGACATGTGCGCCGGTGCCGGGGAACTCGGGAAACGGCCGGGGGTGCAGCGTCGCCCTCAAGCCATATTTGTCCGCAATACTTCTAATAGCTTGCCGGGCAATTACCAACCGGTCTACGGCTCGCAAGGGATGGTCCGGGGGCAAGACGAATTCCCATTGACCCGGGCTACGCTCGGCGTGGACCTGTTGAACCACAATGCCAGCTGCGCTGAGCCTGTTCACCACCTCTTCCAAGAGACTGAGGTTCCTCTCATCGTCGGGGGTCATACTACACCAGGAGTGGTCCAGGTTAGCCGCACGAATGACTCCAGGACCCGGTTCCGGGTTCAGTCGCAGGAGGATAACTTCCACCTCGAAGCCGATGCACAACGAGAACGCCGACTGACACTGCACCTGGTCAGTCAAGCTCTGCAGCTTGGACCGCGCACACTGGCCGATGGGGCGGCCGTCCTGGTCGACCCACCAGGGCATGACGACGGCGCGCGTGCCGTCCGAATCAGGCCGGAGATGAAGAGAGGTCAGATCCGGTTTCAAGAAGAATGATCCAGTTGGACAACCGCCTCCCACAATATGATCATGAGGCAGCAGGTAGAGGACACCGCTCGGCACGGACAAGTTGTCGTCCTGCTGGATCAACTCGACGAAGCGCGCCACGGGGAGCATCCGGACCAAAGTCGTTCCGATGTAGCTAGTGCACTGCACCCACACATAGTTTACTTGATTCTCGGCGAAGAATTCGTTCCACTGCATAGGGGATGTAGGAGAACACTGCATGGTACAGCAAATAGGGCAAGAGGGGGTGGAGAGGTGCTGCTGGGGAGGAGATGGGCTGAACTGGATGAGCGAGAAAATGACGCGCGACAGCTTTTATGTCTGATTACCCATTGTATCACGCTGTTGCTGCTTGCACTGTTCCGCATCAACCCGGGAAGTGGAGTAGATGTTGCAACATTGAGGTTTTCGTGCTGCTTGGGGCTATTTGGGTCCGTAGGCTTCGATCCTCAACCATGGTTCTGGCTATGAAGAAGAGGTCAATTCAGTGATCTCCAGATCTAGCACTCGGCCTTCACTACTGTTGGGCATCTTTTCTGGACTTTATACAGTGGATTTCGTACTTATATCTGCTCTTGATGAACGGAGTTTAGATGTTGGGATATAAGATATCTCGACATCGAAAACCCTGCTGATATAGATAGACAGTTGTGACAAAACTGAACAAAGAAAACTATCTCTAAGTGCCCGCAATGCCAATGACAGTGTGGTCTACTGACACCTTTGATCGAATACGAAGTTTTGATCGAACACGAAGGAACCTGAGATGGCGAAGGATTGTACCAGAGCAAAGCGATTCAGATCCCCTTTCGTCCGCATTCCTGAGCCACAGAAACCAGGGTCGTCTCCGCCACCTGTTGCATCCGTCGGAGGATTTTGAGGACCTCGTCAATGGGGACGGTTGGGTTCAAGGTGCAAAGTCGCAGAACCCTGCGCCCATGGACCTTGGTCGTCAAAATCGCGGCAATGTTTTCCTCTAGCAGTCGCGTCGAGATCGCGAGGTTCAAGCGCTCCAGGTCCTGTTCGACCCATCCTGCCGGCGCATATCGAAAGACCACAATGGCTCCGGTCGCCGGCGAGACTATCTCCCAGCGCGCCAGTTGGCGGAGCTCGTGCTCCGCAGCCATCGCCAGGTGGAAGCCATGATCGATCATGTCGCTGATCTGGCGACGCCCCAGCACCCGCAAGGTGAACCAAAGGGACATCGCACGGGAGGGTCGACTGAGTTCCGGACTGACGTTGCAGAAGTCCATGTTGCTCTCAGTGGATGGGCACGTCCGAAGGTAATCGGCATCGACTGCGAAGCTCTCCTGGAGCGAGCTGGCCGCCCGGGTCAGGACGATGCCACAGCCATAGGTTTGGAAGAGCCATTTGTGGGCATCCCAGGAGAGGCTGTCCGCGCGTCCGATGCCGTCCACGAGGTGACGGTGCCGCGCCGACAGCACAATGGATGCACCATAGGCGCCGTCCACATGCAGCCATAAGTGTTGTTCTCGCGCAAGATCCGCTAAAACAGGCATTGGATCGATGCTGCCTGTGTTTGTGGTGCCGCAGCTCCCAATGATCAGAAACGGTAGGAAACCCTTTTGCCGATCAGCGACGATCGTTTGCCGGAGCCGCTCAACATCCATCTGGAAGCGCGGATTGCTAGGCAGGATGCGGATCTGAGCATTGTGAAAGCCAACGATCCGTAGGCTCTTGGCCACTGACACATGGGTCTGATCAGACAAGTACACGATTCCGTCCGATTGCCGGTCACGCGGCAGCAGCGCATCCCGCGCTGCAACGATAGCAGTCAGGTTGGCCATCGAGCCGCCAGAAACGAAACACCCCCCTGCGGATGGAGGAAACCCAACCTGGCGGGCTAGCCAACACAGTAGGGAGTTCTCAATCACGGTGGGCCCAGAGCTGGTGCTCCACAGGCCGGCATTCACATTGAATATAGAAGTGAGGGAGTCTCCCACTCGAGCCAACGGAGATGGGCAGCACGGCATGTAACTGAAGAATCGCGGATGGTCAAAGTGCATGCAGTGGCCGAACACCATGAACGCCTCGCGTATTGCGGTCGAGACGTCGTGCGGCTCTCCCGGAATGGCCCACTCCTGGACAGCATCGGACGCGCCCTGGTCGAGTTTGTGTGAAATCTGATCCCACCAGACGGTGGGATCAATATGAAGTAGGTGGTTCAGCAAGCACTCGAGCTGTTCGAACTGTGGAGAGGTCTCCCTGGAAACACTATCTAAGGAGGGGTCCAAGGTAGGATGCATGGTGGCGGTTGTTGGGAAGCCCTTGTTGCACAAATTCAATAACAGAGTGACAATGCAAGGAATGATATGAACTGGGTAGTAAATCCAAGTTGATTGAGATGATACTTCTCATCGAACAGGTTTCGGGCAAAAGTAGTTTGTCGTTAGACGATGGAAAACCTTGGTATTCACTTGAAAGTGACTTCCGTATTACTGGGCTCCGCTAGCGGTCTATGAGGGATTTAGTGATGTAACTCGTGAATAATCGCGCTAGATAGCAGACAGTAAAGTCGTAACAAGGTTTATCAACTGTCGGGTGCTCATCACTCTCAGTAAACCTATGTAATTGGAAGGCCATTGGTGGCTTGTTCTTTCCATGATGCCTCGTGTATCTCACCTCACATCAGATTACCATGGCTGAATGCAGATGAATTACGTATTCCAGGCGGAGTTTACAATCCTGCAGTAGGTTCTCTTGAGTACCATGAATACTGAATGGAAGAATACGGTTAGCACGGAACTGCTGCAAATTTCAAGCAATCTACTGTAAAGGCTCATCTGGCCCCGACGGATCCCCGGAAGAGGATCCCAACACCTACTTGTACCGGCATCGTAGAGCAATCCAGGGATTGTGGACATGTTTTCTGATTTCACAGTGAATCTGCACGATCCCTGAAAGGAGCCTGCCTTATGAAGCCTCTGGCCGAAAGAATATTTAAAATGAAGCTTTTTCATCTGTCAGTAAGCTTTTTAATGAAATCAGGAAAATTATTTCCTGATTTGCGATCTTGTATGTGAAATGGTTGAGGCTGACTATAAGTTACTCCTTTTGTGTCTGGGGACCTCTTGATCTCTCATGGCTGCTACCTCTTCTATGTTCCTCTAGTTTATACTCGGTGCTGCGACGCAAACCCACGAGCCCATAAACCCATAGTGATGCCCATGGCGATCCTCCTATTCATGTACTCATCAGCGTTGCGGCGCGCGCCCTTAATGGCGAGTAGACTTCCAAGCCTCCACTCGGCGGGATACCATGTCGATGGCCGTATCGTCTTCGCCGGCAATAATCAACGTGGTCACGCTGCTTCTATTGCCAGGTTCATGGCTCCAGCCAGCAATGATAATTCGCCCGGCGTCCAGTTCAGTCCTGAATTCCTCATAGAAATCCGTCATAGAAAGGCGGAGGTATACAGGGAAGTAGACGACAGCGTGCTTGAAGCCACGTCGATGGTACAGGTGATTTGTCATGTATCCCAAGGGGTGGGAACCTGTCGGGCGGGTGTTGAGGTCGATGATCCAGTGTTCTCCAGTGTCCGAGGTCATCACATCGATTCCAAGCGGTCCATGGTACCCCAGGTTGTGCATATAAATGGCCAACTTGTCAACCAATTTAGCATACTCTGCCTTGAGCTTATCCTGTTTCGTGAAATCAATGGAGGCGCCATCCCAGTGTCCTTTGGAATCAATGCGCTGGCAGCAGCAAGAAGAAATAGTCGCGTGTCCGTCCTTGGTGAGGAAGAGGGCTACAGCGACTGAATTTCCGGGACACATGTCTTGCACGATCAAACTTGCTGGATTTAGGTGGGCATTTGCACCATTGAGCTGCAATAGCATCAAGTCGACGGCTTCCGCAAGCACGGTTAGGGCCGTATCCCGGTCCCTTTCGTTACGCACCAAGAACGTCGCTTGACCAGAGAGACCCTGGGGCAATTTGACAACGAAGGGAACGGTCCGGTTCTTCACGAGATGGAGCATTCGCTGCACCTCCGCCGCCCGCAGGGAAGATTCTGTAACCGTCTGGGGATTCAGTGTGGTGTCGACCACGACTGACGGCGGCGTGGGCAGCCCCGAAAGCGCTAATTCGCGCTTCGACAGACCTCTGTAGTGCGTCTCTAGTGGAACGGCCACGGGAAGATGCTCCGCCAGGTCCATGGGATTGGCCATCGCTATCACCGCATTAGGTGGCAGGGTAATCTCCGAGACGTCCTTAACATACACGACGGAGGGCCGCTGACTTTCTGGCAATTGCGACAGGACCCTCTCCGTGTCCTGGCGGGATTGGCCGTCGACAGTTGTTGTATCGTCCAGATCAAACATGATCAAATTCGTCTTTCCACCAATCAGCCCGAAGAGATGGGGCAGGACTTGGGTATAGATTCGTGCCGACGTCGCTCGATCATTGTGCAGCAAGGGGTCTTGGTATGCAAACTTGGTTGACAAGGGCATACCGCGGGTCATTTGGACGCGTGCAGTGGGAAGAGCATAAACCAGGTGTACGTCCTGCGTATTGGCTTCATCCTGTGCGTAAAGCTGCTGCAGGGTCTGGTCGAGTTCGAGCGGAGAAATTGCCAATGATCCCATAATGAGATGGAGAACGAATCCTCGTCAGGATACTCAAAATATGATAAGGTATGGGTGGTTGCGAAGCATTATGGACAATCGGGGGATGCGAATGTATAAGGTTGGTGCATCTTCAACCACGCTAGGGGCCCCCAGCGGTAAATTCAAGCCCCCGTAATCATGAAGTCATTCCCTGGTTGTTCCCTATCTGGATGTGCAGTGGAATTATAACAGTATGCCCAGCGGACACTCTGGGGTTTAGCCCGTTTCCTGTGTAAGTTGCCTGCCTGCGCACCTCTTCCGGGTGAAATTGCGTGTTCAAGATTCGGCGGGTCTTGACCGGCTGGAGGGGGGCCACCCAGGGGGCAAGATATATTACATTGGTGATGATGTTGACCAATTTTGCGATAACTCTATATTCCACTCCGAAGCACAGGACGAGGAAAGAACGTTGTGCAAACTGGGTTGGCTCGATCTTGGTCTCTCATTTTCGCGTGGCGGATGCTGAATGGCAGAACAGCATGAGTTTTATGAGGTCAATACATATGGTCAGCAAAGCCTTAACAAGCTGCCCACTTTCTGTGGGATGAGAATTGACGTCTTTGTGGGGTGTCGACGAATATGGTAATGCAAACGGAATCGAGACCCTTCATAGTAAAAAGAGTCTTCAGGGTGTCATCATGGAGGTCAGGACAAGCTTCCGGACTGTTGATGAGGTAATGTAGTCTAGTATAAAACAATCCCACCCCGACCCACTGGACCACCCATCTTGACCTTAACCAAGTCTGAAGCATGGGTCCCTTGGGACAGTTCAGGTGGGGATATCAAACTCTAATGTGGTTTTTGCTGAAAGCCCTACTCTGTGCTTTCAATATCTCTTCTGCCAATCAACTTGTGGTGGGCAGTCAGGAAAGTGATACCCATATTCACTCTTGCTCATTTGAATCCAGGGAAGTGTAGTCATCATTGACACAAAGGCTTCTTCAGGGATGATTTAATAATAGTGTCAGGATTGAGTCATAAAAAATCTCAATTTAGCATGCCCGACTCACTTCCTAGCGCTTAGCAGTCTCAGTTGCCGCTAATTTCCAGTCTCCGATTGCGTTTCCCTTAGAGATAGAACGGATCTGAGACCTTCCCAAACATGTTTCGATGTAACAGTATGGAATTTGAATCACCCTAATTGCCATAAGCCAAGAAATGTTTTAAATATAAGGAATTCCTACACTCGACTGCAAAGGACACTTTTCATTTATTTTTTAGCCACATATATTTACTCAACGGGTGACAGCACCGATTGAAAGGCAGACTAGGATTGATTACTTTCTTAACACAATGCCCGTTCTCCTCCTAGGCGGCAGGGGCAAGACCTCAATTCGTATTGCGTCTCTCCTCTCTGAGGCTAACGTTCCTTTTGCCCTCGCCTCACGGACAACCTCGCTCAGCTGTCCCTATGACCAGGTGTATTTTGACTGGTACGATGAATCGTCCTGGCCCTCGATGTTCGATAAGTTGAAAAGGCAAGCCAAGGGAGGATCCGAGAATCCTATCACGGCTGTCTACATTGTGCCTCCATCGTCGGACCTTGGTAGTCTAGCAGAACGAGTTATCAAATTTGTCCGACTTGCACAGGAGCATGGAGCAAAGAGGTTTGTCCTGCTCAGCGCCAGTCTTTTTGAGCGGGGATCCGGGCCAATCGGTGCTATACACGAGTACTTGGCCTCTTCTGCAGAGTCTCCGAACTCCGAACAGAAAAGAAAGAGAGGATTTGGAGGTGCAATCGAGTATGCTGTTCTACGGCCGTCATGGTTTATGGGCAAGTCTTCCGGTCTTTTTTCTACCTGTTTGGGACGTGGCGACTGACGGAAAGCCAATCATGGTGCGCAGAGAATTTCTCAGAGCAGGAACATCTGGCCTCTTTGAATGAGAAAAACGCTGTCTATACTGCAGCTGGAGCTGGGAAACTGCCGTTTGTGTCAGCAGATGATATAGCCCGCGTTGGCTTCCACGCGCTCACTAATGCGAAACCACACAATACAGACCATCTTATTCTAGGCCCCGAGCTGCTCTCATACGATGATGTGAGTTGACTTTGCACATCGATGCTTCCAAGATTCAACAAACTGACATCTAGAGCCACTTAATTTAAGACAGCAAATATCTTGACTAGTGTTCTTGGGCGACAGATCAACCATGTGCCAATTACTGAACAGGAACTGGCCACCCATCTGACTAATAATACCACCTGGTCCGGGGAGTTTTGCGATATCGTAGCTACGCTTGATTCTCGCGTCGAACGAGGTGACGACAGCAGGCTAAATTCCGTTGTTGAAGATATAACCGGCAAGCCCCCGATTCGGTTCGAGGACTTTGTGAAGAGAGAAAAGTGGCGGTGGATGTGAAGACTCTAGGACTGAAGCATGAGAAACATTAGGGACACGATATGTCGATTTATTTACCTCAATGCGTTGTTAGCAAAAAATAATCTTTTTTTATGTCAATTTTCAGTCTCTGCAAAAGTTTCCTTTTCTCCTGATGGAGATATTATACCTGTCTAATAGACGTGCAAAACGAACCCTCATTTCCACTGCGAAGCAATAATTGATTACACAGTCGAGAGCCCTCAAACAAACAACAGCGTGGGTTTTCCATATCAGGTCGCTTCATAGTTACTATGCAGTAGGGACACTATAAAATCGTACCGTAATTTCTACATCCAGTGAAAATTCAACTTTCGACGACGGCGCATAACCAAGCGTCATATAGCCGAACATTTTGCAATGTATCTAACAACAAAACATAAAAACACTTTTGCAAACACTAAGTGACAGAAAATGGCGAGCCATGATTCAATACATTTAGATCACTCTCCTTGCGCGATATCCAAGCTTGCTGGAGCCCTCAGGAGGATCTCAAGGCATTCCAACATGACATTGTAGGCCAGGTCTATTTCTGCTTGAGTGTCTCTGCGAACTACAATGCGAAGCACTTCGACATTCTCTTGTTTCGCTCCCCAGTTCTTTAACCAGTAGGCTAATTCTGAAATCAGTCCAAGGGCACATATGTATTTTGCGAGGAGAGGATATACCGGGAATTGAAAATCCTCTGGCGTACATCATGTCACTCAAGGTTCCGAGTCTGACCCACGGGCTCTCTTGTTTGACCGCAGCAGACCAGGTAAACACAACAATTGGTATACCGTCATATGACCGGCTACACATACAGGAAGAATGGCAGGCCCCCTTGTCTGTACGGTGGATGGTAGGCCATTCATCTCTCGAACCACGAGAAAGATAATCTTGCGCTTCATCCTGGTGTCGACATATTGGACTCAGACACTGGAAAAAGCCGGTTTGTTCTAGGCGGCAAGCCAGTTCTCCTGCGTGCAGCAGCAGCGAGCGAGTCCTGTTGCAAAACGTTTGCCTGCCGTAGTGAAGAAAGAGATAGTATTGGATCACAATTGGGGCACTGGACCGTGAAAAACTGACGGTAAAACCGACTTGCGTTCCGCGCAGATAGCTTGATTCCATGAGCAGGCTGTGGGGGATTTTCACCTTGTCTTGCCACACAATCCAACCAATAGGGTACGGACAGTATCCGTATTTATGACCCGAGGTGCTGATGGACTGGACTCTTGGGATGCGGAAATCCCTGAGGCTTGTGTTAGACCTGCCGTTCACGGCGGATGGAAACGTACCAGATCAATCCGTCATTCCCGGGTGCAAATGGTGCAATAAACCCTCCACTCGCAGCGTCCACGTGTATAGGGATGTGCATCCCTGTTTTTCTCTCATAATCATCCAACCGCGTGGCGATCTCTTCAATTGGATCATAGTGACCCGTGAGAGTACAGCCTAAGGTAAGGACAATGCCGACTAGTGAAGACAGATGCCCAAGGCCTCTGCTTAGATGAGTACTTCAATTTACGTTGCGCGTCTCGAGACTTACTTGTCTTCCAATCAACGAGTTCCTCGACCCTTGTGGAGTCGACAACGCCACGGCTGGCACTGTTGACAGGAATTATGCGGCTTTCCACCTCGAAGTATTCAGCAAATCTGGACACGCACACATGCGCATTCGAGCCAAAGATGATATTCGGACGCTGACCGCTTCCGGGATGCTGCTCCTGCCATCTTCGTTTCATGGCGAGCCCCGCCAACATCACGGCCTCAGATGATCCCGTGGTGGCCATGCCAATCGAATGTGCATCGTCGCTCCGGTTCCAGAGGTTGGCCAGCATGGAGACACAGCGGTGCTGAAAGCTGATGGCATGCTCACTGTTAGCGGCTCCGGGGTAGTTGAAGATGGGGCCGCGCTGGGGACGCACTCGGTTATTGATGGGTACTCTTCAGTGCAGGCCTGATTCTTGCTTATATTCGACAACCCGATATGCGCCATCCATTCATCATGAGCTGTGGTCAGAAAGCTAGAAATTGTTGCGTCAAGTCAGCTACTCATCGCCGCTTCTCTTTCTTTTGTAATGCTTGTTCCTTCGAGGGTTCAAGCTCACCTGCCCATATTTCGATGCGGCGGAATATCATGAGCCATTTCCTGCTCTATCCTCCTAACCGCCCTGTTCGCTGCAATTCTTTTAACTGGGATAACATGATCCATGCCAAGGTGCCTGATTTTTGTTTAAATAACACAAATGTGATCAAAAGTTTGGGCCAAGCAACAAGGGTGAAAGAACCACCACAGTCTATTTAGATATGCTTATCATGCGAGTTATAATCATAAATAATTATAAAGCCTTCTTATTACTGCGCAAAAAAATAATCCAATGCGGTAGCAGAGAACTATTGGTTTTAGCCTGCATTTCAGGACGCTAAAGTGCGTTATGAGGAGCCATTCCTGAGGGTTAATATGACCTAATGTATGACGAAGGAACCGTTTGGGGCTCTCTCTCTTTGGCAGCCAGAAACCAGCACTAGACCACTTCAACTTAAAGAATCTGCTTTCAGGATTGGTAGGAGGATTTTCGCAATCTTCCCAGGTGAATGCGTCACAGTTATTCGGGGGATCTAGCAGGCTTATTCTGGGCCTGTCGGACCCACCATGATCCAATAACTGTAACCAGACCCACAGATCGTCATTACCATAAACAGTGGAGTCATGGCCCGAGCCGTGAGCCCAGCCCTACGGATCCCTAAATTGTTTAGCATGAGGGTAATTTTCCTCCTTGAACTTACCGACAGAACCATTGTCGGCTAGTTTCCGGCTGCGGAAATCCACATCAGTTCGCCTTCTCCAGTTCCCTAGCAACGAGTTCCATGGTGGCGTGAACATTAAACTGAAGTCATGAAGACTGCTGTGAGAAACTTTGAGTGGAACCAGAGCCAACCACTCGTGTAGTGTCCATCGTCAACAGCCCAGACCTAGCAACAATTGAACGATTTACAGAACAGTAGAACTGAGAAAGCATGGACCGTACTGGCGGTGACTAGCATCGAGCCCTCCAATTTCAATTCGGAACTAAGTAAAGCTTGCCTTGGTGGCAGGCCGTACGTCAGCACAGCCGAAAGTTGATGTCGAACTGCCTATCCATATCTTCTTGAAGTGTAGGTTGCTTTCAACTCAAAGCCGACACCCGCCATATAGTGAAGAAAAGTCATACTTCGTGCAGAACCACCCCAAGCGCGATTGACGAGACAATTAGTTTCTTGCCAAATTTTTTCTAGCGATATTTGCGGCCTCCGATGGACATGGTAGCGACGAAGGAATTCGACTACGTCAAACAGGGAACGGGCAGCACGTTAAGAACGCCTAATGCGTGCATTCATTCGCTGATCAGCCGTCATTACCACGAGCGTCCATTTCAGGTGGCGCTATCCGCGACCGACAGAGATGTCACGTATGAGGATCTAGGGAAACAATCCGCCATCGTGACGGTGGCCCTTCAAGCCCGGGGTGTGAAAGCAGGAGACCCTGTGGGCGTCTGCTTGCCGAAATCTACCACCGCAGTGGTGTATATCCTGGGAATCCTACGAGCGGGTGCGGCTTGGGTTGCCATGGATCCCGCAAACCCCAGGGAACGCAATCACTCAGTGATGTGTCAAGCTGGCGTTCGATTCATAATAGCAGAGCGCGAGAGCACCCTCGTCACGAGCCTCAACGGGGTCACGCTTGTCGATCCCGCAGAATTGGATAATTGGCTGGCGCCCCAGGAATGGAACCGGGAAAAATTTGAGGATCCCGACAGCGTCGCCTACATGATGTTCACATCAGGAAGCACGGGGCAGCCAAAGGGCGTTGTGCATAAACATCATGCAGTGGCCGGGAGTCTAAGCGAGGTCGTGCCAGCCTTTGGCCTCGATAGACACACCCGATTCTTCCAATTTTCCTCCTTTGCCTTTGACGCCAGTATTTGTGAATTATTCGCGCCCCTCGTCGCAGGGGGTACCGTTTGTATTCCCAGGCAGGAAGAACTCGCCATCCCGAGTGATTTGGACTTGGTTATGCGGCGACTTAGGGTAACGGATGCGTCGCTGCCGCCGGTGATCGCGGAAGCCCATGATCCCCGGTCAGTGCCATGTCTGAAACATCTTTATATTGGAGGAGCACCGCCAACGCCCGAAGTTCTTGCACGTTGGTGTTCCAAAGTCCGGCTCAGCAATATCTATGGGACCACAGAAACCGGCGTATGGGACTCGATCAAGCTGGACATGGACATTGAAGATGACCCCAAAGATATCGGCCGAGGGCTGGGGGTCACGTTTTGGGTCGTCCATCCAGACAATGTTGATCTCCTGCAGCAGAATGGAACCGACGGAGAATTGCTTCTGCAAAGCCCATACATGGCCGAAGGGTATCTGAATGCGCCGGAACAGCAGTCAAGGGCGTTTATTGAGCCCCCGCAATGGGCACCGAGGTTTACGGACAGCTCAACCTCCGGAAGATTCTATCGAACCGGTGACATCGCGCAACGGACAGAGGACGGATCAGCTATCCTCAGGGGTCGAAAGAGTGGCTTTACCAAGATCCATGGGCTTCGCATTGAGCTAGACGAGGTTCAGCGATGTATCGATTCCGTGCTGCCTCCAGGGAAACGTTCGGCGGTAATTGCATCGGAACCAGTCGATGACGGAAAAGAACCCGAAATTGTGGCCTTCCTCGAGCACGACCAGCCTGGAAGTGATGCTCGCCTGGCTGATACGATGAGCGGGGACCTGGCCCGGTTGTTGCCATATTACATGATCCCGACTGTTTTTATTCCTATTCATTCAGTCCCGCTCACTAACTCCAAGAAGATTGACAAGACGGATCTTCAAAAAACATTCGCGCGTCTCAATGCGCGAGAGGTGGTGGAATTCAGGAAGGGTGGTGCTGGCGCCATGCAGCAGCACATCGAGCCGGAGAGACGGGTGGCCATGGAAGTTAGCCACATTATCGCGGAAATGATCAGAAATAAGGGTGACTCCCTGGCTGAGGAGTTGAGAGGGAAAAACTTTGCTTTACTTAGTATCGGCCTGGACTCGGTCCAACTGATCTACTTCATCGGAGTGATCAAGCGGCGTTGGGGCATTGCCATCACCATGAGCCAACTCCGCCTGCCAGGTGTGACCATCTGCGATATCGAGCAATATATCATAACCAGCCAAGGGAAACTTTCAGCGTCTCCTCACAACGCCCGAAGAGACCTGAGGGATGACCTGGTTGCGCTACGGCGAGTCATTCCTTCGCCGGCCGTCGTGGGCACCAAACGAGTCTTCTGCACAGCAATCACCGGGTTTTTTGGCAGCCATTTGCTCCAAGCACTCCTGGCATGTCCCGAGGTGGGTTGTGTCGTGGGCCTGGTGCGAGCCGAGAATGAAGTCCAGGCGAGGGAGAAGGTGCGACAGCAGGCACGGATTGGCCGATGGTGGCGCGACGATTATAATCCGCGGATCGAGATCTGGCTCGGCGATCTCAGTCTCCCTAGGCTCGGATTGACTCCGGAACGGTGGGATTGCCTTACAGGCAGTGCAGGGCGCCGCATGGATGCGGTCATCCACAACGGGGCCCGCGTGAATTGGCTCGACGGCTATGACAAACTCAAGGCTGCCAATGTCGAAAGCACCCTGGAAATCCTTCGGGCTCTGTCCTGTTGCACTCACAGGACGGTCTGTCCGCTTACCTATATATCAGGGGGATATCTACCTTGCCCAGGAGAGAGCCTACAGGAGACGGCGGGACGGCTATCCACCGCCAGTGCATATGATCAAACCAAGTTCCTCTCGCGGTGGATGATCGAAGAGTACAACGCCCAGTTGGACCGCCAGAACGCCGTCTCTGTTCCACGAGCGCTCGTTGTGCAGCCGGGCTTCATGGTCGGGACCCAATCGGAAGGGGTTGCCCAGACAGAAGATTTCTTGTGGCGGCTTGCATTCGCCATCCTCCGCATTGGCGCCATTGGCGAGTCCCTGGAACGTGCATACTTCCCGGTGGCAGGCGTGGACCAGATCGCGGGGCTGACCGTGCAAACGGCGTTGAGCTGGAGTAGGAGGGGTCCTGGGCCGTTTGAGCATACCGTGTATTGCCGAGATGGGCTCTATCTGTCGGATCTGTGTCACATTTTAGAGGCCAAAACCGGCATCACCATCGGTCGGATGGAATACGACGCCTGGCTAGAGGCTGTCCGTGCCGATACCACCTGCAGTAGTGGGCTGGACAATGGCCACCCTTTCCGACCCATCTTGGAATTATTCGAGCGCGACCCGTGGCAATTGATGGCCACGACGCCGGAGCCGTCCAGTTGTAATGTGGACGCCACGGGGATCTTTGCCGCGGTGGAGAGAAGCGTCGAATATCTGATCGAAGTCGGATATCTCCCTCAGTGTTCCCGTCCTGCCTCAGAGGAAGCGCGACGAAGCATTCCTCTCTTCCGACGGTCGCCCCAGTAATGAGGTCAAGGTGTTGTTGCCAAAGCGTTGTCTCGAATGGCTGACAAGCGCCTGGGATACGATTTCTTGCACAACACTGCAGTCCGTATGGAAATACTTTGTTCTGTTTGTACTTAAATCTCTAAACACTTTTATCTGGAAACAAATCATATCGTGTACGGAAGGAGAAAGGAAAAGAGAAGAAAATGAATAGGTTAAGGTTAAATGCAAGTTTGGTGCCAGTTACCTGGAAATATATCTTTAAAATAGTGCGCGGCGTGGGAGCAACATGCTCACTAGCAATAATCACGTAGCCTAGAGTTGTTACGCGAGTGAGCTTCAACTGTAATAAAAAACCATTCAAGCTAAACAGGAAGACAGAATGTCTCATGGTAGCGAGTGTATGATTTGCGAGAGACCTTGAAGGGGGGGAATACTGATGGCTCGCATGCCAGAAGGAATCTCCAATCACGAATGGACACTGGTATCATCTAATAAGGAAGTCATATGTGCTTAAAGTCGACCAAGTTTACGTTTTCATTTTTTGTTGAGGATGACATGTAGATACTTGTACAATGTGGGTTGCGAGGATACATGCAATTACATTTGTTCAGCGGCGCGCCTCAATGATTCCTCAAACCTCACCCAGCACTCCTGGAGACGCGTCTGATACCGCATCATCCGATTCCAGACCACATGAACCTGGAGCTGGCATTTCTCTACTGATGTCGTCACATTGATGAGCGCGAAGCGCTGCCCCTCCGGAACCGACCCCTCCCGCATCTCGTCCGGCACATCGGCTAAATGCAGCAGCACGTCGGCGCTCCGAAGCTGATCATAATCCCCCAAATAGCTAAACAGAATCTCAAAGGGCTCATGATGCTGAAAAGCACTCTTGCCGTCTGGGTGAAGATGGCGTGACGTGAAGTAGGCCCATCCGTTGCCCGGGAGGGATGCTCGGCAACGGGACGTGCGACTTATTGCCTCGGCGAGACTGTCACCTGCGCAAAGCGAGATAGTTGTGGGCGAGAGGGTGGTAAAATAACCGACCGTATGAGAGACATCCAGATCCATGGCCTTCTCCCATGGCTCCCGGCCCAGGCCACCGTTGAAAATCGTGGGCGGAGGACGGTCCGGAAAGGCGTGTGCGAAGGCATACAAGAGGGCTGCTTGCATACGATCTTCCGGTTTTGGTGCCGCCTGCAGTTTGCGAGTGCTGTCCCTTTCCAGGCAGAATCGTACGGTGTTAGCCTCCGCGAAGGTATTGCGAGCAATGTTGCCCCAATATGAATGTCCTGTCGGGGGGCATTGGAAAGGCAAGGCCACCGAAGGGTGAAGATGGTCTCGAGCATATGCGGCCTGTCTCTCACACCATTGCGAGAAGGGTAGAGTAGACATGAGCAAGGTCGCCCTTCCCTGCAATAGGTGCTCCAAATCACTGACAAGGATGCGGCATGAGAAGGGGTCAGCAACTAGGTGATGCGTGGTGAGGATGATCCACTGCTTCTTTTCTCCGTTGACTAGGTCGACTCCGAACATTGGGCCCTTTTCAATATGGATAGCACGTCGAGCTCTCTCTACAACCATTCGTCGTACCTGGCCCTGGCAATGGATCTCATGCTGCTCGCAGCGATAGCTGCCGGGTACGGACGGCTCGATGTGCTGAGTCCAGGCTCCTCCCCGGCATCGGAACCGGGCTCGGAGCATCGGGTGCGTCTGAACGAGTGCCTCAACCGCTTCGCATAGGGTCGAGAACTGAACCAGTTCCCGTGGCTGGAGAATGATGGTTTCACCCAGATAATGGGTTCCTTCTTTTGCGTTATCAAGGAAAAAGTGCTGGACCGGGGACAGGCAAAATGGAGTCTGGATTTCCTTGCAGCCCCTTCCTGTGCCCTCATCCTGCGCTCCATAGACAGCCGATGACCGGCCTAGTTCGGAGAGCGAGTGATCTCGTAGAGAGCCCATGGTACAACACAGTATTCTATCAGCTTTTAACCGAAAACTCGCCTGCATGGCCATAATGGAGTCCCCACCCAACTGGAAGAAGTTGGCATCCGCGCCTATTTGGGCCGGTTTTATCCGCAGCACAGACGCCCAGACGCGTTGAATGGCTTTCTCTGTGTCCGTCGATAGCGACCGAATAGATCCTGTGGCTTGAGTGTACTGGTGTAGCGCGTCCGGGGGGAGGTGGGCAGCCACTTCCCGAAGGACGGCACGGTCCGTCTTACCACTGGGGCCAAGAGGTACTCGGGCCAGAGGAATAAACAAGCCAGGTATCATGTATTGGGGGATTTGCATTTTCAGTCGCCGCTCCGTCACACGCACCAAGGAATGCCACTGTGGTGGGGGTTTCAGGAGCAGGTTTTTGGTGCTTGAGGCATTGACTGTCTTCACAAAGGCGACCAACTGCGGCGGACGCTCCTGATCTCGATAGTCGATGACTTCGACAGTGACTGAGACGGCCCCGTCAAAATTCGTGCGAACATGGTGTTCGACCTCCGCAAGCTCGATGCGCTGGCCGCGGAGTTTGACCTGGCCGTCCTTACGACCGACATACCGAATCGAGCCGTCCGACACATACCGCACAAGGTCCCCAGTCAGGTAGCATTGAGTTAGTTGCCCACGGCGCAACGAAGACAGCCAACGTGGACAATCTATAAAGGCAGCCGCAGTCTTAGTAGGCTCCTTCAAATATCCGCAGCCGACAATGGGGCCTTCAATGAGGAGTTCCCCTACTAGACCACGTGGGTTGAGCTGGTCCCTATCATCAGGATTGACCACCCAGCATACGCAGCCGGTGGGGGATCCGACCAAGCCCAGGTCCGTGCAGGAACGCACAACGGACTGGACGGCGCTGGCTGGAGTGCATTCGGCCGGGCCGTAAATGGTTTGGACTTGGGCATATGGTGCCCAAAAGGCAAGATCTGATGGCTGAGCAGCTTCACCGCCGAGCAGCAGGCTATCCACGGCCCAGAGTGTTTCGAGCCTCCACGTCCGGGCCAAAGACGGAGTCAAGCTCAGAGTGTTTGCCTGCAAGGCGTTGTATGCGCTCACTGGGTCCAATCGACTTCCCTCCGTGGTGGGAATGCAGAGGCAGCCCCCGAGCATGGGTACTGTGAGGTGATCCGCAACACTGCTATCAAAGCCGTAAGAGGCAAACTGGAAAAGGCGGGTCTTCCTCGAGAAGCCCAGAGCTGCCCCATGCGCCAGGGCAGACGTCGCATAGGCGGAATGAGGGATGACCACCCCTTTGGGCTTTCCAGTTGATCCCGAAGTGAATACAGCGTATGCGGCATTGGTCGGAGAGACGGAGACACCCGCAGAGCTTCTCTCAGCATTCGGCGTCGAGGCCGCATGGGAAGGTATGACGACATGCTGCGCGCCTAGTGAACGTGCCAGTTGTTGGTAGGCAGGGGAAGCGACAATGATTGCGGCCTCAACTGTGGAGCAGATTTCCTGTAGTCTAGATCTTGGATGTGTCGGATCCAGAAGCACAAATGCCGCACCCGCCCGGAGTATGCCGTAAATCGACACCATCGTCCAGACCGACTTGTCCGAGAGGATGGGCACGAATGTTTTGCCCGAAACCAGGCCGTGGGACAACAGATTTGCGGACAGGGTGTATGAGAGATAGTCCAGCTGCGCGAAGGTGAGACTTCCGTCCCAGGCACAAACCACCGGGCCGTCTGGCTGTGCAATTGCCTGCTGTAGGACTAGATCATGGATGCAACGATCTACCGATTGTGGCAAAGCCCGGTTCCTTTGATGCAGGCTTGAGACATCCTCAGGGCTCAGCAGATTCAGGGTGTCGACCCTGTCGTCGACTCGGGCCGGCTGAAGGTAGATTTGTTGGAAGACATGGCAGAGATGATCCAGCATCCATCGGACGCGATCCTCGCCCACCAGTGCAGCATCAAAGTGAGCACAAACATCCAATGAATGGTTGTGCGTGTGGATTTCCATTAGGGTGGCCGCGCAAAAATGGGGGCTTAATTGCTCCAGTGATGCATTGATTGCCATAACCGTGGAGAGGCGCTCGTCAGGGGCGCACATCAGTTCCTGTCGCGCGGCCAAGCTCGTCGCCCGAGCGGCTTTATCCTGCACATACTGCAATGTCTGGCGAATTGATCGGGTCCGATCTTGGAAGACCCGCAGTAGGAAAGGCTCGCATTTCTCGCGGAGGACTCCGAAGACGATATCATCACGCTCAAAATGTTCCGCAAGGACCACCGTCCAAGCGACGTATAGAGGGAGTGCGACGTCATCGATACCAGCCCGCCTTACTTCGAGGGCTACTACTCTTCTCACGGACTGCTGTAGTTTGGGCACGGAGGGAGCAGAGGACCGTCCAGGATCTGGAGTCCTGTTCTCTGCCCCCAAGTAATCGTCCCGTGTGCGAGGCACGTCGTTGGCACCGCCCGTCAAGGTGTCCTGTAGATGCATGTTGAAAATTGTGTGTGGTCGTAGTTAGTAACTAGGGAATGAGATGGTCAGTTTATTCGTTGATACGGGCTGGAGTAGTCGCCCCGTCGGGGGCTGAGATTCAGAGCTATTCATCTGTATGACAATGCCGTCCGCTGGGTTAGGGACCTGAGTCGACGTCACAGAATGGCTCGCCGAACCCTTCAACTCCTTTTGGGGGCGCAAAACGTCATATTGCATTGATGCGAAACTTCCGCCGCTTGACGTTTGTGTAAGTGTAGCCTAATCTAGTTCGACATAAAACCGCGGTACACAATCCTGTGCCCTGGGCGAGACATGGTGGATGCGCGGTAGTGGCGCTCAGGGTGGGCCAAGCGGGACGAACCTTTAACCATGAAATACTCATAGGGCGGAATGAGCTCATCAATCTCTACGCTTTGATTTTCGGGCTTCCTGCACGCTCGGCGCTTCCGTGGTACATTAGGCCGGCATCCACGCAAAACCAACGTCACCTGCCACCAGTTTGGAAACAATATCTGTTGGTGCATGGACGTGAATTGAATACGCTAAGTCATGGCAGATTGACAATCTTTCCACCATGCCTCCTTTATCCATGACCTTGGAGCCGTTAGCAGAGGCCGACACGTCTGCGGTGGTGTCGCTCTGGTATGCGGCCTTTGATACCACCGAAATGCGAAGGCTCTTTCCGGACACCCCCGGGGTGCGGCAGTGGTGGCAGGAGAATATTCGCAATGATCTACGTCGCAAGCGAGCCCAGCAATACCTCAAAGTGGTCGAAGGGGGCCAGATCATTGCATACGCCAAATGGGACCTGGCAAGCCCGGAGGAAAATAGCGACCGGTTCTTGCCCTGGCACCCAGAGATGGATTCAGAGTCCTGCGATCAATTAGCAATGCAGACTACGTGGGCGCGGAAGAGTGTCACCGGGTCTAGAAGACATTATTGTGAGTATCGCCATCGGTAGACCATTACAACTGGCTGCGGATCCTGATACGCGATCTGTGCAGATCTGGACATGCTGGCCACGCACCCAGCTCACCAAGGCAAGGGGGCAGCGTCCCTGTTGCTACAGTGGGGATGTGACAAAGCAGATCAGGATCGGGTATATCTCTATGTTGATGCCAGCGGTGATGGCTCGCAACTGTACAAGAAGTTTGATTTTCGAGATTGCACCCCCCCTGAAACTTACAGCATGTTTGCTCCGATGATGAGAAGTCCTCAACCTCGTTTCTCAGTGTGATGTAATGGGGGATATCCAAGGCACGAGGACTCATGTTACTGAGATCACAGGCCTGGTGATTTGTTCTACACAATGACTCATCATTGTCGCACTCGACCCAAAGGAGTTAAGGAAACGGCGTAAACTTTCTGATGGCCTAGCTGAATCTGTGGTAAACTACATTGCCTGCTGAATCTAGATCTAGATGTCTCCGATTTCTGTTCCGAGTTACTCTGTTATATATTAGATCTTTGAGATTTTAGATATAACGGATTTTACGTGGCATGAGGTTACTAGTGCAGGCCATATGGCTGTAATGCCGAATAGAATAGAAAAACCAGGATAGGAAGCTAATTGATGAAGGCAATTGAGGCCTTAATCGAGACGGGGATAGATGGTTCGTTTAGAATAATATAGTACTTACAGGGTAGGGCTGAATTGTAGCCAGAAAAAAAAGAGCTCTTATTCCTGCAGTGTCGCGGCTCTGCAGGACGCGATCCCGAGTCAGTATTGCATGCACCGGCAAACCCCAAGCTGGACAACTATTTGCCACAATTACCCTAAGCACTATGCTAAAATTGAGCCGTGACATAAGCGAGTATAGGTAACGTAATTCCCGATCGACCCGACCATCCCAATCGACCCGATCGCTCCCTCCGAAATCTATATATTCGTCAACTTTGAAGCTATCCCTAACAACCAAATATAATAAAAATCATTTGAACTACAGATTCTGAGGATTAGGGCATCTATTTATTTTATGCCCTATTATACCGCATCCTGAGCACTTTGGTAAAGCGCGCTTTGGGGCCTCCAGAGCTGCTTGAGTAGAACTGCTCAACTCCCCCCTCTGTACTTCCAGTTGCTCATTCCTCAATGAAATAAGGTCCCTCGCTTCTTGAACTGACAGACCATCTGTAGGAGACATCTGGCGCTTGGATAGACGCTTTTTTTGCCTATCCTTTTCAATGGCGGCGCGGAGATCAGAGTTTTCCCTTGCCAGTAAACTAGCATTGTAGATGGCTAACTCACAGCCCTTTATAAACTCATCCAGTGCTCGCTTGGAAGGGGATGATGGACTTTGAGACCCCTTCTTTAGAAGCTTTTTGACTGAGGAAGCTTTCCGATGTACTTGACGGATTGTATAAGGGGTGGCAAGCTGAGAAGAAGGTATAGAAGCAACCCCTTGGCTTGGAGGGGGGGTAGGAGTTGCCAATCTTATATTCAACTTTTCCAGCACCACAGAGGGATCAGATGGGATAATCCCAGCTGCAGCAAATCCTCTTTGAATATTTTGTGGTTTAAAGACCTCTTGGTGAGCTGCAGGATAGGCCTTTAAGAAATCCAGCTTGTCAATATGGTTAAATCCCAATCGACCTTTTTGCTCAATAAGCTTGCCGTATGCCTTCTTTAAAGGCCCAAAACAGCCAACATCCAGAGGCTGCAGAAGGTGAGATGATGAGGAGGCATGCAAATAGGTATAACATTATTCTCCTTGCATGGCTTGATCAAATTCGGGCGTTAGATGACTTCCATGGCCATCTAGGATAAGCAATCGATACCCCCCTCTTGTACGTCCATTTGTTGCAGGAATAAAGACTTTTTGAAGCCAGCGAAGGCTGATTGCATCAGTAGTCCATCCATTGGTGCTTAATTCAATTCTCCAATCTGATGGAATAGCCGCTTCATCAAACCATCCTTCAATATGGACCTTCCCTTTGAAGATAATAGTTGAGGGTATAGACCACCCTCTTGTATTGATGCATTCAATTGTTGTAACCCATTCCCGATTGCCTGGCTGAACCAGATAAGGTCTACCAGGCATCTCAGCTCTAGCAACTACCTTGGTAGTTGCAATAAGTCCCATAGCAAAGCCAGTTTCATCAAAGTTGTAGATATCTTCATCCTGAATGCCCCACTGATTTTTGACCTTTTGTAGCTGCTCGAACCATGAATAAATAACCTTTGGATTCTCACATAATGCCCTTTGATGACTGTACTTTCGAGCAAATCTGCTTTTGATTTCTGGGCGGCGTTTGGTAAACTCTGTAACCCAGTTCTTTCCTATAGGCCGTGGGGTGGTAGGGCTTTCTGCCTTAAGGATCATGTAGGCCATTTCCCTCACCTGGGATTGCCTAGGGGGGGCGCCACGTATATCCATGGATACTATCCATCCTATCAAGGTCTCCTCTTGAAGCAGAGATAGTCGATGCTTGTGGTTGCGGAGTTCTGGCTTGAATTGGTGGCCCTTCGATCGATCATATAGGGTTGTATAAGGTACATTAAAAACGCGTGCAGCTTCCTTAATACTGCGAATTTGATCTCGATTTAAAGCTTGTAATGCAAGTTGAAGTCTCCCCTCTTGCTCTAC
>VCRL01000180.1:67069-93717 GCA_013306195.1 Aspergillus latus
GCTTTGTCTTACGCGCTTTTCGTGGCATGATGGGTGGTTGAAATTGACGCGGCTCGACGCGTTGTATTTTTGGAGGGCGATCGGGTCGATCGGGAATTACGTTAATAGAGCTCATCCCGGGCATGGTGCTCGGGACGAGCTGCATCGCGCAGTTATTTTTTAGCTTCATCCGTACGCCAATGTACTAGATAAATTGACTCCCGTCCTCTCCAACCACCTACCTAATATAGGTAGGTGTTACTTTGTAAAACATCCATCTCATAACAATCTCTTTGTGCACATAATTCTCTTCTCCATGCTTAGTTTTCTGAATTTAAGCGCCAGAATGGTTGTTTAAATGTTATGATAGGCTTGCTGTTTCAGCAAAAGCTGTGCTGTATTTACCAGGCGGACTGTGTGCACTTCTCTTCACTGAGGGTAGGTAACTCAAACCTTGCACGTTTAATGGCGGTTTCCGTTTTTGGTTGAGCTAGTAGCTCATACCCTCGTGGGCTCCCCTATTTCAGGCCTTTTGAGACGACATTCTACCGCACCTATGACAGCTGTCGAAGCCCAAATCCCCTAACTCGAGCTCCCCAACAAGGGCTCCCTCTCCCCACCCCCACCCTGCTCTCCTTTACCTCTTCGCAACGCAAGATAGAGTACAAAACCCCTTGCCCAACCCCGAAAACTACACTATCCACTACAATTGACCCCACCAACTCATACCACACTTTTAGTATGTAATAATTGCGCCAGCCGGCCCCATCGGGAAGAGGCGGAAACGAAACGCGGAAGATCCGCGATATACCCAACATAATAAAGATGATAGATTGGATTGCGAGGGTTAGGAGGCTAAGAGACACATGCAATACATCTGACGTTGATGACTCTGCCGGGGTGTTGAGGCTGAGATTCGATCGCGTCGTCGATTCTCCTTCGCCTGCGCATACACCGCAAGCGCCGCTGCAATTGTCCCGATGTAGTTCAGGACGAGCGTGTGTGGAGTGAAGGCGAGCACGACTACACAGATCAAGGACCAGGTCCGAATTCCATCTCGTCCGCCTTCCTAGCTCCGGTCTGCCTTGCATGGTCATGGTGTGAGCCGTCCTTGAACGAGTAATCTCCGGAGTAGACCGGCGACAATGGCATAGGAGTCAACAGGACGATTGAGTACCTGCGCCTGGAATATCAACTAATCATAGTGAAACCACTTACGTCCGAAAAGGAAATGAGCGTGGTATCATGCCCCCCTCACCATGGAATACATATGGCGAGCTATACCACACATTTTATCACTCATAGTATCCGCAAGAGATACGCAGATACAGCCCTCCAAAGGTGGTTCGAAAGATTGGCTCACGGAGGGCATCGGGCCGCTATACTATCCTTCTTACATTTCTTCTTCTCCAAACAAACGTTGCTATTGCTCTTGCGTGTATGGCCGAGCAAACTACTCCGGTCAGATCTTTGACCGCGTCTTTGACCCAGCTGCTGCGCCAGCTTCAGTTCCTTCGAGCCTCAGCCGTCGTCAGTCTACGGGCGATATCCCTCTGCGAATCCTCCCCCTCGGAGCGTCGATTACCTGGGGCCTCAAATCGGAAACGGGCAAAGGGCCCCGCAAGTACCCTCGCGACCAGCTGCGCTTCGACGGCTGGGAGGTAAACATGGTGGGCAGCAAGAATAACCCGGACTCAACTATGGTCGATAAGGTACTGCAATCAACCTTCTTTTTTTCCCACAGCTCCTCCCCTCTCCCATTCTCTTCCCTTTTAAAGCTTTAAAGATATCGTTGCTAACTGTAAGATATTATTCCTAACGACAGGACGTCGAAGTCCACTCTGGCGATACATTTGTGCAAGTTCACACCGCAGCCAAAATATCCCTCTCCTACAACCCGAATATTGTACTCATAAACGCGGGGACAAAGGACTGCCGCCTCGACGAGGATATCCCTAACGCGGTCAGGCGCATGCGCGCACTGATTGAGACGTTGATTCAGGCAGAGGACGTGGCCCACATGCTCATCGTACTTTCAACGCTCCTCCCTAGCGGGAACCAGGATATTATCCCCAATCTCCCGTCTGTGAATCAGCAGTACCGCGATCTTGTGACTACGATGCGCGAGGAGGGTGTCTCGATTGTCCTCGCGGAGATTGACCGCGAGGATGGCTGGATTGCCTACCCAGAGGACTATGCGGACGACACGCACCCCAATGAGAGCGGCTACGCGAAGATGGCACCAATCTGGGCTGCTACAATTACGGCTGCGGCGGAAGACAACCTCATTGTCGCACCGGCGGAGCTCACCACAGGGCTCGGAGGCGGCAATACCTGCGAGAAGGAATATGGGAACGGGATCTACGGCGGAATGACGCAGCGTGGGTCAGGCGAAGAGGACGGGATCTATTACCACTCGAGTGAGGCGATGGGCGAAGTGTATAGCTTGATCGGCGGAGAGGATGAATTCGATACATTCTTTTTCGCGCGGATCTTTACACGGGATAAGGATGACCTCCTTGTATGGAATAAATTTGAGGGCAATGTCCGCTACAAGCTGTATCCCATTGTTGAGGGGGAGGCGAACAAGTGGAGCTATGAGGGGTATTTTATCTCTGTAGGTGATAATTGTAATCCAGCGGGGGTGCACTGGATAGGTATTAATGGTGAGTCTGTTGATTCCTCCTCTTACTGAACTTTGATGTTAGGGGTCAGGATTGCTGATCAGCTGGATATAGGTGACGGCCTCGATGATTTCGTCTGCATAGCCAAAGATGGGACAGCATATGCCAGCGTTAACAGAGGAAACTGGCACGAAGGGAAACCTCCAGACTTTGACTACAAGGGCCTGTGGAAGTCTCGGGAAGGGTACGACCAGGCGAACGTTAGGCTTGAAGATATGGACGGGGATGGTCGAGCCGATCACTGTGTTGTGACAGGGAATGGCGATATTACCTGCTGGAGAAGATTGGTATGCTCTACCCCAATTCTAGGGAGGACTGCCCTGCTGAGCTGCGGAACTGACATTCTCCAGATGACAAGCCAAGATACTGGCAGCCCTTAGGCAAACGATTTACGGGCAAAGGCATGGGCGACATCCGTGGAGTTCGATTCGAGGATATAAACGGCGGCGTAAGATCACTCTTACTCACTGTCGCCTCTATTACCTATGTACTAATCATTTCAACAGGGACGAGACGACTGACTTTGGGTCGACGACGACGGCCAGACAACAACCTACAACAATGCACGTAGCTGCCAAACAGGCAAAGTAGGCGACGGGTTGAACATCGTTTGGAGACCTGGGTACGCGAAGGGGGCGAGCTCCGGCCCCACGCACTACGGTATGAGCGGGTACGCAGATTCTGGATTGCGCAACCGCGTGCACTTTGCAAGAGTATATGGCGAGTCACAGGACTTTGGATTGCTTGGGCGTCAGGATTATGTCTTTGTTGACCGCGACGATGATTTGCTAAACGCGGGCGGGGATGATGATGAGTCGGGTGCATACAATTACCGATTTCGCGTTTGGAAGAATAAGGGGAGTGGGGGGACGAAGATCAAAGGTTTGCACGCAATGCTGTTTCTACATCTTAGTTTGGACTTCTGCTAAATTAATTGTTTCCAGCCGACAGCAATCGCTACTGCAACATGTTGGGCCACGACGACAGGCGTATGGACTACGTTTAGATCCTCTCAAAAGGCGACATGCGCATCTACACGAACAAAGGTCTCGGCGACGCTTTCTCTGCCGACGGGGAGAGCTACGGGGGCCGAACTACGTGATTTTTGACCCTGCCAGTCTCTCTTCCATAAACCGCGATCTCGACCGCCGAGACTTGCACTTGGTGGATTGGGACGGCAACGGGGCATGCGATATTGTGTGGACAGACCCTGATAACATGAATAGACCACATCTCTTCCGTAATAGGATAAAAGAGACCGGCAACTTTAACTGGAAGTACATGGCTGAAGCTGGTTCTACGCTGCAATGTCCACAGGTCAAGGGCCTCGGGTTCTTCGACAGGCCCGTCGCGTTCCCCGATATCTCAGGCAACGGCAAGGCTGACTACCTCTGCATCGAGCCAGATGGGCGCACCTGGGACTAGGTTCAGCTAACTGAGGAGAACAAGTAGGAGCGCATTGGCCAGTTCAAGTTCTCGGAGGGTCGGATCGTGCAAATCTGCATTGGGCTGATGTCAATGGGGACGGCATGGCTGACCTAATCTATACCAACAAGTTCAATGGGGCTGGAACTGTGTGTTACAACCGGGGAAGAGAGGAGGTCGGTGGCTCCCAATTTCGGTGGGAGCCTGCGGGCGTCAAATATGAGGGCGCTGTGGCTGGGTCATGCATGTATTTCCCTGACCTGGACGGTGATGGCCGTGCGGATATGCATTCAATCACACATTCCATGAAGAATACTGCGGAGACATGGTACAACCGGTGCGGGCTGTCTGATGCAACAGGCAACGATCCTGGAGGCATCAAGGATCCGAACCTCCCCATCATCCCCGATGCCCCGGCTAACAATGTCCATCTTACATGGGCAGAGGGTCCTGGGGCGTGCTCCAACAACGCGAAGTCCATCATCTACGAAGAAGCCATGTACGCCGTCACGATGGCCGATGTAACAAGCAAGAACCTTAAGGAGGTTTGGTACTACGAGATCTTCTTCCCTAAACCCGTGCGCGGCCGGGAAAACTTTGAGCGCGACGCAAAAGCTGTCTATGGTCGCATCCGCGACGTCTTGGTTGGGCAGGTCAAGGGAGCCCATGTCGTTGTCTCCTGCGACAACACACGGCCCATGTGCAACGGCAACCCGAACGAAGTTGAGCTGAAATCCATGGTTTTCTCCACGGACCCGACAAAACAGAAGCTCAACGTCTGCCAGCGCTTCTTCACTGATCTTGCCGTTCGCTGAACGCGCCAGCTGCTCAAGGAAGTGCCGCCCATCTGCGTGTCGCGCACCAGAGACAAACCATCACCGCTATTTTGGATATCATGTTACTTGTTAGGCAGCAATATAGGCAGTGAGTATGGCCCATACATGGCATTACAGTTCTTTCAGTTTTCTCTCAACAGTCTGCCGTAGGTTGATCCGAGCCCATCGTCTAATACTAGACCATGACACAACCCGCGGGTTACTCGATAAGTCTTGGTGACCATGTCGACTCCCGGACCAGTCCAGCTGCCCGTCGCTAACCCGCTATTGCGGAGTAACATCCTCGTCGCTCCTTCGTCTATCTCGTCCTTCTCGCCTAGGACAGTGCTCTGTAACTTGTTCTGTAAGCCGAACCAGGAAAGGGAATAGGCGTTATGGAAAACATTTCAAATTGTCCGCCATTACATCCCCGCTTCGGAGTGCCCCTATGGATCTCGAAGTGCCATGTCGCGTAGTTAAGTATACTGGTAAGATCAATGATGAGTCGGTAGGGCATAGGATCATCAGCATCTAGCTCAGCATTCAGCTTCGACTTCTCCTTCTTAATATCCTGTAGCCCCCAGATAATGACGTGGAATATATCAAGTGTTTGCCGTCTGTTCAGTTGAAAGTAATACAGGCCGACGTGGATACGAGTTTTAAGTGTCTCGTCCAAAGTCACTACCCTGTTTCTCTTAGGATATAAAATTCCGCTGTAGTAGTCAATCACACGAAGAATTACCGGGATATGGCAATCATGGTAAAAAATATGTCACGGGGCATCCACACAGGATTTGTAGTTCCTTACCTGATACGACGACGTTATGTTTGAGATCGCCCGGTTCGCCACGAGAGAGAAATATATTGGCCTCATCAAGAAACAGAATACACCCAAGAGGTCAGCGAGACGAAATATTGTGTTCGTCAGAGCATCCTCAACATCCTTCGCACTGAAGCACATGTCACCACACGTGATGACAAGGAAGAGCTTCTTGTTGGCCTGGGCGATAGCTTCGGTCGTAGCGTGCTTGCCCACACCGGGACCTTCTTAGAAGAGGATCACTAAACCGGACCCTCTTACCGTGTATGAGGTCCTGGTTCGGATAAACGGGCAGGCGGAGTTTTTTATCCCTTGCATATCTTAATGAGACTTGACCAGAGATATGACCATCCTCCATGTAAATGATTGATATTAAGGCTCTGAATGACATTGTCCGTCAGCGGGTTTACCTTGAGCGCCTGGATGTTAAGAATGACCAACTGGCGTCAGCGGAAGGATTAGGCGAGAACTCGGCAAGGCAGCAGCATCAGCTCATCTTCATCCAGTCCTCTGATAGGCTTGTCGTCTCGTAGATTTTGAGAGCCTTTCAGTGGGATACTTGCTTATTTCTCAACCGCTCGCCGAACTTGTTTCACAAGGGTAGCTCTCGATAGGTTGATGTGGTAGGGTTTGAAGCCTTTACCATTCTGACTCTTTTGTCAGATTTCACCACGTATGTTGAGCTGAGAACTCCCAGCACCAAACTTTCAAGGCATGATGTACACACCATCATCACCCCAAAGCCAGCAACTGTTGCCAAAGTCTAGGGCACTTTGCTTCCATGACGATTGGCTCATTCCAAGGGCGTTTTTCAACTTGTATCCTTCACAGATTAATGATGTGACAACCAGTATATTAGTCAGAACTTAGCTCTCCAAGGAGGGTTAGCCCTTTTTGGCTGATTGGGAAGTTCGATATGATGATACGGAAATTGTCGGCTCTGGAGGTGGTTGGTAGCGTCGATTTGATCATGTGATTGATATCTGTAATGAGCGATTGCATTGAAGGTCTTAATCTCCTAACTACAATCTGTATAGGCTATTTATGTCTTTTCAAAGGCTTCAAAAGAATGTTCTCGATATCGGTAGATAGTTCAGGTTGTATAGGCAGATGTGACCTGTCATATAGGCAATATGATGTATCAAATGAACGGACGAGCGAGGTGCTGTATGTTGATTAGTAAGGAGAGGCCATCTCCGGTCGACAGAAATATGAGGCCACGTGATCTCCGGTGGATTGACCGGACATCGCCTGGTTCTAGAAGGTTCTCACCCTCTGTATGTATATAGCGGGGGAACAGAAGAGTAAGAATAAAGCAATGGCGAATCTATGGTCAACAAGATAGATGGTCAATCGTCATATGGCATCCGATCCTTAGTAGGCTACGTTGGTGTAGTTGATACAGTTTCCTCCTGCCCTTTCCCCTTTGAGCATATTCCACAACAAATGATGATATTGCCATCAATGTGCTCTACAGCGAGCTGCTTGCCGTGATCGGCAGTTGCAACGGTAGGTCCGTGGGTGAGTATCGAGCGATTGGTAGGAGAGGTGCCCTTTTTTTGACCACCTCGCGGAACCTATCGCCGAGAAGCCAATCGGGGGCGCAAGTTGTGTCCTCTGACCTGCTGAACATTAGACTACCATCTCGTAAAATTATCTTGTTCTGCTCGGGCATTCTACGATTTCTCCGGCCTCGCTAAGAATTGTCCCACCTCCCCGTGCCCAAAGGAGCGAAGAAAGACCCTGCCAAGCAAACCTGCAGGCCTGGTGAAACCAAAACGCGACACGCCCGGTGGAGTAGTCTGAGGTAAATACATGACCCACTACCCCAAAGCCACTCGCAGCAGTCAGTAGCCTCCTGGTGGGTTGCGGAATTACCCCCTCTAGGGCATAGACGACACGAGACCTGAGCAGAGGCTCGACAATTACCGAAACGCCCCTGCTGCCAGGTGATGACAGAGCACTCGGCGTACGGAGGACTGGACTGGGCGCTTCGGTTGTTTGTCGTTTCTTCCGAATACGGTAGTCCTTGGGAGGAGATCATCAACTAAGTTCCGATCCTATAGATGACCACTATCAGGCGCTTGGGCGCATATAAAAGACTGGGTAATGCCTTAGAAACCCTACCACGATATACACCTATGTGTGAGGCGAGTCTTCATCCACAATGAAGTTTTCTCAGTTGATCCTGCCATTCTCGGCTGCTCTGAGCCTCGTAGGGTCCAGTGTAGCGACGCCGACGACAAAGCCGGTGAATCCCAAGGCGTCTCGCCCTGCAAGAAACCTGCTGGCACACCTGGTCCGGAGTGCGGGCAGCGGCACAACACTCTCGGGCCAACAAGAATTGAAGGATGCAGACTGGGTGACCGATAATGTGGGCTTCTCGCCGGCGATTCTAGGAGTTGACCTGATGGATTATTCCCCTTCACGCGTCGAGTTCGGGGCCGTGTCCACGTCTATCGAAGATGCCATCACATACGCGAACCAAGGGGGGATCATTACTATCTGCTGGCATTGGGGTGAGTTCAGCCCTGACTAGATGAATGACGAGAGACTAACGGCACTTCTCACTCCAGGCTCTCCTTCCGGCACGTATAACACCACCGAGCAACCGTGGTGGTCTAACTTTTACACTGAGGCTACCTCTTTCAACCTCTCCGCCGCCATGAACTCGGCTTCACGTGATTACAAGCTGATTCTCCGCGACATTGACGCCATTGCCGAGCAGCTGGCCCGGCTCAAGGACATCCCCGTTCTCTTCCGACCTCTCCATGAAGCGGAGGGTGGCTGGTTCTGGTGGGGGGCGACCGGCGCCGAGCCCTGCAAGGCGCTCTACCGGCTGCTGTTCGACCGGTTGACCAAGAAGCATGGGCTAAATAATCTACTCTGGGTGTGGAACTCGAAGGACCCGCTTTGGTATCCCGGAAATGAATATGTGGATATCGTTAGTGTGGATGTGTACGCTGACAGCGGCGACCACTCCTCCCAGTTGGAGGCGTACCAAGCCCTCCAAGGCCTGACAGGCAATTTCACCAAGCTTATTGCCCTAGGCGAGGTGGGTAATATTCCGGATCCGGAGCTGATGCGGGAGGACGGTGCGCAGTGGGCATACTGGGTGGCCTGGAATGGGGACTTCATTCGGGGAGAGACGAAGAACCCGATGGAATTTAAGAAGGCTGTTTACGCTTCTGAGTTGGTCTATACGCTAGACGAGATCCAGGGCTGGAATTTGTAAGCGGGTCCAGTTCATTTATTGGCTGAAAATCGTGGTCAATGTTTAGCTTGAGGCTCCGTAGGTGGTATAAATTATATAGCAGCATTGTGTTTCTATATTATCCTGTCATAGGCTATATCGGGAGCCTCGGTAAATTTATCTTGTCGCTAACGACATTTACATAATGATGTAACATTCAATTCTTAGCTAAAATGTATATCGTCACACCACAAATATTCGGTGAGCAAGCTAAAACCTTCTCGCAGTTGGAGAAGCTGTTATACACATAGTACGAAGAACTGACGGCGGACGCACACTCACACGGAGAGGGCTGAGAAAACCCATTGAAATGAGCAGGCGAGGCAGTGGGAAACAGTACAGCTATGCACTAACTACCATACTTAGGTATACCATCTCTTCCGCCTCAACCGTCCGACATCCTGCTATACCATTACGCTGCGGACATCAATTAGCGGCAGATACATAGTAGGTAGATCACAAAGCAATATCTTGGCATAACAATCGTGCCCCATTAGTTGAGGTAGCTTCGTTCACTTCCGAGGTCGAGTCAAAGGGTACCCAACATAGGTTTTGCAGTATACTCGTCGCCATCACCTCGAGCTTTCTATCAACGTTGTGCCAATAAACTACTGGCTGCTCGCATCGCATCAGCATCTGCACTACACCATATCGACAAACAGTAGTGGCCGACCCATGGGATGTCCCATGCCATGCAAGCCCTCCTGAATCGGTAACTGACGGGACCGCGTTCAGCAACCGAGGATGCATTGCCCTGACACCATTACCTCCCTCTACCGCTTCGCATATTCTGTCCGACAAAATAATCAGTGTTAGCAGGCGGCGACACCGGCCGCCTGACTCGCCGTCTCTGCCCACACAACGCCTTGATGAGTGGAATTGTTATTGGTCCAGTCACGGAAGGCAACGCCTACAGTGTGGAATGAGAATGTGCTAGCAATACCTGAATTTACCCACCAGACGCGACATACGATATTTTAAGAGGGTGCGTTGACACATTCCAAGGTTTATAGTAACAATTTCACGCAATTTGTCCACAGCCGTGCTAGACAAACAGACTTCGCTCAAGAGTGTGCCTCCTTTTTGCTCTATTTGCCTCAGTTGTAGTCACTGTGGGAGGTGTGAATTATAGTGAGGTGAATGTTGCCTTTGATGATTTGACTGAATTAAGATTAGGAATTATATCCGTGACTATGGGAATATATACAAATATTCATAAAAGTTGACAAATGGACCAAATGAAAATGAAGGGTAGGCCGGGCTAAATAATGCAATGATAAATAAGGAATTAGATGGTGAAACAAAAAGAGAGTGCGTGGTGAGAATTATGACACAGGGAAAGTGACCGACAGCGTATATCATAAAAATGAATCTTAACGAGTGACTCGACTAACCCACAGACTAGTACTTCCACTACCACCAGAAGATTCGTCATGGCTTTTCAACGCTCGGTAGAGGGTCAACCCGACATCATGCTCCTCTTTCATGATATCAGCCAACTCAGAATTAAGCCTGGTTGTAGTCTTCTTGACCTCTTCTCTCGAAATCGCGTCGTAAGGGGAACATGGCTGCGGTTTCCATTCTAAATCGTATATGGCCTTCTCTATGGATGCCTTACGGCGAGCCAGGGCATCTCTCTTTGCCTCTAGCACGTGGATGCGATCTCTGCCTCCTTGCTCGGTTGAGCACATCATGGGGGGCCTTGAGATCGGGTTATTATCGGATGGTTGAAAAACAGTAGGGCTCCGAAAAATTGTCTTTTCAGTAGCCCCGGGAACGAGTTCAACCTCTGTCATCACTGTAGACGAGTACTCAATAGTCATGCCGGTTTCCTTTGGGTTCGAGGTGGTAGCGATATGGTCAACGCCAGCGTCCCCTATCAGACCAACGTCACTTGACGATGTGTTTGAATCAGGGCTTGTCGTAAATGTGCCGACGTATAGAGTGTAAGGTCCGGGTAGTATATTTGTAGCCTGCTTCTCTAGCCCACTTGCCCATTCCATAATTTTGCTTGGTAGGCTTGTCTTCTGAGCCGCAAAGTCGACGTCACCGCTAGTGATCGTTGTGACAACTGACGGAGCCACACAAAGAGGCCCCTGCTCTGGAGATGGACAGTTACAGGCCTTCAAGCGATCATTGCTGCGTGATAAGTGTATCCGGTTCGAAGGATGTTCCATTTTGTTCTCGTACGTGAGGCTTTCCGGTAGTCGTCTGCTCGTTGCGTTCCACGACTCAGGAACATTAGGGGGGAGATTATCGTTAACGTATGATAGCTCGCATTGCTCTCCAGACAGCATTCTTTTCGGCGGAACGTGGTCTTTTCCCCATGCAAGCATACTCGAACCGCGGGATCCCAATAGCTTGCCGATAGCTTTGACATTTTGGAGGATTGCAGCATTTCCAGAAGCGCAGTCCTGCCTGGGCTTATGCTGTCCCAATGAAGGCCCTTGTGATCGCTGGTCAATGAACAAGTTGACACTGTTCCAAATATGAATGCGGCTGGGTGTGTGGTGCAGACAGCTGGCCATCTTGGTAGTCATCATTTACCACATCCTTCCTGAACAACGTTTTGCTTGCATTAGTCGCAATGTACACAAGTATATAGTAAATGAAAAAGCATATATCAACTTTACCTGATTGCAGAACGAGTGGTACGCAAGGTGACTGGAATGATTAATTAAAGAGTATTTGCCCTCTACCTAGCGGTTCCTGGTGGACTCTTATGCTGGGACTGGTGTGAAAGACAGTTCT
This sequence comes from Aspergillus latus, assembly GCA_013306195.1. NCBI lineage: Eukaryota > Fungi > Ascomycota > Eurotiomycetes > Eurotiales > Aspergillaceae > Aspergillus > Aspergillus latus. The sequence goes on from VCRL01000180.1 coordinate 78,797, forward strand.
TGGTGATGTGTAGATGTACCATGTGATCGACCCACAGCATAGTAAATCTATACCCAAATAAGACAGTTTGCGGAGTAAATGGAGTACAGCTCTTGTCCAAAGGTGCCATGACAATGATGATTAAGACAACATACTGAACAGACAGCGGCTGTTAAAAAGATGACTGAAGAGGTGCATGCAATTAAAGAAGAGGTATGCGGCCAGATGAGCTTTTAAGTACTGTATGCTGCTCTATTTTACATCTTTGCCGCTGTATCTTCAAGGTCTTGTCATTTAACATCCTCCTCCCCGACAGGCCAGGCCCCACATGTCCTTTCAGTAGGTGCTGGAAGCTCAGCCACAGTGCAATTAAATAAGGGTCCAGAGTATACATGCGCCACCAAAGACTCTAGGTAGCTAATGATCATCCATTACAAGTACCGGCTATTTCCGGCCATCCTCTCTAATCATGGAATACAGTTGACCAGATGACGCAACCCAAAATAGATATCTACCTAGATAGACCGGTCAAATACATTAACTTGGCGCAAATCTGGCAAGAAGTAAGGGAGCAAAGTTCACATTTGTAGCTGAAAGTAAATCACCTGTGGCGTGAGATCTATTCCAGACACACATCAAAGGGGTCTGTAATTAGAGTTTGGAGGCCAGATTAAACTGCAGATCTTTATATACTACGGTCCAAGACTTCGGGTCGTCCGCAGAACTTTATTGGCAAGGAAAACATTAAGACGTCTATAATTAGAACCATAAGAGAGCTAAATGATCCACAGAACTCATGAGTAAGCCGAAGAAGTACGTACTAAATACAGGTGCGAACTCCCAGCTGCCACGAGGTTGAAGCGGCTAACTTAATAAAGATGCATATGACTTTCCAGCTAGATAAAGAATGCCAGTATAACTTCTTGGAGCATTTCAGTCATCTTGATCAGATTGTCATGATTGACTGCTTGGCCCTGACACTACATGTCAGATCTTACTGAATGGCGACTCTCAGGTGAGCTGCGTCGAGGCTGTACGGCAGGCCATGCCAAGGAAAAGCCACGCGTTCTTTAAGGGTCCACAGACTGGACTAGATATGTCTCCATTACTACCAGTGATTTAACTAAGGGAAATTAAGACGATCAGTTAGCGTGGTTGGCGTTTGTTTCTCCGACTCTTCCGAATGTTACTTGTTCAGAGACGGCCGGTGGTCCGAACACTAGCATACCTTGTCATCAGAACTTCATATGCCCCCTTGTGGTTGAGGTCCCTAAGTCAGTCACTAGAAGGACAGAAACGGGCGCCTGTCTAGCCGGCCAGATGAGTTCTATTCTGTACCTCGTTTGATACCCGTGTTCCCATACGCCGAAAGATGGTTTAACAGCAGAGGCCCGGCCCGGCTTATTTCACAAGATTCTAACTATCACAATCTCAATACAAAATTTCATCAGTTTTCTGTCAATGGTGTGAGCCGCCGTCACCCGAAAAGGTCAGCGCAAAAGCAGAATACCAACATCCTGCGGGGGTGGGCCTTGACCATAGGAAAGTTTACTCGATAGCTATATCGCAAGACCATGGTATTTACCTCAACCTTATAGGCTGCCCACCACCGGACCCGCGCTGCCGCCCTTGATCAGCTGCATATGCGTTCTTCCACAAAGTGATGTACATGCCCTCAAGCGCTTGCCAACCCTACCTTCATAAACAGCAATCCTGATCCTAACACTAAGGGCAGTATAATATTGCTAACAAATGTCGATTTGCCCCCTCTCGGAGAGGCACTTGATGCCTGAAGCACTAGCGCCAACAACGTCGCACTGTTTTCAATCTATGCTTCTCTGATCAGTTCACAGCTAAACACCCCACTTCTGCAGATCAGCGATGATGAAGCAGACAAGATAAGACAGGCCTTGACCTTCAAACAGATATCAATCAGGTTTTTGAAGTTGGTTAAATGAGGAGGCCTGTGAATAATATCTCTGGTTATTCCTTTTTAACTTTGACTCTATGTGAGAGATCTCCTCGGGCCCGATGTCAGACCTTTCCTTGGCACCTTTCTTTCTCAATTGACTGCTTCTTCCATTGAACCCTTGTCCGGTTTGGAGCCGGTGAGAGCTTGACAACAGCTGATTTGTAGGGATCGAATCCCTTATACAAAGCACAACTGGCTTTTAACATCCGGACATCATGCGGGGTATGCACTTTGGGCTTTATGGGAGCGGTAATAAGCGCTAAGGCGAATATGAGCGTGAGCAGTAAGGGCTTAATAACATGGCTAGGAACTAGCGTCAGCAGTAGCAAATTGTCTTTTACACAAATGAAAGGTTGGTAAGGAAACAAGTTAAGAACGTCTAAAATTGATAAGCAGCTGAAGCCATCATCTTGCTCCTCTTCCGCTGCGCCAAGTCGTGACATCTCATCTGAGGACCTGAGACAGTACAGATCATCAGAAGCATTCAGAGCTCTTTATTTGGTTGATTTACCGCGCCAGAAAGGGGAGAGACCGGCCTGTTACCGTGAAAATCAAGGCGACCTTACTGCAAGTATTCAGAGGTTTGGCAGAACCTGAAAAATCCATTGTACAGTACTAATTGTGCCTCTACTAGATACATTCACGCATCAGCGTTCTCTGATTTGACAATAGTCGCCAGGGACCGAAATTTGAAGTGCAAATTGATCTTCTGTGGGCAGTCAGATTTCTCTCGACCTTTCAACCACAACTGGAAAGTAAGTTGAGTTCTACGCCATTATAGAGCACGTCTGAATGTTATTGACACGTCAGGAAGTAACAGAGAATGAATACGACTTGAGGACGACGATCCCAGAGCCATAAAAGCATGATTCACTTTTTCTATGGTTCCAATAACGATAGCAGTAGCAGCGGCCAGGGTCGACCGTCTCCAATACTGTTTAGCATCAGAGTTTACCAAAGCGGTGACAATATGGCATTCCTAACCTCAAGGCCTAAGCGAAGGAGAAGTTTTCGGTTGCTATAAAGACATGCTGGGAACTGGATTACTTTCCCGTCGCTATTGAAGCGCATATTCCACTACGAGCTCCGCAGATAGAGGCTTTGGAGATCTTCTTGTTAGCACGTCTTTGGAACATATCGATGACTTGTTGAAGAATGATGATTTCAAGCAAAAACCCGAAGGGAACCTCTGGGCTTCGCTGCTGACCTTGTACATAGCCAAGATCTTAAAATAAGTATGACAACATATCGTTATCCCAGCGGTGCCAGTCTTGGAGCTTACAACTTGAAAAGTCAAACCCTGTCCGTTTGAGAAGATTAAGTACTGTCCATTATATGTTCATACAGTGTTGACTGGAGTTGTCATGTTAAAAAGTGATAAGACCCGAGGGGACTTGATTCAAGAGGAATACCCTACGAGGCTTTACAACTCTAGACTGTTACTTTTTGAGCACGCTACCCAGCTTTGTCCTCAGTTATTTGATATACATGGCACTACTAGTTACCTTTGCAGCTCAAACAATCGTGCTCGAACTCGAGACAACTTTGATCCGATACTTTGCTTGAGCGGCTCCGTGACCCAAGTGTAGAGCTGTATACGGTCCGTTAACGGCAAACTTTTCCCAAACCGCGAACCGGACCTGATAAGCAAAAAGTAATCAGGTTAGACCGGATAAAAAACCGGATAAGCTGATGCTTTGACGGTCTGTAACCGGCAAATTTGATTGCTTTTACAGTCTTATCCGGTTTCCTATCACATGATTATAGAAGATAGATGCTATACCTAATTAGACTAGTGGATATATTATTAACTAGGGTTCGCGAGATTTCAAACAACGCGTCAGACTATTCTTGTCTCTTCATCAGAACACGACTACTTTTATAACCTAGTCTCTATCTCATTATCTATCTCTACAGCTATTCACAAATATGGGCAGCTAAATAGTTACCCGCGGTAATCAGCCCAATTATCAGATCCTTGAGAATGGAGTTGAAGCTTTATATAGTAAAAGTACTTTGATAGAAGCTGAGTATTAATCTTAAGCAGCCTACTAATCATTATCTATAGCTCCTTAATCAGATCTCGAGGCGTGTACTAATCTTCTATCTGATAATAAGATTTTACCTTCAGAATCAGTATTACAGCCCCTAACATCGCCTGAGTAGACCAGACTATCTAATATTCCTCTCTCCTGAAAGCGCAAGCATCTATTATTAGCTATAAACTGGGTCTGGGAATTCTTTAATACAACAAGATATACTAGTAAATAGACTGCATGGAAGACGCAGAAGCGGCAGATAGAAGATTAACTTATTTACTATAATTTCAAAGATTAGAAAGGTCAGTAGTATAGATAGGAAACAACAGATTCAGCAAGGCAGTTCTTTACTACTAATATACAATAATATCTTGAAAAACATGATATATATGGTCCAAAGCATAATATCCCTAACAGACAGATACCTAGGCAGCCTACTATAACAAGTCTACTTAGTGAGCATGCTGGCCTTTCCTGTCAGCAAGTCCTCGAGAAGAACATTCTTTAATAGATTGTCAAGCAGAAACAAGCATTTACTGCTATTAAATCCCCAGAATTCCAGCAAATCTTCCATGATATACCAGGAATCAAGCTTCTATTTTTATTATAATTCACAGTTTGGCAGTGGCTTATAGATCAGTTCACTGCACAATGCTATGATTTAAAATGCGAGCTAGAGGCAACATGCAAAACAATTGCCTTATCTCTAGATATTTAGACAAGCAAGAATCACCTTCCTATTCTTGGGATTATTAGCTATTGGCTTACCAAGGACTTTAAATACTAGGAAAGGATCTGTCACAGGCCATGGCCTGGGTCTTGGTTATCAGCAATGCCCCCAACCAAAAGCTTAAACAAAGTTACATCTATCTGAACCGTGGTTCAGAAAAGTCAAAAGTGTTGACGTATGTTCAGAAAAGTTGATAAAAGGGAGGAAAGAAGGTTTATATTTCTGTCTTTTATCTATTTCTCTAAGCTTGTGATATTTATAAATACAGGACAGCTAGTTAAAAACAATACTTTCTACACTGGTAACAGGATCCTTGACTTCACTGAACTCCATGGTATTTATAGTGGAGAGAATCTTGCTGCTGCAGTTGAAGCTCTTCTTGTAGAATTATACCTTGAGTCCAAGCTTATAGCTATTACTGGCGATAATACTAGTAATAATAAAGCCATGGCCTATGAACTACATGAAAGTCTAAAAAACAGACTTAGTTCTCCTCTATTATTCAAGGTCTAGAGAGCTATGTCCGCTGTCTTGCCCATATTTTGAACCTGATTATAAAGGATATCCTCCAAGCATTAAGATCAGGCAATATTGAGGATGCTTCTACTATATATAATAGCCTACAAAGTAGGAAACCTTTTACCACCCAGTCAGCTCTGGAAAAGCTTCGTGTCGTCTTACTTTGGATTCATCGAAGCCCTCAGAGACGGCAAAAATGGAAGGAAACTTGCAAGATAGAAGGTCTTTCAGACAAGCTTATTAAGTATGATATTGATACATACTGGAACTCTACCTATTAAATGCTTGATAGTGGTCTACTTGCACAGTACTAAATTAATATCTTCCTTAAATATCAGGCCGAGTTCCCCCTATTTACTACAACAGAATGGTCATACCTGTCCCAGATCTGAAAGGTACTCTTGAAATTTAATGACTTTACCTTGTTTATTTCAGAGAGGAAGCCTCAAATCAGTCTTGCTGTCCTAATATACTATGCCCTTTATAATATACTTGCCAACGCGGCAGAACAGAAAGGCGACTTTAATAACCTTGACAATAATATTACTATTGCAGTAAGAGAAGGCATGAAGAAGTATAATAAGTATTATACTTTTATAGATGTCTCTGATATCTATTACACTGCCCTTATACTAGATCCTTGGATCAAGGGTAAAATACTTGTTAAGGAATTACAAGTAGATAGTGATAGTGGCAGATTAATACTGCATGAACTATGCTCTACACTCTATCAAAATTATCTACTAGAATATCCTAAGAATATGTCTGAAACAGCTGAGCCATTATTTATGGATTACTATGATAAGTATAAGGATATTGTCTCTTAGCTGCTTTAGAAGCTAGAGCCCTGGACTAAGCAGATCCAGTCTGATATTGATTATTATTTTGACAGTCCCTGAGTCAAAATACATGACACAAAGGATCCAAATTGGCTGTGCAATTGGTGGAATCTTTATAAAGATAAATACCTATAAATAGCTGCTGCTGCACAAGATTACCTAGCAATTCCAGTATCAGAGGTTGTAGTTGAAAGGTGTTTTAGTACAGGCAGAGATGTAATAGGGATCAGAAGGCATGTAATAAGTATAGAAACTATAAGGATGCTAATACTATTAAATAGTATCTGAAGGTTGTGAAGTATAATATCTAATTATGAATTCCACTCCAAGGCCTTTCATAGTTACTATAGATATCTGCATTATTGTTAGAGAATAGCATACCATTGTCAAAGTGCAGGCTCAGGCTGGCCCCGTGACAACCGTAAGTACTTAATCTCGTACACCGCGGCCAGATTCCAGAATAAGGTGGCTAGGTCAGGGCCTCAAGGGTGAAATATATATAATTTTCGCCGGTCTGCCGTTAACGGATAAAAATAGCCGGTCTGTTAACGGATAAGGTGAGAGCCTGCCGGTTTGACCGGATTAGAAACCGGATAGGGAAAAAGTGCGCCGGTCCGTTATCATTTCCAGTCTAAACCTGATAAACCAGCCAACCGGCCAACCATATACAGCTCTACTATAAGTATCAGTACCATTCTCAAGGAGTCATTTGGTGGAGACACATGGTTCATAGTGGAGATATCGCCGTAGTACTTGGTTAGCATATCCGGCTGCGTCTCAATGACGTCATTTGTGATGGCGATAGGGTCATCCCCGTTAAGCCTGCCATCACCTGCACCGCGCATACCCAGGGTAAAGTACATCTTGTTCTTCCCTGCCCTATGAACACCATCCTCCATGAATCTTGTTACATTCGCCTTATTAGCCGTCCAATCCTATTCACCTGTCTCCGAAGAATCCCACTTATTAGTAGCCCTCTGCATCGGCTCATGGTGGCTTGTTGAGATAACAATCCCATAGTCATCGGCTAGCTGCTGGTTGTAAGGGTTGTTGGTGAAAAAGATATTTCCTGGCGGAGGTATGATAGCTTCTACATGGCTGGCTACATAAAATTACCCTTGAGTCTAAGGACGAGGTCGAAGACATGTGCATAGAATTCAGAATCAAGGGGGTAGTAGTCAGTGCTGTGTTCCTTAGACTACCAGCCTGTTAATACAGGAGCTTCGTTGTTGATGAAGAGGCTGCGGTATTTTACGCTGGGTTCGCCGTGGGTCGTCATAATAGGAAGAGCGTATATTGTGTATATTGTATTGTGGTGGGCGGCTGGGACGTCGGACCACCAATAGTAGCTATCCTGTGTCAACTACAAATTCAGAGAATATCAAGTTTAGCATATATACAGAGACTGTCTACACTGTTCGGCGATGGTATATATGCTGTAGACAACTGCTTGTTTGTCACTACCCGTGATGATGAGGGCGTCCTTTCTACACTGATACTCCTTGATGACTGCCATGTAAAAAGTTTCCCACCTTCCTCTGATAGCTGAGACATTGAGAAGATTTCTTTGTTCAAGGTCCTCTATTAATGTAGAGTTGATGGTTGCTGCAAATAATAGTTTCTGCTCTGGTAGTAAAGTCTACTATATTTACTATGACATAGTCAAGATACTTCCCTGTTATGTTCCCCAGGTCTTCTGCCAGACTTTTTGTCACAATATGAATTCTAATCAGATCATGGGTGTCATAGAAAATTGTGGCATCGTGGATTGGAATTGCGCCATGTTGGGGTTTGAAGGTTACTATATTATCCTCTAGTAGAGCGAAGCATGCTGAACAGAAGAAAAGCCATATAACTATAGAAGATATTAGGAACATGCTTGCTTCTGTAATCTCAAGGCACTCAAGATATTCTGTAACTTGAAGCCTGTATTATATAGGATAATTATATAGCCCAGTAAGAGTTGGAATTCTGTCAATTATAGTATCTTAACCTCGCATAATCTCCTGATCCCAACGGACATATGACCGGCAAACCATACTCAGTCCTGAGGCCAAGACAGAAAATATAGAGGAGTACAGGGAATCTAAGCGTTGTGTGAATAGATTACGACGACATCCGCACTATGTCCGAATCCGCGTATTCATGAATGTGCTGTTTTGATCCGATATCCAAATATCTGTGGACATGGAGGTGATCTTTGTCATGAAGATCTGTCCAGAAACTGCTTTTTGTAATCTGGTGCCTCACCCCTTCTATATCCAGGGCTCTGTCTAGCTCCGGTGCACCACAGCTTCTCAAGCCGGCCGTGCGGCACCAGCTGGATAGAGACAGCCACTTGTCGGAGTCTCAAATTCCACTTTTGTAACGTTACGGCTGATTAGAAACTATATACTAGTAAGTAGTAACTATATTAAGCATATGCTCAACTGCAGCATACTAGATACCCTCTAGATATAAAAATAGAATAGAAAGCATGTTCAGGTTAGAAAAATCTAGTATTTAGGAGAGTAGTAAAAAGAGAAAAACTTCAGATCAGTATAAGTAAAAATATATTAACTATACAACTTTCTATTGCTCTACACCACAACCTTAGTAACTAAAAGTTCTTGACTCTTCATGATTGTACTCTGTACTAGGCGGCAGATTACAGCTATATAGATATCCTGTCTTGTAATATACAGTATAAAGGAAGCTAATATTAACGACTATATAGACTATATCAGGTGGTATAGACTAGAGGGCTCCTGTTGATAAGTCAATTCTGGGTCAGAGAGTTAGTAGATAAGGCCGACCATGGGTCAAAAGAGCTCTGATGCACACAGCTCTGAGCCATGTTGGCAGAGTCCTAAACCACGCCGAGCTAAGACCCCACCTCAACTGTGTCATCTCTGCTAGCACTGGGGTCTCATGTCCAGCATATCCTCGCCCAACCGGCGCCACCCGGCTGGCCAATGCAGAGTCATGAATACGAGAGGCCCAACGCGGGGCATTGGCAGCATTGCTTGGATCAGCCGGGCCAGCGGCACCGGCGGTTTCATAAGGCCTTTCTGGCTGTCGTGTACATAAAGATCTCCAAGCAATCCTTTTAGTATCGGCCCGAGTCCTTTCATTGTTCAATTCGCACTAGTCATTGCTTTGTTGTAGCTAGAGAACTCAGGCATACGCAGATGCCTCTCACAGAATAGAGAGAACAAAGTGATCATTGACTGAGTGAGCAAGCTCATGGACTTGGAGAACAGACAGATAATAGATTCACATGTCATCCTTACCTAGACTCTTACTAGCAGAATATCAACTACTCCAATGTCACGAGCTAGAGTCGTTGATACTAACAGAGTAGTATTAAACTAGAAGAATTCACTAGAGAATTAAAACACAGTGACCGTCGAGCTTCCTATAAGTGTCACGGACCGACGTTGGTGCCAACCTTGATTCGTCATTCCGGAAGTCAGCAACAATCATATGAGAACTGGCCTGTACAGGGCTTATCCCGGACCAGAGATTCAATCGGCAGTTGGTTCCTAGTGGACCGGCTCGTCGCAATTCGGGCAATGCTCGAATCAAGACTTCGGGCGTAGCTCGTCACATCCAACTCCAAGCGCTTATCATATTCGTAACAATTATAGTCGCTAGATTAATCTGCCCACATTTGTGGAGATAAATCTGGATGTGATAAGCATAAAAATCTAGTAACAACAGGCCTTAACAGTAATCTTAACAATAGAGGCGCCCAAGTTCATTATCCATGAAGAATGTGGCATATTGCTTCCATATATTTATGATTGTTACCAACAGCTTCTCTGCCGGAAGCGCTGGCCGGCCCCTGGACAAGGAAAACTAAAATCAACATCATATAAAGCATGCTGTAGGTGCCAGAACTTGTCCTAGGATAGGTAAATAGTTTCAAGAGAAGATGTCCTGGTAAACATACTTTCTACTGGTCCAAAATGGTCACTACAATCAGACCATATTGTCTGATCCACCTGGATAGCACCTATAAAAGCTAGCTTGCTTGTGACAATAGTGGCTAGTCTATAGTCAAAAGAGGTCTCATGAAGACCAAGAATAGGATTCAATTATCAGAGTTTACAGCTATTCCTTGGTCTGACCTATCTCTTGGGTCTTATATTTTGAAATGGGTGTCGAGCCTCCTACCCCAGCTGGTGAATTTGTAACTGCTTCTCCTCATTGTGCGAGCATGGCTGTGGCCCTTACCTGAATGTACTATAAGGTGCTCGACCGTAATTAAGCAGTCACATCCAAAGTACGGAGCCAGGAAGCTCGCAGACAATATACAGGTCAAGGTGTCACACAGGTATGAAAAGATAGTATATACGCAAGAAGGTTTTCGCCCGCCGGCCGTTTATGGAGTAATTAACGTCGGCCAATGCCTCGTCCGGCGTATTTGTACTTGGTAAAGCCTTACCCCACTAAACATACCCACTGAGATCCACTCAAAAAGCTCGGCTCGGTCTATAAGCGAACCCGGACTTGATGAAGCGAAATCCAGAATAGATGCTGTAAGCTCCATAACTGGTCTCGGACTCGGGTATAATAGTAGTGCTGAGGCAAGAGTGAGATGCGTATGAATATTATAATTTATTTATTATGTAGTTTAATGCTGTATAGCTTCTCTTTTCTGTTTCTTTCCTTTATTTATATATATAGATTTATCAAGAAATATACCAGTATAGCAGTATAATAGCTATCCTCATCTCCTGGACTGTTCCCATCGAACTAACTTAGAATAAAACAAGATATAGTGTGGCTCTTGGCCGTGGTTCTTACCCGTCACTCCCAAGCAGACACATCAATATTACCCATAATGATGCGATTTTTGGCGGCCTTTGCAAAGCAGGCAACTAAAAAGTCACACCGTACCAGTGCGCTGGTCTATTTAAGATTATGTTGTTTCTACTATACAGCGGTTATACTGCATCAATTGACTTTGAATACTTATTTATAATGAAGTTTTCTGCACTTTTATTTGCCTTCCTGGGCTTTTGCGCAGGCGTAGAAGCAGCAAAGGCCAAACCTAATATTGTCTTCATATTTACTGATGACCAAGACCTTTGACATAGCTCTTTGGCCACGCAGAGCACAGTACAGAACCATTTGGTTGCGAAGGGCACCACCTTTACCAATCACTATGCCACTGTCTCTGTGTGCTGTCCTAGCCGGGTATTATTGATGCGTGGTCAAGCTGCCCACAATATAAATAATACAGATATCAGTGCACCAGGGTTAGTTTCACTACCTGATTAGTCTCAATTCCAAGAGATGCTGAGTGCTAAACTTAGAGGCAGTTATCCAAAATTTGTGGCCTCAGGGGAGAACAACAACTACCTACTGCACTGGCTTGCCGAGGCTGGGTACAATGCTGAATGTAATATCCTATCCATATCCTCCTTATGCTACTACATTGACGGGGATGGTAGATATAGGAAAGCTTTTCAACGGCAACTCTCTCCTGAACTACTCGCCTGGACACCAAGGCTGGCAGCATATTAATATCCTTGTAAGTATTAAATAATATAACATAATCTCATGCCTAACATGCTATCAGCTTGACCCCTACATAAATCAATATAATACTGTTGTCATGTCCAAAAACAGGGCAAGGCCAAAATTCTACAGTGGTTTCCACCAAACAGACGTCATCCATATCAAAGCGTATGTTTTCCGCCCTAGACGCTGTGATATGTGAAAGCTGACATTGAACCTTAGCCTTGAGCGACTGCGCTTACTTATCAACGAAGAAGACCTATTTTTCTTGATAATATCACCTACTGCGCTGCATGTCCAGAACCTCACAGATCTACCATCCCCACCTTCTCGCTATTTCGGAGTGTTTAATAGCTCGAAGGTCCCGCGGACACCTAATTTCAACCCCCCGCCCAAAGAACAAAAGGGCAAGCCGTCTTGGCTTCGCGAGCTGCCGCTACTGAACTCTATACAAATTGACGAAATTAATCAACTTTACCAGCGCCGGCTGGAATCGCTGAGGGGCATTGATAATATTATTACTGATGTTATAGAATTACTTGCGGACCAAGGAGTTATAGGCAATATATATAGTATGTGGCATGACAGTGTTTCCATGATTACCAGTATAGATTGAATCCCTTTACTGACTGACCGCAGTCATATATTCTACAGACCAGGGCTATCACCTCGGCGCCCATCGCCATGTGGGAAAATGCCTTCCCTACCTTGAGGATACAAACATCCCTTTAGTTGTAAGGGGCCCTGGGGTTCCTCAAGGGGTAGTCTCTTACACCCCTAGTACGGTCACTGACTTTGCACCTATATTCCTTGACATTGCCGGGGTCCCCTCTAAACAACATCCAGAGTTTTTGGACGGTACCAGCCTTTTGACAGCATGGAAGAACCCGAATTGTTCCAGTCTAGCTAAAAAGAAGGAAGCCATAAATATTGAATTCTGGGGCACTGCATACATGGAGATCAGTATATAGGCTGACAGTAATTATGCTCCGTATTTCCCTGGACTCTACCTCTAAAATGATTACAAGACAATATAAGTTGTCAGCAAGAAGGGTTCATGGATGTACTCTAGATGGTGTAACAATGACACGGAGCTTTACAATACAACTATAATAAACCCTAGAAAGAGATGCTATACTTGTGCTAACAATTTTTTTTTTACAGGATGATCCATATGAACTGAACAATCTTGCAAACTCAACTGAACTAAAAATTCGGAGAGTCGTGTCTAGGTTAAACGCCCTTCTCATGGTGGCCGAATCCTGCGCTGAAGCAACCTGCCGTGATCCTTGGAGCGTCATTCAGCCACCTTTCCCTTGCCATGGGAAGAAGGTTCCGACATTGGATGATGCTCTGGACCCACTTTACGATGCATTCTATGAGGAATTCCTGCTCGTCAAAATTGATGAATGCCTTAATTACTAATTTACAGCTAATGAGGCTCCCTTCTTCCCGCAAAGTGCGGAATTTGGGCTCGGACTAAAATACCAAAACAGTACCGACAATTTTTCCCCTCTACAGGCAGATCCTATAGAGAAAATAAGGGCTAATAATCCACTTGGCGGAGGTTGGGAGCAGCAGCAGGCGACTTTTGAGACCTTAATAGAAAATGCTCAAGTTCTCTGTGATGATGAAATCAATAATGTGTCATGAACTATGTAAGGCTTGGAGTTTAAGAAGCAATATGGTCAGCAAATATAAATAAGGGATGTTTGCTATCTTTGTCAGATATCTTCTGGAGCTCTTCTAGAGCTGTAAACCTCCCTCTCTTGCATTGAAGATTCTACTTCCTTCTTCTTTCTCCCTAGTTGTCATGGTTCAGCCCGAAACCTTGCATAACCAGCTCTTAGAAGCCCCTTTAGGTCTGTAACAGGCGTAGGTAGTATTGTTTTCAACTAGCTGTCCTGTATGCACGAATATTACAAGCTTAGAGAAAGAAACAAAAGATAGAAGCATAGATATCTTCCTCCTCCCTTTATCAACCATTCTGACTTCCCAGACCTGTATGCCGACGGATCCCTTTCCCGAAGTTATGAGGACGGATCTCCTTTCCTAAGCTTTGAGGCCGTAATTCCGAGGCCGGATACTGATGTTGCAGAAACCTTATTTAGAACTAGGTTGAGGGCATGGCCGACAACCAAAATCCAGGCCATAGCCTGTGACAAGTTGCGGGCAGTGACGTGCAAGATCTTCAAATATTGCACCATCCATTTGGAACTCTAGGCAAAGGGCGAGGTATTCCAAGCAAGGTGGAGCATGGAACAGATCTGATAAAAGGGAGTTCACTACCCCAGGCTCTATCCTACAGCCTCCTGGCCAAACTCTGAATATTTGCAAGAGCAGGCATCCGCGTGCAATATTAATCAGCATTTCTATGTTATCCAGCTCACCAAAATCACAGTTAATAACCCTTAGATCTTGGCATCTCCTAATATTCTTAACATTCTGGTAGATAGAGGCAGTTTTGGACGCAAGGATTCTCAGACTGAGGATCAGGAGCTCCCTGAATATTAGCAACTGATCCAGCCAATGTTGATCTCTATCAAGTATCATGCTAGATGTAATTACCAGCAATAGCCGTCAAATAATATAAAAGAATAAAGGTCTGATTTTCCAATCTAGCTCTATAGGTCGGTTTAAATACATAAGAAATAATAAGCATCCTAGCCTAATACGGCAGTTGGAAGAGACATAACTTTTGAACCATGGAAATAACAGAAGTCTCTGTATAAGCATTGGCGAGCCGGAGCTTGCAGTTCCAATATCCTAAGTAGGAAAGTTCTATATATGACTAGCTGTCATATACAGTTGATAATCTCCTTCTCCAAAGTGCAGCGCCTTCAGCCTCGGCCAGGTGTCTCCTAGTTCCTTGCTTGCTAACTCTGTAGAGCCTAAGATAGCACCGCAACCGGGCAGACTCAAGACCAAAGCATTAATGTTTTGCTGTTGTTGAAGGCATGGCAGAAGCCGCGTTGCAACTAATTCCGCATTGTCGAATTGGGATGGGCTAGCAAAACTGTCAAGTCTAGGTCGATACTCAAAGTGGAAGAATTGCAAATCACAGTTTCGAAGCAATTGACAAAGATCATCAATCCCGTCGTTGCTCTCTGATTTGTAAATCGTGAGGGCCTTAAGATTTGAGCACTCCTCCTTTTGGAATCAGCCTCTGTTTGTGAAAGTGTCGTTTCGTTTCGTTTCGTTTCGTTTTGATTTGATTTGATTATTTAACGTCACTCGGCGGATCACGGGGCCCACGTGATCTGCGGCCTCCCAGGGGGCATCTGGACGTGCTGTCTAAACAGAACTCCCTAAAACTAGCTAGATACAGGTTTGAA
>VCRL01000181.1:0-90586 GCA_013306195.1 Aspergillus latus
GGTAGATGTACACCTCTTGACCCGATTGTTTCGATGATTGTAACCCATTCACGATTGCCCTGAATGATTCTGCGTGGCCGCTCGCTTCGCTCAACTGCAGTAATCACTTTTGAAGTAGAGCAGAGCCCCATTGCAAAGCCAGTCTCGTCAAAGTTCCAGATATCATCTTCATGTATGCCGTGTTCTTGAATAGTCGCTTGTACGGTCTCAAACCACGGTTTTATAACGTTTGGATCTTCCTGCTTTGCGCGCTGATAGGTAATACGTCTAGTATATCGCGTACAAAGCTCAGGATGGCGCTTAACGAATTTATAAGGCCAGTTGATCCCGAGGGGTGCGGACATGCCTTGCAGGCGATTATCAAGCAATACTTGAGCCATTCCACGCAGAAATTCCGGCCGAATTGGAAATCCTCGCATATCTGCATCTAATAATTGCTTTAAAAGCAATTCCTCTTCGAATTCGGTTAATTTATGACTGTTGGCGCGTGTTTCTGATCGCGATTTGGTGCCACGAAGCCGATCGCGTAGAGTATTTTCAGGGACTGCAAAAACCTGCGCAGCGCGTAAAACTGATTTAATTTGACCGTTCTGATAGGCTGAAATAGCCATCTGAATACGCGATTCTTTAGAAAGAGGCATATTGTACACTAGTGATGATATTTGACGCGTTAAATAGAGACAGTATAAAATAGGTTGAGAATCCGCGGTTCGGTGGTATCCGCGGTTCGGTGGTTGATTACGTTAAAATCTAACATCACTGCCACCACATTGCCAGGTGAGCTTTGAACAAAAGCACAGCTAACCAGTCATCTCTTGCTATTCCATTGTAATCCCATCATTAATTCACCATGTCTCTCAGCGGCGCTGTCGACGTCGAAATCCGCTTCCTCGACCCCCCCAAGGACGGTTCAATACCCCACGCCGTCGTCCCCGCATCTGGCCCTCCGCAGGAGAACTACAACGCCGTCGCCCATAAAGTCTCCCTGACAGATCTTCGGGGTCATGAAGCAGAATACAACCTTGATAAAGATGCCTTCGCTGTTCTTCAGAATGTTCCTTCCGCGATGACCTACGAGTCGTGGGACTCCGACGAGACCGTGAAGACTACGTACTATCGCGAAGTCGAGGATCTGCTCTTCAAGACCGTGCCCGGCACACATAAAGTGGTCATCTTCGATCATACTATTCGACGGTATAACCCCGAAGCCGATCGACAACCTGTCGTCTTCGCGCACGTCGACCAAACACCGAAAGCCGCTGAACTGCGAGTTCGCGAACACGTCAAAGACCCCGAAGAAGCAGAGAGGTTACTCGCGGGCCGGTACAGGATCATTAACGTCTGGCGGCCGCTGAACGGCAAGGTCGAGTCGATGCCTCTGGCGTTTGCGACTGCTTCGTCAGTCGCGCCCGAGGACCTGAGTACCATCGAGCGCCGGTACCCACACTATACGGGAGAGACGATGGGTGTGAAATATAACCCGAACCAGCAGTGGCTGTACTGGTCGGGCGTCGATAACGATGAGAGGATTCTGATCAAATGCTCAGATACAAGAGAAGATGTTGCGCGACGAGTGCCGCACTCAGCGTTTGTCGATCCAAGGTCCACAGAGAGCTCGAGGCCTAGGGAAAGTATTGAGGTGAGGGCGTTGGTCTTTGGGTAACCATTATATGGGACAGCTATAGATAGAGTAACATCTGGATATAATGTAGTCATGATATCTATGCTTTCACGTTAAAAATCTGTATTTAATTGTGGTCCCATTCCTGTAGAGCTGAATTCTACTCAGTCTCAGAACTTGAACCAGGGCTGCCTGCTTCCATTGCTGTTTACATCTTCTCTCTCCGATTCCCATAACGCCAAAGACCTATCGTTGGCTCTCTGTACCAAACGGGGGAGGTATGGATATGGATGTTCCTTTCTCAATCTACAAATTTACCACCTCGGGACAAAATCCGCGGGAACGAATGTCTCGCAGGACGTCTTCGACTGGTAAGAGCGTGGTCAACGAGTCTGCTTTCCAAACTACTCGAGAGTTCCAAAGAGGCTCCGTTCTCCAACTATATACGTATCGTAGACGAGGCTCAACTGTTCTGCCCCTATCTAGATTTGATCTATCTCCGTAGTAAGTCGGAGGCCATATAGGGAAGGAGCCGAGGCCTACCGCATTAGGTATTACTCAGCACCACAACACAGTGCCTTCCATGTTAGGAAAGTCGCCACATGTCGTGGGCAATTCTCCATCAATCTCTCTATGATCATTAACTGCTCTATTTATGCACTAATACCGACAGACTCCATCACACCAGCTCAACCCACGCGTTTCCTTCGGAGGTATCGGCAGGACTGAGCCAAGAGCGGGGCAAGGGGACTACAGCCATGTCGACAGCGATGACTGATACCATTGGACAGCTGTTGATTGACTGGTCACAACACGGCGAGGAGGCTGATCAAGCCTTCTGCTCCTAGTCATACCCATTCCCGTGTCGCGATAAGCAACCCACCGTCAAAGCTTTCAGATGCATCCCAGAGGGCACAATGGCCGTGCCTGCCTGCATTAAAATAAGAGAAAGGCTGTATCAGGAAGCCAGGGACGCTGACAATCATTACTTCCCTCGAAGCCGTATATTGAGCGTTTTCACGACGGACGACTGCCTTAGCAAAGTCTACTTCTGCGACTGTCCCCTATGCCGTCAAGATTTCAGAAATTCCGAAAACAGACGTCAAACCTTCGACCCACAAGAGCTTTTGGGCCAGTATGCAACTGTATATGCCCTGCTCATTTGCCTGCATCGCCCAGGCTTGATCCGCTACTTTCAGAAGCATCGGAAACCCCTGAGCGGGACCTATTTTTTCACTGCCGACTCTCTGCAATTCCTTATTGACGAAGGAGTTCAGCTGCTGTCGATTATTGAAGATATTCTACATAATCAATACAGGTTCCAAATCCGCGCGATTGACCGGTCGCGCGAGCCGTTCAAGATGCATCCACGCGAAGTGCTTCCGATCCGCCAAAATAGGCAGCAGGCGGGCCAGGGCTCGTTTGGGCAGGTCTATGGGTTCGAGTTCGCCTACGACGAGTATCGAGGACAGGGGTTGCGAGACATATCCCGGTTCGCCAGGAAGATATTTCACCACGACACTGCCGGCCTGGTGGAATGGTTTAATCTCCTTCACTTCGATCGACTGCAACATCCGCATCTAATGTCGGCCTTGGCGGCGTTCTGGCATGAGGACAGGTTCTCGATTGTCTTTGAGGAAGCCGAAATAACGCTTGGTGGCTATTTGGAAAACGGCGGCAGTCTTTACACTCACGAGGCGCTCTGGGACCAAGTCCGAGGACTGGCCGATGGCCTTGCATATCTCCATGGACGGAGTGGCTCAGTTATCGCATACCATGGTGACCTTAAGCCGTCCAATATCCTTATCGTCAAGGGGTGATGAAGATTGCGGATTTTGGGTTGTTGCAAGTTCGCTACCAGTCAATCGCAAACCCTTTTGAGGCGTGGTCGTCGGAAAGCGATATCATTGCTTCTACTCGACGGGTATATGGTGGCCCAGACCACAGTGATAAAGCATTGATGGATGTATGGTCGTTTGCTGCTATTCTTTCCGAGATATCCGTGTTTGATTTAGAGGGTATACAGGGACTAGAGCGGTACCGTCAGAATCGATTTGACGATGTTCAGGTAGCATCTCCTTTTTATAAGACCTATCATTTTCGACATGCTACGGAGTTGAAAACATCAGTTTCTCGAACAATTGACGCCTTGCAGCAGCTAGTCCAGAACAGCGAGCAACAGCAGAGCGATATTTCGCGGTTCCAACGACGTTTTTTTAATACTGGATTCTTTACCCTGTTGCGTCAGATGTTTTCTAGAGACTATGCAGACTGCCCGCCATCGATACACGTTTCCGAAGAGCTAGAGAGGATTCACCGGCAGGCCACGCTGCCACCGCAGGGTGCTATTCAACGCGGAAACATCTGGGATGATGTGAGCAGTGGGGCAGTGCCAAACAGCCCTCTAAAGCCCAATTGTAGATTGCAAGTAAGCAACCTCTGTTGGTGCTGTGGTGACTAACAGTGTCCTAGGCGCGCAAGGCTTTTCGACCAAACGTCCAATACGGCTAAAACAGATTGCGGCATACTTCTTTTCGACGGAAAAGAGGGCAAATCTCTTTTGATCCAATGCGTCTTGTATGATTACAACGATGCCAACGTATACATTTTCCAAGAACCATGTAAGGGCTCCTGGTCTGGTGATCTTATTCCTGCTAACAAGCTTGAAGTTATGAGGCTGCACCAAGATCGTCCAAGTTTCGACCCGGAGTATACAGACAGGAACAGAAACCGACCATCACTCAGGGCAACTTTGCAACAATGGGACGGTCGTCGGTACACATTTGAATTCGTCGAATTCAGGGATCTTCTTATTCTCCAGGCCGCCATGACCAAGCAATACGCCTTTAATTTGTATGTGTGCCTTGCAACCTACCAGTCACATAGTTTAACAAACTTGAAAGCTCCTCGTTCAACTTGCGCTCTTTATCTATTTCAGAACATGGTATTCCGTTTTCTGGTCGACGCCGACTTGCTCTCGAATTTAACGGTGCAGTAGTCCAGTTGTGGTCTGAGAAGCCGCTTCGGGAAGATCAGATCTTGTGGCCAGCCACTCTCAGGGTTGCCAATCCTCGAATGCACATTGCCGTTATCTGTAGAAGCGAGAAGAAGTTGTTGCTGATCAAAGGTATCTGGGCACCGCGTTTCATCAACTCTGCTGACCTTAAATTCCAGTGAGCTCCAAAACGATAGCCGAGCCAGTCGGTAACACGTCAGGCACTCTCACCCTCAAGAACGTCCACCACTATGAAATACCCATGAAGCATGGCTTGCCGATGCATATTCCCGAAGCGGAGTCGGGCTACACTCAGCACAAGAAGGCCCATCTTTCCTTTGATGGACCTGAAGGTAAATTTGTTAGGCCTCCAAATTCTAATATACATTGGTTACTGACGCCCAGCAGCGGAACAGAATGCTAGGTCGTTTCAACAGCAGCTGGAAGATTTCCAGAAAGAGTGGGAAAAGAATAAACGCGATCTACTGGAGAGACCAAGGAGATGACGGCTTCGGTGTCCCTTTTCAGCAGAGGCTTCGATGTCTCTCTGCATTTGTTTGGATTTCGATTTCCTCCTTTGCTGATAAGCCACCCAAAGCAGTACTGTGCACCCAGACATTCCCACTGCCATAACGACGTATATCCAAAAGTTCGACGCGATGTGGAGATCTCCCTCTACATAGTCAAAAAAGTTGGTACCGAATAGTGTCTAATATCCTGTCAGCATGTTTTCCTCAATGATAGCATCGGTACCTACGGCAAGAAACATAGCCGGGAGAAAGATAGCCGAAATCAATGACACAATGGACATTGATCTGGTTTCACGAGCGTTTTTCTCTGCCAGTTCACGCATTCTGATATTGATCTTGGCCGCGGTGTCTGTCGCCCGGATGTCTAATATATTTTGGACCTGATATCGTCAGTTTTTACCTCAAATACCATATTGTGACACCTACGATCGTGCCACACCCCCTTGCCCGACTTATCAGCGACTGGATCCTGCTACTGTGAATCCGGTGCTGCAGGATGGAGGTTTGCAGGATCGATGTTGTGTCTTCAAAGGCTAGTGCTAGACGAAATGGTGAGTGCTGCTGGGCGCGCCCGAGGAACGACTGAATTTCTCGGCCAATGTCAATATTGCGCTGAAGAACTTGATCCAGTTTTTCCAGCTTGTCTGTGAACAGCTGTAGCTCTCGGATGTCGGCAAAGTCCGCCTGGAAATCGCCTTCCACTTTATGCTCCGTCAAATTTGAATAAAAGCCCCGCAACACCTGTCATTGTCAGTCATAGCCGCACTGGCCTGGTATACATTGATAATTACCATTTTTGAGAAGGTCGCTTCTAGATAGACGAGGTATTCTCGCCACGCCTGCGTGGCACTCTGGAATATAAT
The DNA here is from genome assembly GCA_013306195.1 of Aspergillus latus. Classification (NCBI taxonomy): domain Eukaryota; kingdom Fungi; phylum Ascomycota; class Eurotiomycetes; order Eurotiales; family Aspergillaceae; genus Aspergillus; species Aspergillus latus. Next base: position 6,010 of record VCRL01000181.1, read on the forward strand.
CCCATGTATCCTAATTTGAGACTCTACCTGTGACTCGTGTGGGTGCGTGAAATAGTCCCTTGTGCGTTCCTGTAGCTCTTGAGATGGTTGTATGATTACCCACTGGGTCTGCTGCGTTTCTGCGTCGAAGCCATGATACACTCCGGTTTCGCGCACAGAGAACGGGTCCTTTGGAAAAGTTCGTCCATGGGCGGCCACGTACTTGATATTGTATCCAATGTCTGCAGTTTCAGCACGTCTACCTATCCAGACTTGGAATATCGGGTGTTCTTACCATAGCTGCAACGGGGCCCGGCGGCTGGATTCCCTGTCAAGAGCGGCCGACAGTGGGAGAAGAGCGAGCTAAACGATTGCTCAACAGGTCCCGACTTTTCCGCAAACAGAAAGACAATATCGAGGTACTCCGGATGCACTCGAAGAAAGCTGAACAGTTTCTTTAGGAACTCAGCCGAGAGTCGGAGCTGGCCCCATGAGTCGTACTGATACAGGAAACTGCGGCAGTCAGTATACGCTCCCGTTTCGTTAGCGGGTCGACGTACAACACCCATGAGTTTCGAGGTCTCTGGCATACCTCTGTCAACTCCGATGTGTTATTGATTGCAGTATATTTGGCATTTCTTGAACCGTCTGCATGAGTCAGTCACCGAAGGGCCAAGAGTGTTAATATACGAATGCGCACCTTGGCAGACTGACCCCGGGTCGAGAACTTGCGCCACATTCTCGTCCTCGTCTGTGTCCGAGCCCTCGTCGAAGTCCATGCTCTCACCCGCGAAAAGACGCTTCTCTGCCTGTGCGAGGCGCAATCCAAGTCTATCGATGGCTGTGCTCAGAGCGACAAATCGGGATGGCCGTTTGCCTTCGCCTTACCCAAGAAAAAGAAACACATGCCATGCCATCATTACCCAATCAGCGCTTTTTGCCTTGCATGGATTGCACCGATCGGCTGTGTCCAGCTGAACAGCCTGTCGCTATCGTCCTCGCCTAAGCAGCAGAAGTCGGAGAGACGGGCGAGGTGGGAGACCGCGCTGACCCGTTCGTTCTTGCGCGACGTCTTTTCCGGCATTTTCTTAGGACCTCAATCTGCTCTTCCTAGCGTGGCGGAGCGTCAATAATCCATGCTGCTGTCTTCACCTAGCGACAACTCACTTCGGTCAACTCGCGGGGTACTTGGATCTTCCAGTTGTCGCCGTCTTGGAGTTCCTGGAGGCAAGGCCCTAAATGTGCGGCCGATAAGCTGATGCTGGAAAGGGACCTTACAAACACTTGCACCTTTCCGACCCCGAACATCTCCTCAAGGCAATCATACAACACCTTGCCGCTCACCGTGTAGCGAGTTGGGATTATCTGGACGATCATTCTATTCGATTGGGTAGTTTGCTAGTGGCGCAGACACGAGAAGGATGATGGCACCCCGCGCCCGGCATGACGGACCAGCCTTTTTATGTACAGTTCGGAGTATTGGGCGGGGCTAGTTCGTTTGTGCAATGCTCATCTTTTCCTATCTAGTGACTCATGAGGCTCTTGTGCGGCCGGAGGCCCAGGACAAGATCCTTCCAGCCTTGTTGACCAATTGCGCCATCACGGTCGCTCAATAAACTCCTGACTTCTGCCTGACATTCATCCTTTCCGCGCCTCTGAATCGCCTTGTAGTCTTTGTAAATACCTTCATCGCCATAATGAATGGCCACGTCGAACCTGCTGCGTTGCCAGCGCATCGCGCATCCATGGATTCCGAAACCGAGACGCCGCGATTCGACGAGCAGCAGGCGCTAAGCACGCTGGACGTTGCGTGCCTCATCATCAATAAGATGATAGGGGGAGGCATATTCGTGTCGCCGAGGATAGTCGCCCACTTGACGGGCAACAAGCTCGTCGCATTGTCACTCTGGATTTTTGGTGGACTATATTCGTTCTGCAGGGACAGTTTGCGCCGCCGTCGAGTTGAATCTATACCTGACTTGCGGTCAGTATCTACATATATCTTGAATATGGCCTCGTGTGGCCCTACAATGGCGGCGAATTCATCTATGTGAGGCTCCCTGACCTTGTTGCTTCGCGACGCCCGCTAACGCTTCGGCTGTAGATATCCAAGATCTTCCCCAGACCTCCTCTACTGTTCGCCAGCGCCTTCGCATGGGTTTTCATCGCATCCGCAACACCCACCTCCAACTCGATCACTTTTGCGCGCTATATCAACCCGACCAAGGAAGGTCAACCCGATGTCTGGTTCACCAAGTTCTTCGCATGCGTGATCGTGGTGGGAATATGCGCGGTACACTATCGACTAGTGAACATTGGTATCTGGGCGAACGACTGCCTGACAGTATACAAGGTGCTGTTCTTGTTGGTCCTGGTTTTCGCCGGGTTCGTTGAGACCTGTCGTCAGGGAGTTGACGGCGGCTTGCTGGGAGTTGGAGACTACGCCACGACTCACGGGAGCCCTTCGCCGACTAACGTTGCGCTGGCTATTCTTCAGGTCCTGTACAGTTACCAGGGGTGGGAAAACGCAAGTACGTCTACCTTCCTCTGGCTGTACTTGCTCGGTTGACTAACGTGGTGTATAGACTATGTGACATCAGAGATCAAGGGAGCAGGAAAGCATAAGAAGCGAAGGCTGAAGCGCGGTGCGTTCATCGCGATCAGTGTTGTCATGTTTCTTTATATCTCCTTCAACATGTTTGTGGTAAGTTGAATGACTATTTGGCGAAGAAACATGCTTATTGTTGCCAGTTCTTTATCCTAGATTTTGATTCAATCACCAATCCCATGCATAATGTCGCCGCAGACTATGCCATCAGTGTAAGGCTTCTCCTCCCAATTGTTAGTATTCTACTAACCACACCAGGTTTTTCGAACAAGTCATACCAAGATGGCGAGCCACGCAATCTATGTCAACATTGCATTGGCAGCCGCTGGAAACATCATCGGAGTCACCTTTAGCAACGCCAGGAGTAGGTGAAGTACACTGAAGACCGAGTTTGAATCTAACATGTCTAGTGAACCGCGATATCGCGAAGCATGGCATCATCCCATTTTACAAATTCTTCGCCAAAAGTTCCCACTATGGGAGTACCCAGTGGGACAACTTGGGTACCCCGACTGGTGGTCTGATTCTACAAGCTCTGGTTACCTGCATAACCACCGTACAGGACCACCCTTACCTTGTACACCTATGGTCATGCCGTGGTGGGCTGTACGTGCCCCATCCCGGCGTTGTAAATACCAGCAATTACTGACACTATCTAGCCGCGCTTGGTATCGGTGTCTTCTTTATTCGAAAGCGAATGAACCAGTACGAAACGAGTTCCACTGACCCAGCGGACAAGGCATATGGCGAGCACTGGGAGTATCAGGTAATGAAGACAAGCCATCTACGCTATGCGGCCACCATCTTCTTCATCACTGTCAACCTCTTTCTCGTCATCGTCCCGTTTATACCCTCCGACAACCCAGACGGAACCCCCAGGGATACACCCTCGTGGGTACAACCGGTCATCGTCACCGCTCTTTACGCATTGGGAGCCTCAGTATCACTTTATATCATTGCCTTCGAGGACCTCAAATTCCGCGGCAGCAGGTACAATATTCACGATCCCGGCGACTTGAGCGGTTTCATCGACTACAATGAGCGACGGTGGATCGTGACGTATCGGGGCTATCCCGATTTGCCATCGGGCTGGAAGAGCGCGTTCAAGCCGCTTCCGTGGGAGACGATCAGAAAGAGGCTCTTCACAAATGGTGAAGAGGAGGCCGCGAAAGAGCTGAGAAGACTGGCTCAACAGGCGCAAGAACCAGCGTACAGGGTTAAATAATATGAGGTCTTTCCATGATGTTCTACAGAGTAACGCAGCGGTTGCTTTCTATGCGCTTTTTTGTTGCCTCTGAATGTTCGATGGAAGATGTACTGTTTCATAAACTTATGTGCTATTGCCGTTGTTTGTACTTCATTATAATTTTGGGCAAACAACGCTTAGATCATGGAAATGAATAATAATATAATAGAACGATTCCCTGGGCACTATACTTGAAACCTATTCTCCTATATCTCGTCTCGCTTCTGTTTGCTTCTATCGCCTATGCCTACGACCATAGACATGGTGGTGCCTAGCGGCAGACTCCTCAATCAGCATAAATCAAACATCCGCATCATTTGCTTGGTGGAAAAATCTAGGGCACTAGCCCAGCCGGCTATATCCCCCTTATTCCCCCGGTTCGCCGCTAAAATATCCAGATATCCCGGTTTATATTGAACCATGTCAGCCATAGCTTTCCAAAAACTGTAGAAAATATACAATTTGGAATGCAGTCTTGCTCTTGAACGACCCTCTCGTCCGTCAGAACTATGCCAATAAAGCATCCTCATCTACAGATCGATATGCGGGTGCTATAGTATGAATATCGCTGCGGACGCTGCCAGTTTCACTGCAGCACAACAACCATCCAGGTTCTTCCTGATATCAAACGATAATAGCCTTCGGTAACGCATCCCGAGCGACAACTGATAGATGTTCGCATCACGAAATGTATTAATTGGTCTCACCCGGATATCCAGAAGAAGCTAAGAGTACGTTCAGCTTTGGGAATAAATTAGTACTGGTGATATGGCTTGGATTTAAACCCATCTATCGAAGCCTCACTTGAATTGGATGCATGTATATAGTGTCAAATAAATATTCGGCACTAGAAGAGCCTTTTGTAGTAAATCGTATTGTATCAGAAGATTAAGGGCAGCAGACCGGTGGCACTGGGAACAATGGCTTCAATGTACTTTATTCGTGCGGAATATGAGAGCCCTTTGCATTATCTTCCACCTCTACTTCTATCCAAAGGAAGAAGATGATAGAAGAGGCGACGTGTCTCTAGCTCGTGTAGCCAAGTATATCGGGAATTGAATTTGGCTGCTGATAGCTGATTAAAGACGAACAAACCCAGTAGATATATGTATATATTTCATAACTATCTTGGCTCAGAGAAGTGGACTATATAATAAATTTTGCCTTCTGCGCCAATTCGTCAGTGGTCGATTTCTGGACCAAAGTGAAAGTCATCAGAGGAGGACAAGGCTCCTGATCTAGTAATTGTTGGTCCCTCTTAAATATATATCAAGCAGAACCCTTCAAGTTAGCCGGCCTCGAGCAGCATTTTTAGCACAAATTGTAAGCTTGATATCTACGATGGCACTAAGTATTGAGACAACTAGTTTGTATAGCACAGCCAGACACAGATTCAATCGAGGTCAGCTTTGACAGCTTTGGCAGCTTTGTGACTTGGCGGCGAAAAAGCAACGAGAAAATCCTTACTTTTATCCTCATAGATTTGTGTAACGGGACCCATTCAACAACGAGCTCGCATAGCTCAGTTGGTAGAGCGCGTGACTAGTAATCACGAGGTCAGCGGTTCAAGTCCGCTTGTGAGCATTTTTTGCTCGTTGTTCTTTTGTTCCGACCCACTCCTAGCGATTCCGTCTCTTAGTGCTTACGGAAGAGCATGCCGAGGCGGGTGGGTTCGCATATGAATGGTAAAGGAACAAACATTGGTACCAATCATTCCAATCCTCAAGATCGTCCTTCACAAGGGGCCAGATCTTGCCAGACAGAGGCTGTGCCTTGCATCTGGTCCAAGATGAGCGGAGATACGAGAGGCTAATGCTCGTAATCATAAAAGTTGATTTTAACACCAGTCTGGCTAGGAGAGAAATCAGAGAGAGCTTATTTGGTTGTGGGGATATTATCCTGGCCGGTGCCCTTATCCCCAGCTGTTAATACTATCTACTAATAGCCAGTTTGATAAACAAGAATTTGGGCCCCAGAGGTGCGGAGGTGAGCCAGAAAAGAGTCTTCCATATTCTGTAATAAGATGATACGTGACACTGACCGGAATCTCTATCTTGATTTGATTCATTAGGAGCCATTAACCCACTCCCTCCGAGTCACTCTAGGAAGATGGGCCGCGGTTTTCTTCGGCGCCATCTGCGCCCATCCTGCTTTGAATTCAGCCAGATTTCCAGCCCACCTCATCATACAACAGCCCGATCGCTTAGAGGTTCAGAGAACATTTACATACACATAGCGGACTGCGGCTAAGAGGAGTTAGTATTCCTGCAGTATGACTACTTGAGGATCAATGATAATCCAACTGACCCAGATCATGATCCATAAATTTTGCTTGCATGTCCACTATAATGTATTGACATTATAGCTAGCTACACTTGCAGAAGAATTGTCAATTTATGTTTACTTCTCTTGGCCACGAAAGCCCCAAAGAGCTTCACTGATCCGGTCCTCCTGTGCTGACTTACCTGATATACCCACATTTTTCTCTACAAGCAGGTATATCGAATTCGAACCATCATCAGACACTAGGGCTGTATCCCGCTCTAGCCATTGAAGTCAGAGCCATTCACTATCCATATCACGCAGTTTCTTCTCTGGACAGAACGGTAGTGTTACTCAACTGCTTTATGATGCAGCATACCTATAGCGAATGTTCTAAAATCAGACTCCGGTGCTAGGTCTGGGAGCCAAACTCCCTCGACGATGATTATAGTTAACGAATTAGTTAATATCTGCCCACCCATATAACGTTCTAGCAGGTGGAAGGGATTTCATGTGCTTCGTATTTCACTCGACCGGAGACCCGAACTCCGAAGTCCAACGGAGTCCAACCCTAAGGGACTCCCGAAGGACTTCATCCTGGGTCAGACCCGCAATAAGCTTATAAACCTCATTCGATCGCATTCTTTGGAGACAATCGCAATGATAATTAATTGTGCCAGACCTAGGGTCACAAGTCTCCAACATCAGCTCCGATATTCACGCAGTCTTCTTTCGAGATTCCACAGTGGCAGTCCCAAACTAGTCGAAACCATCAAAATGAGCACCCCCGACATCACCCTTTACACCGACAATACCCCTAATGGACACAAGATCCCCATTATCCTCGAGGAGCTCGGTCTCCCCTACAAGCTCGAGCAGCTCTCCATCCAGACCGGCGAGCAGAAGAAAGAGTGCGCTCCTCATTCCAGTTCAAATCTCCTCAATCGGAGACTAATTCCGCAGATGGTTCCTCAAGATCAACCCGAACGGGCAGATCCCCGCCCTGACCGACGGCAAACAGCGCGTCTTCGACAGCGGGGCCATCCTGCTCTACCTGGCCGATAAATACGACGCTGAGGGCAAGGTCAGCTACAAGCCGGGAACACCAGAATATTATGAGCAGTTGAGCTGGATCTTTTGGCAAATTGGCGGCCTTGGACCACAGGGGGGTATGTCACCGCGACTAACCTTACGTCCATATGATCATGATGATATCAGTACTCTAATGGTAACCCGCTAGGCGCCGCCCTCTCCTTCTCAACGTTTGCCCCCGTCCGCTCAGACTACGCGATCGAAAAGTTCCTGAGTGGCTACAAGAACCTTCTTGGGGTACTGGAGTACAGACTCAAAGAATCGCCCTATCTGGCTGGAGAGAAGTATACGATCGCGGATATCGCGAGCTTCACATGGGCGGCTCAGGGTGCGGCCGCGCTCGACATTGATCTGGCTGAGTGGCCGCACGTCAAGGCGTGGACTGACAAGATCGTGCAGCGGGAGGCTGTCCAGAAGGGTCTTGTGACGCCAAAGCCGCCGTTTGATTTGGAGCAGTTTAAGGTGATATTGCGCGGGCAGCGGGAGGCGCTGTTGAAGAAGGAGAACAGTGACAAGCATTAGCTATCTATCGCATAGTTAGCTCGGTCTGCAGCGATGAGAACTGAAATGAACTGAATACAGCTTGTTCCCTCAATTAGGGCTCACTTCACCTTGCCTTGCACCTGCATTCGTCTGCCTGCTGCGGCATATCCCACTGTCAACAGAGACTAGCAAAGACAATTTTAAACCACTCAGAATCCATCTCCATATATGTCCAACACACAGTTGGCTCACTTTTTCGCTAGGAGGAATCAATAAAGGACAGAGGACCTGATCAAATAAGAGCACAGTTGATCGGTTGACCCAGCCATGGAACCGTAGTCGCATTATATCCCCCAGATTGGTTAATCTATCTGCTTGTTCAGAAACTGGGCTTGGCAGGGCTGAGCCACATTTGCAGAATCCTGAACCATGCTGGGCTAAGATGAGACCACATATATTGTGGTAAATGTCGCAAGCTGTCGACCTTAAAATATGACTGTCTAAGACTAATCTGGAAGTCATGACGCTTTTTGGCTTAGCGGTATATTTTCCCAGTACAAGCTAACTCTAAGTCAGCTATACCATTTTGGACTAGCCGATTCCAAAGAGGAATAGCCGACTTAGAGTTAGCTACTTTCCGACTTTTTATTACATCTGCTTTAACTTCTTGTTACCGCAACACATTACTCTGTTTGAATTCCAACTACATACTAGTCAAAATCGCTTTGAACCTAAATCAAAGGAATCCGGTGATTAGAAATAGCTTTGAAGGCCTTCCCAGCTCTTATGCCATCCCTCAGATTACTACTCACCTTCTCCTTACCTCCAGCTTCCTACTAGTCCTGAACTGGTCCACATCTAATATGCTGAATGTTTACGATACCGTGGCCGCAATTAACTTGTAAATCCTCTGAGCAAACTCTAAGTCGGCTATGCCTCTTTTAAATGTACTAACTGAAAGAGGCATAGCCGACTTAGAGTTTGCTCAGAGGATTTACGGAGTCATCTAACTCGAAGTCGGCTAGAGCACTTTGAGCGCACTAACTTGAAATAGCAAATCCGACTTTGAGTTTGCTAAATTATATTACCGCTTGTCAGTAATGGCTTTTTCTCTGTTTGCCTATATGGAGGTTTCGATATTTGTTGAAAGAGCTACATCCTAGACATCACGCGGCAATAGTCGAATAAATTTGAAAAATTTGAACTTGAACCCTGAATAAATTTTAAACTAATTTAATAATGAAAATCTACTTGGTGATTCCCTATTTCATTTTGTTGTCTGCCCTTTTTAGCCCTCTGTTCTCCCTTAGGGCTTGTTGATCCTGGTAACAAAGCTGCAGCGCGAGGTGATCGAACTGCTGACACAGAGCACCTATCTTGGTCTCTTCAAGCACTTCCGAATCATAGTTTGAATCCAGGCTCTGAAGAACCAGTGGGTAGGTGAGTCCTTCTATTTCGACCGACGCAGCGTGTTAGGGCTGCTGTTTCCAGGATGGTCTCTCGTCTTTGTACGACAGACCAAACTGCTTTGATGGCTGGATGATAAGCGGGCTGGAGAAGTTGCAGGCATCCTCGGTGTCTGCGCTGACCTTGGAGGTAATCAGCAGGCCATAATGTTCGAGCACAAAAATATCTGACTCCTGTTTCTGGTCGGCTTTAAGAAAACTGGGAGCGGACATCAGACCGCCCAATGTATTCTAAATGAGACAGTAGCGACGACGGACAAAAATCTTCTTGACCCCCGAAATGGGGGTGTGTCTGCCTGAGGCAATGGCGCCGAAGCAGGTGTCCAAATGTTTGAGTAGGCGATAGAATTATGGCCCTAGCTGCATACATTATCGTGGTATTTGTGGTTGAGTTTCTGAAAGGACGGAAAAATGCGACTGATTTTATCACCAGTTATGTCACACAATCGCCCCTGAAGCGGTTTTCTGAGAAGACAAGGTCGCTTCAAATTGGGGGGGGCTGGAGACGTTGGCTCCCTGGAACTGTGCTCTCCAGAAGTTTCCGGCAGCGTCATTCTCAATATCGCCTGTGTATTTGACGACGGCGCTGTATGGCTGCAGGGTTGGAATGCATATATTGTGGTACCACTGGTGCAAGATGTCAGCAGTATGTCCATGGTCCAACTGTCAAAGATTCATGGAATATGATAAGTTGAGCGGAATTTAGGCAGCGACTGCTTTATCGGTATCAAGAGTCGCGACAAAACTCCAGACTGGTTTCTTCGAGCGGACGTGGATTAGGTCGTCCGGTTTGACACTGAGTGAGCCGGTGAGCCGGTTAGAAGATGCGCCAGTCTGTTGGTTGCCGTGTTCAGCTCGTAGTATGTGAATTCCCTACCCGATCCTCGAATATCTGGCGCGTCAGGTCGGAATCTCACCTGCTTTTCTACAAGCTTGTGGAAGCAGGCATCGACGATTTGGGGATCCTGCTGATTCCGGCTGACTGCCTGTCGAAACCCCACGACCTTGGTCCCGACGAATCAGCCAATGTTGTAGTGGTACCCTGTGTGACGAGTTGCTGGAATATATGGTCAAATCAACAGCCTAGTGTAACGAGCTGAGCTTCTTTTAGTAAACCCGTGTCTTAGGCCAGATGGAGGCCAACTTTGTCGTCGAAGATGAGTCCCTGGATGACCAGGGGATGGTTGAATTAGCCCCTTAGCGTGACCTCTTCGTCATTGGTGGTATCTCGGCAGGGGCTTGGATCTTCGCGTCTAATTTGTTGCTTCCGCACTCAAGGACTTGCTTAGGCTGATTGACCAGGGACTCGAGAAGTCGCAAGCGGCCTTGATGCAGGTGCTGATGTTGGAGAAGATCTGGAGATCCTATCACTCAAGGGAACCTTGTCAGATACCTGGTGCTGCATGTCCTCACGTAGCTCAACACCGTCTTCTGGCAATCAAGGAGCAAGCTTTTTGTTCATCGTCACCGTTGCCGGAATGTAGTAGAAATCGGTGGAGTATCTATTGGTTATTCTGTTGATCTAGCCAGATCAAGTCTTCCAGCCTCGTAGTTACCAAGCCTTGATCACCCCGGTTCAGAGGTTGAAGTCGAGGAGTTAACCCGACATTGTATTACGCGCATACTGCCGAGCTCAGTCTACTTTGTCTACTCAGTCTAGTCCAGTCTGTACAAAGTGATGCTGATGATCAAGTAGGCTGTGAGATTTGGTGAACCAAGCACCGTACGAAAAGGATAGTCAAAATTCAAAGGTATATATTCATAGCACCATTCCAATCCTATAAACTGACCTAGCCCTGGATCCTGTTGGCCTTGTTCGTGTATCTGCTGGTGTCATACGCACTGGTGATTCTTAGTAATAGTCTGAGTACTTGACTAGCTAGATATAGGCAATTCTTAGCTAGATCTAGGTATTGTCTAGCTAAAATCTATAGCAGATCCGATGGCTGAAAAAATGAATATCTCCTAGTATTTGTATACTCTGCAACATTCGGTACGTATTTGCTACCGAAGTGCGCGATCCCAGTATCGTTCACGTATTTACGAACCTGTCTGCTTGAACGATGTAACATGCCAAGACTTCTTACTCATCCGGCGGGACCAGCTGACTGCTTCTATTGGCTCGTTAGTGCGGCGGCTCGCGGGAGGGAGGGTCCGGGGGCGCCGGCCTTCGTGCTTAGTGTCAAAATTGCGGGGCCGGTCAGCATGTCGTGATGCGCCTCAAATCTTACCATGCCGAAATGCGCAGTGAGAAATGCCCAGCACTCCACCGTAATACTGTGGAATATGCTGTAAGATCAATTGAGCATTGATTTTTCTGCCGCGGCTGTGGACCCTCAGATTCTACGGCTGGGCGGGACGCCCGCCAGCCAAACGGCCAGGTAGGCCGTACGGCCAACCAGGTTTTGTGAAACGCCTAAAATGCAAAGACCCAGCAGCTTATTGAAAAATAAGTAATAATACAGAAGGTAGGGTTGGGCGAGCCGGAGTCGCATCGCCCCGTGATGCTCAAGTTCGTATTAGCCTGATGTTGACGGAAAGTGAATACCTGCCCACTACCTCCCGTCGGCTGATTCTCTTTGTCCTTTCTAGCCAAAGCAGCTCCGGCGCCGGTGCTATTCCATGCTCGGAATGCCCTGCAGCACTCGATAGCTGAATGATTCATTTCCCTGTCGCAAAAGGCTGCCATTAAATGTAGAGATTCTATAGCCGAATTCACCCTGGCAAGCCACACCATTCATCTTAGCCATATACCGCGGGTTATTCTCATGACTCACGGATATTGAAGTGTGTATGAGCTGGTTTTTTTTCGCGGTGTCTGGATCCGGCGCAGCAGAACGTGGCGAAGGACAACCGAGTGAGGTGACAGATATCTATTTAACTGCCCAAGAAATTCCATTCAACAAGATATGTCTATGGCCGCCTTTGTCGTCCGAAAGAACAGCAGCGCGACCTTGCATGCGAAAGAGATATATGCTAATCGTCGTGGCCTTGTCGCTCTCTCTATCCTACATTCCCCGTCGCATATCGTGCCTTGTTCGCATGATATTGCGGCCGGGCGTGCTTGCAACGGGTTGGCTCCCTACGCACCGGTGCTCTTCGCCCACGTGTAGACAAGGCCACTGATGAATCCAAGAATGATGGCAGATACACTGCCAAAAGTCACAGGAGCCGCGAAGAAGACAATGCCGGCAACCGCCAGAGGAAGCTTGTTCAGGGCGCCCATCATGGCATAGGTGGTAGAGGAGGTCGCTCGAACACACCAGGCGGTGCAGTATGAGATGAAGATGGCGGCCACGCCGGAGTAGAAGATCCCAATCACCGAGCTTTGTCGCGACTCGGCAGGGAAGTTCCGCTGCAGGTTCTCAGAAGACCAGTCCTCGACCAGCAAGGAGGCAAGCAGCAGGATGGGGACGCTGAGCAGGTTGTTGTAGAACGTGACTAGATTGGCCGCGCCATCAGTGAAGATGCTTTGCTTACGAGCCGAACACACGTACCGTCCCAGTTATCAAAATTCGTCTTCTTGATCACCCGGCGCATGCCCAATGCGTACGAGGCGGAGAAGACCACGTTGGTCCCCATCCAGGTGTAACCGGCGTTGAGAGCCGATAGGGTCGCGACTGCCGAGTCAGAGATGGCCTTTGCCGTCGCGGTGGTCACGATCTGGATGTCGGCCCAGGCTGCCACCACGGAGCTGAGCACCATCAAGCCGAAAGACAGCAGGGCAAGAGGCTTCACACTGCCTCCAACCATAAACACTTCGCCGTACGCGATGACGATGATTGTCAAATTCTTAAAATTGTATAAACGGGAACAGACAGGGATTGCAGCGCTTTGTTTCCCGTATTGATCATTCCGACCAGCAGTAAGGAGATCGGCAGCCCTGCGATTGAGATGGTCAGCGTTTGCATACTGCAGGGCCCTGAGCGGAAGCCTCCTACACGTCTGAGCCTTCTTCAAATCAAAAAGGCCGAGATTCTGGATGAGGCCGCGCTCTTGCAGACCATTATCGCCACAGTGCCCATGAAGGACTAGTCAAGTTAGGATCCATCTTGCTTGAGATTGCCAACTGAAAAAGAGATAGTGGAAGAAATGAAGAAATGAAATAAATATATAAAAGCACACACCTGGACGGCGAGATAGAGAAAGCTCAGATTCCAACTGGCGCCGGAAACAACGTACTTGTTCACCAGGGTCATGCTGATGGACGAAAGGCAGTAGGCGAGTGCTGCAGCGCCGGAATTGTTGCCAATTCTGGATGCGAAGCTTGTTACAGATCCAGGAATGTCGCCATCATGTTTCGACCGAAGCTCGTAGGTGGGAAGCAGCTCGTCCTTGTTGACTTTGTTTTGCATGCTCGCCATGACACGCTCAAGGGGAAGAAACAAGATGGGGAGAGTCGCCAGCCAGTGAAAGGTACGTCACTGCGAAAGAGAAAAAAGTAGATTACTTAGGAAATACCGGGATACAGGTGCTGTATAGAATAAACAAAAGCAGAAAGAAGACAAAAAAAAGTCAAGTGAATCTGACAGGATAAATTTCGCCCCCAGAGATGGATGTCGGGGCATACTGCCTTCCAGTACCGCCTGCCCCTAGGGTCCGACCTCAATTAGTCATCATTTAGTAAGCTAGTTGTTTAGATAGGCTGGCCTACCGGCCACCCAATAGGACAACCATCCATCTCTTCCCACAATGGATGGAGATCACCTGACCTTCAGCCCTTGCAGAGTTGACTAAACCAGATTAGGCAGTTAGATACACAGTTCAGAGTGGACTTCTTATACTGAGTTCATACATCAGCAACAGGGCGATTCAGGCAGCACAAGTTTAAAAGGGGAATAGAGATATTTTCAACATTAATATTGCGAATCTTACCTTGGGTTATCAAGTATGGAAAGATAAGGGGCCGAAACTAAGCATTCTTCAGCTGATCTGAGCCGGGAATTCCAGCTTTCAAGAGTCGTTACATGGCTGGTTGAAATCGCACAAAGTCTTGTCATTCGCGATCAGACATGAATTGCTCTGTGTTCTAGACCCCTTGTTAACTGTCGTTCAACACGGCCCAGCAGCGACCATCGCCTGAGAAGCCCTATATCCCGCTCCCTGACCTACTCAGCACTTTATATCTGAGCTCCGAGGATGAATGGTTGATTATCGAGGACGGCTCAGTGAAGAAGAGGACTTAAAGCAGGGTTTCGCAGAAAGCTTACTGGTTTCCTGTTTTGCGGACCATTTACTCAGGGCAGGCTATAGTATAACATATTTTTCAATCAGATTGATGTATCTTTCTACTTTCTCCCGTCTCCAATAAATTCCAGGCATATGTTGTCTGCAGTGTAGAGATCAGTCCTACTTCTGCAGAAGCGAATGGCCATTATCAGAGATGAGGATTTTGCCCTGACGCGAATAAATGACTCACGGCAAGCGGATATACTAAACGGTTGGCATACTCTGTTGTGCTCTATCTGAGCTGGGAAATATTGGTACCTTGAATAAGATCTGAAGATAAGCAATGCGTTACTAGACACTTCTGCATAGCTGTGATCATAATGAAATCGAAACTCACGCACTTTGTGAGTCCTCACCCAGCAATGACGAACGATAAGTGCTAACTGAACTTAGAGAGCATGGGCAAAGAAGGAGCTGAACGAGCTAACACCAGGAGGAAATACAGACCAGAAAGAGGAAAGGAAAATTAATAAAGTCAGGCCACAAAGGAAACAGAAAAGGTAGCAACTTTCGATATGCATTATCCTCATATCAACACGTTCAAAACCTCCATGAGTAAACTCTTGAGCGGCTTCGCTGGCTTCAGTGGCAAACCCATCAACTCAGCAACAGCAATCTGCGCACTATGCACGCTGTACTCGATATCCAGTGTCGAATCAGCTGGAATCTCGACAAACTGACCGACGCAGGCAATGTTAGTCGTCCACTTCGGAATGACAGGAGGACGGTCATTGCATCTGCGGGTAAGAAGAGGTGCTGTGCCAAGGGGCAATCCACATGGGATGGTTTTTGCTGCAGCGAGGATGGTAGCAGCTTCAGAGGAATCTTTACTACAACAGCCAAGATGGAAGAAAATCTCCTTTAGAATCTCTTGCCCCGTGCAACACCACATTTCTTTCTTGACAAAATTGCCCTCGGCGCCGGGATTCAATGCGTATCCCAGCATCACGGTAACATTGTCTGATTGAGTTGAGAAGACAGGTTGGTGCGGAACGCTGATCGTCACACCCCAGTTGCTTCCGCTTAGCGAGAGGAAGGCTCCTGTTCCTGGCTTTTCCTGTATAAGCCTCTCGTAGACGTTGGCAAAGCCAGGGCCTGTAAATGTTGTTGTGAATGTTTCGACAGTGGACTCTGGAATACGTGGCAAAAAGTTCATAGGGTTGCCGAATTTGGGGGACTTCTGGGCCAGTTTCTTCCACAGCTTCCAGTCGCCATCCAGCACCTCTTCCCAGTTGGAAGTGAGCCCTTCAGGCGGCGTAGTATCAGACCCCTTGGCAGCCCCTGAAGTAGTTGAACCAAGAGTTACAATAAGGATATCCTGCGGATCTAGCGTGATGAGTTCCTGAGTTCCGTCTTCTGTCATAACCTCAATCTCAGAGATCGTGGTAGGCCCGCCTTCAGGATAGGCCATGAGATCTGTTACTTGCTGGTGAAAGCGGAAGTCGACTCCTTGCTGCTTGAGGAAGGCTGTAAGCGGCTGGACAACAGACTCGACGAAGTTGTAGTCAGTTCGTTGCTTCTCCCGTATCCTGTCAAGAGATCGCAAATCGCCAAGATATTTGCGAAGATGACGCTGAAACTCAACCGCACTATGCCAGGGATGTAACCCAAATCTGCCCGAGTAGGTTATTGTATTGTCGAAAGGATTGTCATTATCAGGTGAAAATGAGGAGAGATGTGATGCGTGGAGAAACTTACGTTGTTGACCAAAGCATCCAGAACTCAGTTTTGAAGAATGCTGCATCAAAAATATCCTTGATGCTCTTATTATTGATTGCGCTCTCATGCTCCAGCAAGAATCCGACCAGTGCCATCCTCTGGGTTATCCCAATCTGAACGCCCTTGTGATGGGACACCTCCGGCCCGGAAAGACCTTCAGTGACGAACCTTGCTGGTAGAGCATGATGCTTGTTCTGGTCTTTCGAAGAACTGCTAATACCGCCAGCGCCAAATAGGCCTTCAGCAAGGTTTTCATGGCGATTTCTGCTAGCTTCGAACGGGTAGATATAGCCATAGTCGTAGGCCCTAGGCACATCTACCGCCACTGTCGAGCGGCTGCTGACATCCCTGTCGTGAACAGCTTGCAAGATAGACTTTTCAGCATTGGCTGGACTTGGTATCAGTGACAGGAGCCGCTCGACACAGCTGCCATGGAAGTGCGGTGTGCATTCATAGGGGAGGAAATAACCGCTGTCTTCGGTTTCCTGCATGGTCATCCCTCCGCCAGTTCCCATGTGAGTATCTATGAGATGAATATTGGGCCCGGGGACTTTGGCTTCCTTGATCAGGTGCACCGCTGTAGTGAGCGAGGCAATACCGCTACCAACAAGCCAGGCTTGGACATTGTCGGGGTCGCGGGAAAATCCATGCGTGTTCGACATGCTGAATAATGGTGGATTCAATAGGGATTTTGCAACTGGGGCTCATTCGAAATAGCGTGGGAGAGGTGTTCTAGTCACCGTTCTGTTTGATTTATAGGGCTGTATGCAATTGGCCTCCGCACATGCCTATGGTAGCCGGATGGGCTGACAGCAACTGCCATGTTTTTTGAGGTTAGGGTTTCGATCTCCTGACCATTTGCGGGCTGAGTCGCCTGATGGGTGGCTCGATATGACATTGTCCTCTCAGTGGTCGACCCAGAGGAAATATCAAGATCAACCCTGGCGCAAATCATCGTTCCACACATCAAAGGTCATTAGTAGGTAGTGGTATTCTGTGGGGTAATTATGCGACTTCTGCTATCATGTGTTTAGGATTGGGCGAATGCAAAAGGAATGGCTTTCCAGCAACCATGACATCGCTCCATGTATGTAGGGAAGCCCGACGCATTCCGACATGATCTTGCGCAATCTAAGACTATACCATAGTTCTTCTCAAATAGAGCATAATTTGAAATCGCCTCCGTGTGACAGCCATCGGTGCGAAACACCTATCAGGAGTAAAGTCACCTCTCACCTCTCGTCCTTCAGCTTTCTCTAATCTACCCCGCAGAATACTGTCTTGTCTTATGTTGCAGATCCAGACCAGCTGATCATCCCGCGAAGTGGTGGTAAAAAGATCTAGACTCATCGAAACGATAAATCTTCGGTCGTGGCCTTGCCCAATGGATGGTCCGGCCGGGTCTAGGGCGATCAATGATCAGAGATAAAAATATGTTATGAGCACAGAAATTGCCCTGCGCCTTCTCGTAATATTCAAGAGTCGTTATTATCTTCTCTATCTCAGTTTTTCTCCTTTGTGCGCAACCACAGAAATGTCATTTCCCGATCACAAAGACACTGAAGCATACTCTGAATACATATCCTTTTACGCCGCAAGGCGAACCTATACCGAACCATTGCAACAGGTACAGGATCAGACACAGGATTTGCAAAACGAAACTTGTTATGGCGAGACGCAAGATCATGAAGGGAAATACATAAATCAACAAAGAGCGAACAAACCCTCCGCTGCTATCCAGACTGAACTAGCCGAATTGCGAGAAAAGCCATTTCGGCCTCGAACCCCACGGCGGGCGCAAAGCTGGAGTATGGAAGACCAAAAACATGAGTTCCATCGGCGGCTGATGGATTTTGGGAAAGGCGCGGAGCGTGGATTTTCGGAGACCTGAGGTATATCTATGAGGCCTCGATTGACCTGAATCCATGGGGCAGATCCCCACACTTTATGTAGTAGTTGTCCTTTTTACACCCATAATTGTTTTAAATGCGTTTTATTTGCAGGTGGCAGAATTTGACTAAGCTTGAGCATTGTACGAAATACGGTGGTCAGTTTCCCTAAAGACCGGCTAATAAAAACTGCATTTCGAAATCCCAGGTGCTCATCTTATTGAACCGTTGCTACTTATAGTCGCCGACTCGCATGGAAGTGTATATAGTTTTGTTGACCTGCCTACTCCTCCGCTTGAGGCTCACACAAAATCAGCCTCGTAGGATCTGTGTCATGTCACGCTGAGAGTGGCGGCGATGGTTGTCAATGGGCAAGTCGGATTTCAATCAAGGTCACATTGAAACGCCGAATTGGTTGTGATGCAGATTTCAGCTACAGCTGTTAAGCAATGTGGCATCATTGGCACAAATTCCCAGCTCTGACGAATATGGGATCTCTCATCGATCTACTCTGAAGTACTCCACTGAGGAAGGCTTGAATGTAAATCTTCCGCATATGCCAGCATAATATTATCCACCACCTTATTCTGCGGATTTTCAGCTACAGCCACAATTGTGTGACCTGCTGGCTAGATTCTAGAGTAGATACCGGTTGTGCAACTCGGTCAGGCCTGCTTAAAGAGGAGGTTACTGATCCAATATACCCATCTATCTTACTATGCCTTTTTCATTGGTCGGGTTAACCAGCGTATCAGAAGGGACTCTCCAAAAAGCCACTACCTGAGAATTAGAATAGCTCCGGTCAATCGGCAGAGGTATCACACAGGGAACCCGGGTGCGACTGTGGGTTGTTCCCTGTTTAGACATATCGCCGCTGGTACGCTCAGTGGATCGGGCGGACTTTTGCGATATTGGCAAGGGAGAGCTCAGAATAATTCTATTCAGACAATCGGTTTTTTCTACATCTCCTCGTCTGGTTGACCGAGGTGCAAGTCAATCGACAAATTGCCATCGGGCAGAGGATCCTTGACCTCTCGGAGTGGCGAAGATATAGTACGGCGGCAGCCTGAAAAGCGGCAGCTATAATGGCTATCGACCGCTTAGGTCCTCTGAGGGTTTTCCAGGTCTCTACGACGACGTCGAGTTCTTCATATCTTCAAGTTCGTAGGCAGACCCAAGCGCGACCATCCTGCTACTGCTCAACAGCACTCCGCCGAGATCGAGACCTTCCACCAATACAATGACATAAAATCACCTAAATGATTTCCCAAACATTATTACGAACGTTTTAATGTGTGGCGAATCATGCCACTAAGAACATTCTTTACAGTATGACTTGGCAACTTCTGACCACAGTTCCTTGCGCTCACGGGATCCTAGCCTTGAAGGTCACAACAAACCAGGTGTTCGTTCCGTTACTTGCACCCACATATTAGATATGGTGAAAAGACCAAGATTATTCCGCGCGTCCCAGGGTCGCGTTGGATTGAAAAGCGCTAGGTCGAAGTTGCGCAGGAGCTGCGATTGTCAGTGTATCATCCAGAAGGCAGCAAGCACGCACCCATGCTTGTTTCAACTCACCTCAAATACCGTTTTTCCAATCTCAATCTGGGCCACTGGCTTCCCTAAACACTGGAATTTTCCGTGCCCGAAGATAAGGTCGTTGGTCCGAACCATGACAGCCATCTTTGTGGGGTTTGGCTCCTGGAGCCACCGCTCCGGCCGGAAAGCCTTTGCGTCTTTGCCGTAGATCTTCTCGCTGCGGTGCATGGCATATGCCGAGTACCCGATACAGACGCCGCCAGGGAGGAATACGGTCTGACCGTCGACGACTACTGTGTCGCCGTCTTTGGGCACATCGCGCGGGAAGATATTCGCCACGGGCGGCCAGACCCGCAGCGCCTCGCGAATAACAGCTTGGAGGTATGGAAGCTGTTTAGCCTGTGCGGCGGTAATAAGGCCTTGTCCAACAGACGGAGCAAGGTCCCGGTGCACGGCATCGTCAATCTCCCTTTGCAGCTTGACGTAGACCCGGGGATTTGTCATGAGGTGCAGCAGCGTGCCACGAATGGCGCCAGCGGTGGTGTCAGAGCCTGCAAGTATCTGCTCTAATGCCTCTGTACGCAGTTCATCGCCTGATAACCCGTGGCGTATGAAAGAGGCCAGCATATCGGACCTTTTATCGGTAGCACTCGCGGCGCGCTCGTCGACGAAGCGGAAGCATGTGGTCATCAATCTCCCGAAGCCGTTATTGTCCTTGGGAGACGGAGCGAAGAATTTGCCAAGGAAAGGCGCTTGAGTAATGTTGCTGAAGCCCAGCGCGAGGGCGGTATTAGAGATTGCGAGTCCCTCGTCGCTCGATTGGAGGTATTCATGAACGTCGCGGTCAGCCTCCAGCATACCGAACGCCTTGCCGAGGCCGACGCTACTGATGACATCGAGCGTGAAATACTGGACCTTCTTCGCTAGATCCATTGGCACGGCCTGGTCGTTGGAGGAGACATATTTGGCGCGGATGAGGTCCAGGAGGTTCTGTAGTTGCTTATCCACAGATACCTCGAGGTCAGTATTCTCCCTGCCCGAATACTTGGTAGCGATGATCAAGTCAGCAGGAGTCTACACGGACTGAGTGTGGAAAATACCCCTGGAGCCATTTGTTTCCTCCTATGTTCGTGCTTCGCGTTATCCGTCTGACTGAAGACATTGTCTTTCCGGTACTCAATCCGCGCGGCATTGTAGTACCAATCAGAGCGTTTGTAGCCAGGCTTGTTGTTGACGTGCATCCAAACCTCGGGAGACGAGGTGATAAGCACTCGAGGGGCGACTCGGGCGATTGGGCCTGGCCCGAGTCGAGACTGTCAGTATCGGGAGAGACAGTTGAGAGACGGCCTCATACCATGTTTTTCATTAGCCTGTGCGTAAAACTCGTGGCAATTGCCCCGAAGCATGGCTATACTATGAGGCCAATTCGAGATGCCCGTCCAGGCCGGTCCTCTGAAGCGCGCCAGCTTAGCATACGTCATGATCACCCTGGAAACATAGAGGGCTAAGATGCCGCAGAGCAGCGGGACAGCGTATTCACGTAAAGCGGCCAGCGGCATTGTGAAAAAGGAAGAGGGATGGTGAAGTTTAGCTTTGTTCAGGTAGAGGGGTCAGCTAATTGAGAGAAAATGATATTAACTCTCCGCTATTACGCTATAACGTGGTAAACTAGCCTCTGTTGGGCAGTCATGTGAAATAAAAGGGACATAAAAGGAGGGGTAAAATAGCTGCAGTTGCCTGCAGAGATGAGATACAAATTACGGAATTGCCTTTTTAACCCATGCACAGAGTCATCCCACTATAACACTGAAGAAGCAGGAAGCTAGCCTGCAGATCAGGGCCAAATACCTTACCACACTACCGGAAGCGATCTGATTATTGTTTTGTCCTCATCGTGAATTCTGGTAAAGCAGTACTGATTGTTGTCTCCACTTGCTTATACTCCTATCACAATAGGCCATTTTGTCTACCATCAGGCCTCTTGTGCTTTGTTCGGACATCTATTTCCTGATAATCTCTCAGTGATAGGCGCTGTGACATCAGCCTCGCATGACCTTTAGAGGGTCATTCTATCAGCCTTAACCACAAGATCGTTCTCGAGTCGCGTAAGTGAAGGTGTTGATTATGTCCTGTTCTGGGTCTCTACTGAGTCAAGCTCATATAAGATATAACTTTTTCCCCCTTTATTTCTAATTTTTGTTTCGTGGAGGGGTGTTGAGAATAAATTGGGAGGCGATTTGATATCTCCAGGATATGAGGTCCACCTTAGTGGGACAGCCCTAGTTGATCCACCTGCTAGCATAAAGCCAGCGATGTCATCACCATCCCCATAATAGCGGATCCACCAGAGTCGTCTTTTTGTACCTAGTTTGTCTCCAAGTATTAGGCCGGAGAAGTCGACATCGTTGATCGCGGTAGTGATGGAAAGGTTTATTGTCCCTCGAGCCCACGAGATCGTACATTTCAAGAGATCTTGGGGACGATAACTCTGCCGGGACGGACGAGTTTTTGTATTGTCATGGCCAGAAATGATCATGTCGGTGGCACATGCGTTCGAGAGACAGCGTATGAGAGTTTGCAGGCTTGACAGAAGATGTGTAAATCACCAACATGCCGTGATCCATACAAAGGCCCTATGAGACCTGGGTAAATCACGGTAACGGAACTGAAAGAGCAGAGTTGCTGAACAGTTCGCTGTGTAAAATAATGCTCTTGAGCAACCAAGACAGCGTTACTGTCCGCCGGATGTTAAACAGCTTATATATAGACTTCTAGAGTGATATGGCCTTTCCCCGCAGGGGGAATATAGGGCGAATGCAGGTGTATATTCAGTGTTAACCCAATAATTCGCTTCGAACTTGAAGTCAACCCGCTCGCGATATGGCGGTTTATCTTGTGCAGGCTGTTAGGCAAGGAATCATCTCGTTCTTTATAACTTCTGTCTACACTCAAGACTTGTGGTCAAAGGCTTGACCAGGACCTGAGTGCCATTCAGTGCTATAGACTTGATCAGCAGTGGAAAAATCGATGTTCAGCACTTTACTACACTCAGATCAGGTTTGCCGGAGCCGAAAAGGCATTCGAGTCGGTCGGGAGGGCTTAGGGTGTCTTCAAGCGTCTTTGTGGTAATCTCAGGCGTTGACTTTGATTCACCTCAAGCAATAAGGGATAAATCCCAGCCCTATATAGAAAACGCCATTCACATCAACAAACTCCTGCCTCTACCCAGTGTTTACCCACTATACCACTATACAGAATACGGCACATGAACTCCTTGCACAGTCAATTTCCGTTAAAGCCAGGTGACCCTTTCACTCAACAATCACAAGGGAATTGATTTTGCTATCTAATCAGTGAAGCTTTCCTTGATAACAAGGTAACCAAAAGTGGCATGAGCCACAGCAGCAGTACAAATTCCTCAATCGCTGGCATAGTGTAGCAATCGGCATTAGTTAAGTAGGCCCGCGACTCTATTTCAAGGTTTCCAGTCATCAAGCTTTACCCCAACATAGGTCAATGAGAAAATACTTACAGATAAGCACCATGTGCGCGGAGCCTTGGGAACTTGGAGGCGTTTCTCCTTTGCAGTATGGATAAAGTCCCTCCTGATTGTCGTCTTGGGCATCGGTAAATCGCGGAAGATCACGGAGATTGCCGCTTGTTGGAGCGCAAACTGCCTGGTTAGGATGTTGAAATGCGAGCTGGCAGCGCTGGAAATCCTAAGAATATGTGTGGCTGCAGCAGCCGCGTCCAGTGTAGTGTTTGCAGAGCAAGTTACACATGACTAAAAAAAAGTCTCGCTAGAGTATAGAGGATACCGGGGCTCAAGATGCTGCAAGTAAGGGTCAAGTTCAGGAAGGGGTCTCCTTTTGTATATGGTTAGATCCCTCTTCAGCCACCCCTCTCAAGCCCCCTCTGTTGCTGGTCTGTTACCACTTTTAATCTCCTATATCATACCAAACTATATTTGCTTCGGTCCTCCTCAAATGATACGTATGTAGATATAAGGAAACGGGAAAAGCTCCACAAAAAAATTACATAGATAATTAGCTTGCTGAAGCTCTATCCTCGGTCAGAGTTCTGCTTCGTGTGGTGTTTATTTTCTGGAGAAGATTGTGGAGATGACAAGGTAATGTATGGCCGGGGCCGGTGGAGCTGCTGTGGGCCAAATAGTTGACTAAAAATAGCTGGTCATTTATGCCGGCCAGATCTACCATCCAGTTTTTGCCTTTGGGGCTTTGGGCGACCTTTAACTTCAAACATTCCTTATCTTAACTCTCAAACCTCCAGGCGTTCCTATATAGTGATTTCAAAGATTTCAAAGATGAGTTAGAGCAAAGCGTGTGATTCTCCGTGTACCAGAAATCGAGATGGATTACCAGAATCCTCGGGAATTTGTTGACTTTTATTTTACGAAATTTCCCTCTGATGCAGCGTCAGATGCCGCTCGCCATTATATCCATTATCAACCACCCAATGACATCCCACAACCGAATGCCAAAGTCCATATTATTATTAACCTGGAGACACGGGATTTTGCAGGTACCCTAAACCCAGAGTTTCCGCACAAGATTTATGCAGTTCGCCGCGGTAGCGATGAATTGTAAGCATCAAGCTTCCCCTCATACGCTTTAACCACTTAATCCCCACACAGGAAGTTGTACGCCTATGGAGAGTCCGCAAAGCAAAACCTCCTCCAGAAAATTCAAGAATATAGTAACAATTTTTATCCTTGGGGACAAAGCAGGAGCAATTAAAAGGCAGATTTGGAATAGTTCTTTCATCTATTCCCTACAGTGTTAATTGTTCTGGAGTTTACTAGCCTTGTGCAGAGGAGCACAGTTACTTGAGATTCCTAGTTCAGATATTCTTGGTGTTGCAAGTGGCGTATCGGGGTTTCTTGGGAAGGATTGGATTTATGCAAAAAGAAGAGAATAGCCTTTACTATAGTACAAGGATTACCAACATATCTATAAGAACATATCACTTATCCTGTCTTTAATAAGGGTCTCTATGCATACAGCATTAGATGCATGTATAGGACCTGCTGTTATTAGAAGAATTATAACTATTTTGCTCTAGTAACAGATCTCTTCTGTTTAATTTACTTATGGATGTTATAAATAAAATGTCGGGCAGTATCCCTTATTAACCCTTGCTTAATAAGAAATTACACATGCTTTTTATCTCCTTCAACTAACTCAAGATCAAGACCATTAAAAGGGTTATACCCGGCGCTCTGCGCCAGTTGGCCCTGCGTGCTTTATCAGTCACCTGCAGTTCATGCCAGGCGCAGTACTCCTTAATAGCAACATTACGGGGCCCTCTGATTCTAACTTTCTTACTTGACCGCATATGTGCGGGCGGCGACATAGTCGTGATAGACTCACTTATGACCAGCGTGGGCAAGAAATTTATGTTAATAGGGTATGGAGTGCCAGCTGCAAGCTGATTGTTTACTTTGGTTAAACTCCTCTCAAGCTTCTGCTAGCCCCTAAATATAAGGTTTGCCAAATATCTTCTGGAACATCCTCAAGAATCCCCAGTTTGCCATGATTATCAAAATGCTTGTAAGTTTTAAGAGATGGGGTTTGTAAAGAGCATAGTGTTTCTGGCCCCTAGGATCTTGCCAACACCACTTCTCATGATTATTGCAGGACCTCACGGGACATTGCATAAGTTTATATACGTATCTCTAGTTTCAAGGTATTTCAGACCCTTCCTCAGCAAACAGCTCTGCGTCTTGTTCAGGAAACATTCTCTTCGTAGCCGAGGAACCTCTTTTGTCCCCAGTTCTTGATGCATTGTTATTTGTACATACTTGAATATGATAACAATCTAAGGAGTTCTGCCCATGCAGATCAAATTGCTCCACTTACAAAGCTGCCTCTCCACTGGTTTCCACTTGATATCAGTGGCCGGACAGAGCTTTTCAAGGTGACCCTGGTTACTGTGCTTTACTAATACCACAATTACCATGTCTTCTGACTGGACCCGCCAATTACATTTCTTCAAGTGCACCAGCTTCTCAATTTTTAGTTTCAGACATTTTTCCCAATATTCACTGGGAGCTACGACCAAGTCCTGCTCTGTCTCTCTGGCCTCAACTGTGCGGTTAGTCTTAGGCTTCCACGCGATTGTATAGCGAATGAGATTGGGGTTTCTCCGTTTCCTCGTGGTAGTCATCATATTCCCGTTTTTCCCAGTCAGCATATGGGAGAAAGCCGAGACAAATCAGATTGCGTTCGGCGAGATATAGGATCTGGGGTCGGGCTTAGGGAATACAAAGTAGCGGGCATCCGGCCAAAATCTCCCGGTGTTGGAGCAAAGTCCGAGCCTTGGTCCCATGGATCCATTCCTCGGGACTGACTGAGTTCATGGTCGTAGTCAAAGAGGATATTGGTCATCTTCGAGGAAGGAATGGGAATGGTTCCGGTTGATCTGTCATACTGCGATTAATTAGCCCACGACTGTCTCGTTTCCAATAGGCGGTACAGTAACATGAGGCTTCAATATTACTCTTCCACCGAGACTTGCCACTCAGACCTCAACAAGTAATAGCCCATGTTTGACCTAAGTATATCATCTTACTAATACACGTCTGTTACGCCGTAAATTACCGTGCTTGGTATTTTATTTCTCGGCTTGCATAATAGCGCCTTTGGCATTAGGGCTTCAAAATTATCTTGGCCCTGAAGAGGGTGAAGGAAATTTTAACTCTCACTGTAAGCCTACGGGAGCCCATTGAAGATCGTCAACGTCGTATTGAGTCATACTTGTAGTTGAGACAGGAACATAATGTCTATAAGAGTATGAGCCTTGGAAGCAATAAATCCACCCCTGCAGCAACTAAGCCATCTCGATCTGCTCCTCATCTGTCCCCTTCTTCTGCCCCCCTGCACCACCGAGCCCATCATCAGGAATGACATAGGTTGCCCACTCCCTAGCAGGAACGCGATCCTGGAACAACCGCTCAATGTCCGCGTTACTCCGGCCTGCCGTCTCACCCACGCAAAACCACGAGTAAGCCAGCAAAAATAGCGTCGTCCCGCCGTAGACGAAGCCAATCATGGGGCCCAGGTTGCCGTCATAGTAGATATACGGACTCGTAAAGACCATCAGCCAGACGGTCACGAAGAATACGCCCATCGCGCACGAGGTGATCTTGTTTCTGTTCCGGCCAACGGACATCTCTGAAGCGATGGAGTAGGAGAGTGTGCCGATGGAGAAGTTGTAGAAGATGATGTTGATGTATGCGAGGACGACAATGCCGATGCCGACGCCGCGGGAGAAGGACCCATCAGGGGAGCGGGTAGTGCCTAGGCCACCGACGGTGATTAGGGAAATGAGGATACCGATCGAGCAGACGATGAGGTTTGTGCGGCGGTTGATTTTGTTTCCCAAGAGGACGGAGATGGCCACTGTGATGATTTGCAGTACGTAGATGATGGTGTTGATGGTGAAGGGGTCCGCGACACCAATGGACTGCGCAAAGACAACGCCGTACGTATACCAGAACTGGATACCGTTGATCTGCTGCACGAACATGGCGCCGCACGCGTAGAAGAGTTTCCGGCGCTCGACCGGGTCTGTGATCAGAGAAGCCCAGGTGGCATCCTTGGCTTGCTCGCGTTCGAGCTGGACCTGGTTCTCAATGGTCTGGATGTCCATTGTGGGATCGTAGTCTCGATTGCTGCGGTTGATCTTGCGGAGGGCCTTAATGGCTGCATCGCGCTTGTCTTTTGTCATGTACCACACCGGGCTTTCGGGAGTGAAGATGAGGCACAGAAGCATTGTGCCGGGGAGGACGACCAGAAGGCACATGGGGATGCGGTAGGACTGGGCGCTCTGGATGCTCTGCGTGCCCTGGTTGACGCAGGCACCGACGAGCTGGGAGATAGATTGCATAAACTGGAAGCACATAAGGGCAGGACCTCTGATGGCCGATGGGGCAACCTCGCCGATGTAAATCAGACAGGTGGCAGTAAACTGCCCAACACCCAGACCAATCAGGACACGACCGACGTAGAAGACCGGGTGGGAGCCGAACGAGCAGGCTTGGACGATAGCTCCGGCGATGATGCAGAGAGAGGCCGAGAAGAAGACAGCGCGTCGACCGAATGCCTCGTTGATAGGGGCAGCGGCCAGGGCGCCGATGAGCTCACCCACATAGATGATACTGGCAGACAGCGAGAGAAACGTCGTCCCAAGGGAGTAGGAGCCGTCCGGGTCTTGCTCTCCATAGTCTTTGGCAAACCAGGTCATACCCTGAATTCCTGTATAGTAGATTGTATCATAACCATAGCAGAGGGCCCCGATGGCCGCCACCAAGCAGTAAGCGATTGCCCGCCGATTCGACTTCCAGTCGACGTTGAGCTGAAGGCCTGCCATTGGGCAAGACTCGAGGAGTTAAGAATATCAGGAAAAGGGGATCCTAGATGAAGAGGACTTAGGAGCTCTGCAAAAAAGTACCAAGTTTGGGAAACCAACACACAAAAGAAACTGGAAAAGAAAAGAAACTGGTAGGGTATCGAGCGGTCTTCTTTATACGCTGGCTTGCTAATTGGAAGTATCAACATGGACCATGGCAGAGCCAATAATACGAGAGCCGTGTCGTGACAATATCTCCATGGGGGTGGCAGACCCTGCGAGGGGAAGATCCAGCATCCCCAACTTTCAGCCAACATGGGGCCCCTCCATCCAGTCATGATGCCCGCCACCTGCCAAGGCAGTCTGGAGAGTTGCAGGTGGACGCACTCGGCCAGAATCCGACCTTCGGATGGAGAAGCCCATCCCGAAGATGCCCCGGAGACCTGTGCTAGCCCGATAGCGGACAGCAAACCGGGCCGGGTCTGGCTCATTCCACACGGGCAGTGCAGCGCAAAACAACCCCCACGGGGCGCCGAGCCCAGAAAATTTTACTCCAAGGGCATTCCAGAATCTGCCCATCGAGTCACCGACATTCGATGGCAGGCTTGGCGGCCCTTCGGAGGATTGGCCTAGCAGCAGCTGCAAAGCTCGCACATCGGCTTCCCGTCGGGATGTCGTCTCGGCCTCGTGCTCTTCTTCTCTCCCGAATCTATTCATTCTCTACACTGGCCAGTCTCTGCAAAGGCTTCGCAAGTTGCTGTTCGAATTTCCTTCGAAGGTGTTGCCAAGAGTGGGCGGGGCATGTGTCCACTGCCCACTGTCTCAGAGTATGGTACGCCTGCTGCTCATTTGCAGATTTTCCCGATAAGTGACCGGGTGAGGTGTATCTGGTCCCCTGGTATCCACCCGCTGAGGCGTGAATCAC
This sequence comes from Aspergillus latus, assembly GCA_013306195.1. Lineage (NCBI taxonomy): Eukaryota > Fungi > Ascomycota > Eurotiomycetes > Eurotiales > Aspergillaceae > Aspergillus > Aspergillus latus. Next base: position 34,820 of record VCRL01000181.1, read on the forward strand.
TGATCGTCTGGTTTTCGTAACTTTATGATCCGCTTCAGGCCTGTGCCGTCAAGGGCCAAGGCTCAAAGCCCAGAGGCCAAGGGGCTAGAGAACCGGAATCCTCCAACCAGCGGTTCGACCCCTCAACGTCTGGAACGACAAAGAAGGCATGAAGTGTCAGGCCTCACGCATTCTTGCCATTGACGGATCTCCTCGTCGATGGTTTTCCGCGTAGGTTGGGTGCGCGTTGGCTATACAAGCTATCGTGCTATTAGTTCATCATGTCATTTTTTTCCCGATATGTTCTATTACGCGTCGATTTCCTGTTTTGTTTTAAGTGTCTGATCCCATCCGTTGATGTCAGTGGCGATCGCATTCCCTTGTCATTTACTGGTGCACTATTGTCAAACATTCTATCCAAGGGTTAGATGAGGGTTGGGTGATTTGATCGCCAGTACCGCGGTGGCGACAAGCCTTCTCAACAAATCTAGCTATAAACTCAGATAGGCGACCCATGGGACCTTAGTCCGCTTGTTGGAAGTCTTCATTAGGTTGAGGATCCTGGGTCTGGTTGATCGTTATTGTAAGAATGCTCGAATCGAGTACGAATGTAGTGTTCTATAACAGGCCCCCATCTTCAACACATCGTTGACTGGGATAACCGGCGTGAAATGGATAAAATAAGGGAAAGGGTAGTGATCGTAATATCAATCTTAGTCAAAACTCAGGTATTCTATTGAACTAGTCTTACAGAAATTGACGGTAAATTGCTTTCACCTAATCCATGGTAATCTTCTCCGCGGCGCCAGAAGCATATCTAGGCACACTGGGTAGATCCTGAAGCTTCTTTCTCTATAAGATGCGAGGATCTGAAGGGGAAAAGTGGCTTCCAACCTCTTTCGACATTCTTGGGAATATTAGTACTCTGGGTGCACAGAAATTTGCAAGCAACTGGATCAGCTGCTGCGAGTATGTAGCAGACCTATTTCCTGTTTGAAGCTAATGATGTAATAATACTCAATTCTGAGATTGTCCTGCTGTCTCGAATCTTTCGCTAGTAAGCCATGTTTTTATCCAGTGCGCCCAGTGAAATAGACTTTTGCCCTTCTAGGGCCATTCGCATTCCACCGCATGTCCTCAATTGCAGGTCGGTCGTCCTGTGGAGACTCGAAAAGGTCAAGCGGGGATTGTAACTGTACACCCGTTAAACAAGGTCTCGTATTCGATGCGAGTATTGAGCCCAGTTATACCTTGATTCTCGTACTTGAAGCCAAGAATGACTACCATGGTTCTTGAGAGTTCTAACGCCAGAGGTTGGGGCTTTTGTACAGTTGGCTCTACGTACTCAGGCGAGTGCAGTATTACTAGTGGGAAGTTTGGGATTGGCAACGCGAAAGATCAAGGCGTGCAGTCAGTGGACAGGGTATCAAGCGACGGCATGGCGGCGATTCTGGCCTGGGGGTAGATTGGATGCTGTGGTCTGGTGTTGGTCGAATATATATCATCGTTCGATGCGGCATCAACAACACCTTTCATCGCGGAGAGCGATTATCATAGCAGTCTTATGTAAATACGCTCACTCGCTCACTGGGCATTTTTTTCAAGACTAGGAGACTCTTCTCTTGTATGCACGATTTTACTTGGTGAGTTTTGAGGAAACCTTAGGACTTTTATTAAGAATTTTGGTAATATATATTGATGGTTATAAACTATTATCAACAATAGTCCGATGTGGTGTAATGGTTAACATCGCCGTCTCTCACACGGCAGCTCGGGGTTCGATTCCCCGCATCGGAAGTATTTCTTTTTCCACCTTTTTTTTAGGAGTGGGACGAGATTTTGTCAAGCCGCGAAGCTCAAAGGCGGTGACCGCAAGACCCGTGGAATTGCTTAATATTAATACAGTGCTTATTGATGCTCTGCTCTCTGTTCCTGGCTTCGGCCACTCCATCCTCCCGACTCAGTTCTGGTTGGTGTTGCCAAAATGAATCTGATAAACTGTAAGTCATAGAGAGGAAACAGTCATTGAGCCGTAATTGATTGAGGTCCGCATTTCCGTGGGACTAGTTCCGTCATCTCCTTCTAAATAGGACCTCTTATCTTTGGACCTTCTCGGATCTGCCAGTGAGCGTTTTCCGACCGGTGGTACTAGACTGAAAATAGGCAAGATGAATGGGATAAGTAGCGCTGTTATATCTCTGCCATCTTATAGCCGTCTAGTGCTGATGATTCATACAACTAACTTCATCCATATTGAAGGCACAAAGGTATACCTCTATCCCACGATGGTCGATCAACTCTCAACTGCCAAATATTTTTCTGACTGTTGCCAAACGACCCTTACCTCTGAGGTTAAAGCGTATATTTGAACCCAGCCAGTCCCTCAACCGGCTTTCCCCCAGCATCAACCCGTTTATTCGCACGATAGAACTTCAGTGTCAATGCTCCCACGATTAAAATCATGATTGCATTTGCCAACATGGTTGTCAAAAGGCCGGGACGGTAGTTTGGTGTGTCTTGGGCACGAAAGACGGTGGTTCCAAGGATGCCTCCGATGCTGCCCCCACCGATTAAGGTAGCAGACGTAAGGGCTCGTTTCCATTGTCCGCGGATGTTATTGCTGGGAGGGGTTTAGCTGTTGTTTTCGCTATATAAGAGAAGAGGAGCTTACCTCTGCCATGATACCAGGGCGGGGCAGTTTGCGTTGCCTAACGCAGTCAGTTGCATCAGTTCCCAGCACGGGTCATCCACACACCTCCAACGGTAGCCAGAAAGACTCCGAAGTAACGGGGCGCTGGACTATCTAGATAGCCGAGTAGTCCCAGGCCCAACAACCCCATCGCGGCATTGATCGCCACAATTGGTCCTCGAATTCGCCACTTATCAGCAACAACACCCTGGATAAACATCACAATTGCAGCAGCAACATACGGCGGTGCGACAAGGCACTGGGCCTTGACGACAGAGAATCCCATGCTGTCCTGGAGAATGATCGGGAGAAAGTACGCAATCGAGTACGTATTGGTCGTAGTTAGCATGTAAAGGATAGCATACAGCCATACCTTGCTATCCTTGGCGTTGCGGAGGTATCCTTTCAATGTGAACGGTTCCGCATAGACATCTGACCGGTCATTATCGATAGTGGCAATGATATACGTGGCTGCGGACTCGTTGAGGAAGTGCCATGATTTGGGTGATCGCTCAGGGAAGTCGACTAAGATTATGTACGACCCCAAGCCGAGAATGCAGGTGAGGATTTCTTCGATCTGACTTAGAGATAATCATTCGTTTGGGGCCGTAGTTCAGTGGCGTACGATGAAAATCCACCGCCAACCAGCAAGCCCTCCAATACCACTCATTTGCACTAGCCCGTATGCCAGAATACCCTCCAAATCCTGATGCTGTGCTACCAATGAGGTAGGAGGCAGTATTCCGTTTATGTAGTTCGTAGCGCGGGTACCAGGTATTCAGAAGGTAAACGCAACCAGGGTAGAAACCCGCCTCGAGAGCTCCGAGGACAACCCGCAGTCCGATCATGGCGGGCCATGATGGGACGAAGCCGAACCCCTGAAACTGTGAGCAAAAGCGGTAGGTGGCGGGAATTGCGTGGACTCACAATCATAGCAGCGCCCCAGAACAAGACGATTGCGGAGAGGAAGATGCGCGGTCCGACCTTGCGGATAATAACGGTTGCCCGAATCTGGAATATAGTGTAGGTGATGAAGAAAACAAGTGAGGTTATGCTGTACCCATTGGAGGCGTTCATGTTGAGATCGGTTTGCATTCTAGGCCGTTAGCAGGAATCCCCTAGACGCTGCAAGAGGCATACCCAGCCACAGATGCTGCACCAAGGTTTGTTTCGTCCAGCAAACTGATGCAGTAGAGACAACCTAAGGTGACGACCAGGCGCAGATCGATGCGGCGGATGAGTCTATTCCGCTCTTGCGGGGTGAGTTGGCTGAGAGTTCCATCATGGTAAATAGAGGGCTTCTCGACGTCTTCAATGTGGGACTGGATACTTGATGGTTTCGACATGATGTGCTGAGAAAAAAACCCCAGCATATGAATAGGAATGAGAAAGACATGAGAATGATGACCTATATAGCCGAGCAAGGAGCTTCCCCGCATTTCGGTCAACCGCGGATTTCTCCAACTTCATTGGCACGGACATGCCTGATGGCGGACTAACTCCGCTGTTGTCGACGGGAGAAGGTCGCTGGTGAGATTTGGGAAATGACTTACGCCAATGATTGAGCACGGGGAATTTCAGCCATATCGTTGAGCGGATTTATCCGCTGTTCTCGTAAGCAAGGTCAAACAGGCCAGGGGTTCAAGAAGCCCCCGTCCGAGGGCGATTGGTCAATACTCGTCAGCATCACTGTGGATATATCAATAGATATCCCGGGAAACCGCATACTTTGCAGTCGCAGGCTCTCGTCAAAATTGAATGATATTGCATAGGCCGGTCCAAGATCGCTCCGTCTAGAAGCATCTCAAATCCAGAATTGCAGTAGGTGTGAGCTCTCGGGCTATGACCACATTCTCAAAATCTTCGATTGTCGAATCCGTCTTGTGCAAGGCAATTTATCCTGACAATCGGATCACTCATTATCACTGCCTGTTTAGCTGCCACTGCAGAAGCTATTGCCAACGTGTTTAAAGTGTTCCGACTCAGAGCCAGAACGGCCGATGATAATTCGAACTGTCCTGGTGGACGTGCTTCGTGTAAACGCTGGCACAGAGACAGCAAGCGTCCTGGTCACGTTACACTGCCACGGAGTGCCGCCTCATGTGAGCCATTATCTTAACCAGAAATCGTGTATATCCGCCAACGACATCAAGGAAAGCTCTAAATCTGGTCCTCGTATAGGCTCGACACGTGAAACGACCTGCAGCAGTGATATCGCGAACGGAATAATAACTCACACATTCGGCGTGACTAGGCAAAGACTCGACTTATCATGCCACCTTATGCGAGGAGCAAACATTTCAGCCACTAGTCATCCAACATCTGAGATGATTAGCCGACACGCTGTTCAAAGTCTGGCGAGAACGAAAAGTCCCCATCGAACAGAGCCGGCGCCAGATTAACCTCCCACCCCACTTGCACCGATTTATACATCTTCGCGACCACGGAGAAAACATCACTTTCCGGCTCGCCCTCTAATCCGGCCGCGGCAGCGACCTCACCCATGTTCCGGATTACCGCTTCGAGGATGGAAAGCACATCTACTGTTTTGCGGACGGTCGCGACATCCCAGGAGGGATCTTCAAAAGTGGTAAGTTGGTACAGAACGACTAGATTGTGAACCATCTGCGCAAAAATCGAGAACGGAAAGCCGATGTACTCCACCGGCGGAATAGACAGGAACAGCTCGAACCATGATCTGGCGGCTGCGAGACAAGCGTAGTGGTGCTCGAGTTGCTGGAAATCGAGTGTCGTGGAGGTTATTGGGGAACTGGTAAGAGCGAATTCATGGAGGGTGAGTGTAGTATAGTGATGATGGAGAAGGAGGATTTCTAAGATGTTTAGCAAAATGCATTCACCAGGTGAGAATATGAGAGAGAACATACTATGCGCTTGGGGTTGTGCCGCAACGCGGGGCTGGACGCTCTGTAGCTGGTTGTGCATATAGTGGAGATAGAAGGCGGGCGGCACTTGGATTGAATCGGAGGTAGAGGCGAACCCGGTGGTCATGTTGATCTTATCTGTGATTTGCTGCAATCGGACCTGTTGGGCCAGGATCTCGTCGTTGATGCATTCCCGCTGCTCCTCCACTTGGCGGAGACACTCCGCCATGAAAGGGGTCCAGCGCAACGAGTCCGTTTTCTGCACGAAAGTCGAAATTCTGAAAAATCAGCGGTAGAAGCGAAACGGGAGAATAGAAAATACATTGATGTGATGAGGAACGATGCTAAGACCGCCCGGCGCTCCTCCAAGGACTGACCAGGAATTGGTGCGTTCTCCTCCTCTTCCGTGTAGACACACAACGCCATCATCTTGGGCTTCGCGGAGGGGTTATGGATGCCGAGTTCATATACTGCAGCGTGAACAAGCTGGGTGAAGACGTGCAAATTTGCCTTGTTCTGTACTTGTTGATTTGACCTGTTGCAGGGTCAGTGGACAACACCGAATGTGCGGAAAGGACCAAATACCAGCCAAGATATATCAGAAGACCAAGGAGAATGTCGATGTCTGTGCTTGCTGAGTTGTGTACCATCTGCTGTGCAACAGTGGTTTTGATCTTATCATTCAAAGCCCGCCGTTGCGAAGCAGATTTGCTCGTAACGGACATGATACAAAGCCAAGTAAACGGCCTCATCCAGCGTAGCTGCTGCGCAGTCATGTCAGGCGATATGTGTATACACGGAAAATATGGGAGGAGCTGGCCGCGAAATGTGGCCAGGTACTCCTCGGCCTGCAATGATGTCGGCTCGGTGGGGGTGGAGAATGCGACGGGAGATCGACTGGTGGATTCGGAGGCATTCGTGTCCGGAGTCTACGTGGTAGGGATCGGCGGGAGTACAGTATGTTGTGTTGCATTATCGCGAGCGGTATCGAAGGAGGAGTCTGGCGTTGATAGAGCATTGGTGATCGGATTGACCGCGGGGGGCTGAACACCGGCGCGAAGCAGTGTAACCAGATCCTCCAACTTCTCTTCCAACCGGGCGGCTTTCGACCTTGCGGCTTGCCGAGTGGATTTGCGTTGATGCGATGGAGGCTGGTGGCATTCTTTGTCTAGACGCTGGCATCTGCAAAACACACCCTTTAGTCAAAAGTCCTTCAGCAACCCGAGTCTTTCGTTGCTCGTACCTCTGGCACCGTCCGCCGGCTCTCGGAAAGATACATTTGCACTTGGCGGTGGAGCAATTGGAGCAGGCGCGACCGTATGGAGCTGGATAGGTGTCCGGTTCATCGTTCATCGCGGGCAGTGCAATGCTGAGCTGACAGTGGTGCCTGCGGGGCGAGGTCGAGGATTAAGAGCGGGTTCGGTATAAGTAAATAAGGTGGTTAAGAGGGCTACAGGAGTGCTGACATAAGCGCCGATTGGTCCTCCCAATTAGGTCAGGTCAACAATGCGGGGTTAATCTTATCTCCGCGCTTCCCTTACCCCAAAATGCTCCTATGTCCTTATACCCTTACGTTCCCAGAGCCAGACTGCAGGATTGTGGACAGATGCTAGTCTACCGGTCTCAAAGAGAAAATCTATGCTTTTTGCATTTATTGAAAGCAGTATAGACACAATTTAGTGTCTTCAGTATCTCCAATCCCAAAGCCATAAAGAAAATGCAGCGTCAAACAGAAACCCGTATAATACCTTGCCCAACAATGCCATGCCTATCTACCAAGATACAACGCCCCATTTCTCATACCTGTTAGAGAAGTTTAGTTTTTCTTTTACTTCCCCCCACCCTCAATCCATAGAGTTAGCATACCCCGCCTCATCAAACGAGTCTGCGATCGTGTGCAATGTTTGCCCCAAACTCTTCACTACCTCCTGCAGATACTCCATATTCAGCTGTGCAAGCCGACTATGAGCGTCTGCGCAGCAGCTTCAGTAGACAGTTTGCCTGGGCCACGAGATGCATCACGAGGATATGGCCCAGCTTGATTTCGTTGCCGATGGGGACCTCGTAATCGCCAACGCTTACGCGGATGGCGCTGGTAGACAGTCCCTCTCTGGCGATGTGCTCGAAGCAAGCCTCGGTTTGCTGAAGCACGGCCATGACGCAGACGAGGTCGGCGTAGCTGATCTGACATGTAGGACATCCGACCAGATCGCGGCACGCGTAGAGCACGTTGCCGGTCACCTTGAAGATCCGGTCAAGTTGCGGACGGGGTTTCCGTTGCATCGCATCTTTGACTTCGGGAACTTGAGCCATGAGGTTCGCATGGCATTGGCAGGTTTCTTGGAGTGATGGACTGGAGCGTGATGCACCGGGGACGGACATGGACACCAGTTTAATGAATCCTACGGCAGACGGGGCGCCTTCTGGCTTGATGACGGCCTGTACTACGGCAAAGGATGCCTAAATAAAGACACACACACCGACCCCCATCAGGACGGTGTACCCGTAGGTACGGCTGGTGGGGGTGGCCAGATCGACGGTGTACATCAGCGCGCCGCCGGCCACAACCAGAAGACCGCCCACCAGGTACCAAGGCATGTAATAGCCAAGTTTCGAGAGGAGGGCTCCATTAGTGAGGATTGTGACAACCATGAGGATGATAAAGGGGAGCAAGCGAACACCGGCGTCAAGGGGCCCGTCGCCGCGAGTGAACAGGAAGAACAGAGGAAGCATGTAAATAGGGCCAAACGCAGCGGCACCGGCAGCGGCCGTAGAAGAAAAGAGGATGAGGACCGTGCGCGAACCAAAGAATTCGACAGGAATAATGAGACGTTTAATAGTGGTGGAGACAAGGAAGACCTGCTGCAGGCCAAGGATGATGAACAGGACACCAGATGCCACAAAGCAGCCGATGACTTGCCCCGAGTTCCATGGGTATGTGACTCCGCCCCACGAGATGGCGAGGACAAAAGTAGTCAAGGCTCCCATCTGCAAGATAGCCCCGACATAATCCAGTTCCCGAGAGCGCTCTTTCAGTGAAACGCCCGGCCGAGGATCCTTAGTCGGGAGCAGGAACAGGTAGACCGGGGCGCAGACAGCTCCGATGAGCAAGCTGATGCAGAAGGCCCAGCGCTAGCCGACTGACGACTGGCTGAATCCGCCTCCAACAACGGGACCTATGACAATACCAATGCCCCAGGTCAGGCCGGTTCCGCTGACATACAGCGGCCGCTCCGAGAGGGTCGTCGTCATGGCAAGCAAGGTCATGACTCTAACATAGAGGCCGGCACCAGCCACTCCACACAAGGCATGGCCCACAATCATTTTTGCATTGAATTGGCCGTAGATATTTCCCCAGATCATGTTTGTGGCGGTAGCCCCGAGTAGGAAGGCAACGCTGAGCCAGGTCAATTTTTCGAGCTCGCCGAGGGACTCGATAATGGCAGGTTGAATGTCGGCAACGACGGCGTTGTCGAGGGCGTAGAAGAACATCGAGGACCCGATGCAGAAGACCGAGAGCCACCATTTCCATCCGTCGATGTGGCGCGGAGGGGCCTCAGATTCGGGGACAGTGTCCTGCTTCTCGTTTTCAGGGATGGAGTTGTAGTTGGCTGAAGAGCAGCTGCTCTCGACAGCCTTGTTGGGCGCCTTGTCTTCAGTGTGTTCGGGCATGGCGTGGTATAAAGGACGGTCAATGGCGCCAATGGCAGTTCGAATTGTTGAACCGCAAGGCTCTGGTCTTATACAAACAGCGGCTTCTGGTGTCTCTTCAGCATTTGTCAGGATTAATGATTCTATGAAGCAAAAGAACTGATTTTCAATGAGGCTTCGATTGCATTCTCTGGCGAGACAGAAAATCTTCGGAGCCCTACCTAGATAGAGATGACTGTCGGCATTGCCTGATTGGGACAGCTTTCGGGATTTTCATTGCCTCTTCAGTATTAGCGTGCGGAATTTTCCTTCCTTTTTGGGTCAGCCTTAGGGCAGACCAGCCGCAGGTACTGCCTAAACCCACGCGCCCATAGCATTACGCTAAGGAAATCGTTCTATCTAGACAACCTTGCGTATCTTAGGCTACTGTCCTATGCAATAGAGATGTCTATTAAGAGCAGGGATACTGCGAGTATATGGCTCTTCGATGGCCCATCCAACACAGCCCGCTAGGACTATATCATGAAAGCTACCAGAGTGTTTACAGACTGTTAAAGCGGCATTACGTGTATAAAAGGTGCTGTGGTGTCGAAGGTGGAAGGCACGATTGGGGTCAGTCAGTCCCAATGCCATTCGTGAGCAGCGCGTCCGTAAGAATCCCAGAGAAATGGGTTCTTAGGATATCTGCTGGGGGTGACTACGACTATGAACCAATAGTAACGGCGAAGTGCTTCCAGTCGAGAGGTCTGAGGTAAGACTGGGAGGTGGACACAAAGAAACGCCATCTTTGCCCGGTCACTCCACCACACTCAAGCGTTTTTTACTCCTGGAACTAATATAGCTACAAAGAGCCGAGGTCAGACACGAGGGCGATTGAGCTAACTTTTGTTCCACCGATACCCTAAAGCCACCGAGCTCAAGCTCTTTACCATGCCCAGCCACGGAAACGTGATCCTACAATCTACGCTCCTGAAGACGGCCGCAAACCTGACAGTCCAAGTGGCGAAGATCTGGAGACGCCATGACTTCGCGTTCCAAGACATAGAATGGCTACCAGTGGCCGAGTTCGCAGTTTGCGGAGTCATTCAAGCAGAAATCGGCTGGCACTGGCATAACTTCCTCGAGGACACTTTCTTTACTTCTCAGCCGGAACCACCAAACGACTATGAGGAGAAGCGGAAACAACTTGATAGAAAGGATTATTGGCTTTACATCTTTCTCAAGCTCATGCTAGACCAAACAGTTGGCTCATTCGCGATGAATACGGTCTTCATAATCAGTACCACCGCCGCGCGGGTGTCGAGTCTGAATACGCTCGGGATGGAGTTGGACAAGAGGATTTGGCCGTTAATTCTGGATGCGTGGAAGATCTGGCCAACGGCCGCTCTGGCTAACTTTCTCTGGGTTCCGGTGGACTGGCGGGTTCTGGTCTCGTCCTGTGTGGGATTCGCTTGGAATATCTTTCTGTCGATATGGATGCTGGCGAGACAGGAGGCGTGATGGTCAAGCTGAGTGGGAGACGGCTCGCTCTTCGGGGTTCTCTGTGCAAAGAAAGCTTGGGCTCTTTTTGAACAGCAAGACTAAAAAAAGGAAAGGAATTGACTATTATATAGGTCAGAGCATTGAGTATAAATATCATTCTGTCATTTTGAACCTTTCAGTTTTTACTTCGACCTCGGAACGGGCTGTAGAGCCATGCGTGGGCTGCACTACTGCTCTTTCCTTGGAGTTCAGTGATTGCTACACATATAAAAAGCCATCGTATGCAAAAATTAGGCATGCAGATCATGTCTCCTGGAGCGCAACCAATATTCTGACAGTCAGGACGAGCCCGGATCACGCACGCATGACACCTGCTTCTCATGTCCTATCGTGACAACAGTGTATATCGCTCGATAGCGAGCATGGTTTTCTTTATCTCATCTTGTGGAAGCGTAGGTTGCTACATTGGTGCCGGAGAACCAGGCTTATCAGGCCTCCTTACGCTACCGGAGTATATGAGTGAATGTCGCGGCGTCTCTGTACATGAGAGGAATGGAATCGGCGAAGAAATGCAGCAATAAATTTCCGAGGCCGAAATGAGTCTGTCAAGTGCTCCAAGTCCACCTGGAGAGTGGAATCTTTACGGAGCTAGGTTTAGGGTTTTGTGTAGCTCGTGCTGTCTTTTTCGAAATTAAGTTTATACTATAGCTATGTGATTTATCATATAGACCAATAATAACAGGGTAATAGGATATTATGTATTTTGGATTTAATAGGTGTAAATCTTTATTCATATAACAAGACTAGCTGAGGTCTGGATCTTTTGCCGAAGAACATCTGAGAACACTATATACCCGGTCTCCGCACAGAGTGAATCTAGTCCTTTAGATATAGATACAGCTTTCTACCTCGATAGTGTTTATTGGTCCAAGGGTAGGCTCTTTCTGCTTGTGGAATAAGGCGCCAAGTATGCTTTCTCCGCCCCTCAACAGATACAGGGCTCAATCTCGGCAACGCGAGTGGTGTAATTTTATCGGAACAACTTCCACTGGATATTCATACTCATTTCTGGGATATCCAGGGAGATGATACTTGTTCCGCCGTTGGATGTGATTATCAGCGTCTGAGGAACAAAGTTTCCTGCGCTAGAAAATGACTTTTTTTTTTTTTTTTTTTTTTTTTTTTTTTTTTTTTTTTTTTTTTTTTTTTTTTTTATTTCTATTTTTCTTTTACTCTTCTTTTTAGATTATTGCAATAAACGTCCTTCGCTAGTAGTATTTAGAAAGGTGATAATGCCAGCGCTGCGAAAGCACGTGCTAAGGGCTCTAACAGTTCCAGCAACCTAATCATGCCGATCAATCGACGAGAACGACCATTGACTGCGTTGACGGGCCAATGGGGCTTCTTTCAAGGTGACACTGCGAGTGGGGACTCAGTCGCAGTCCTGACTGCTCTCAGATACGCTGGTGCCACGGGGCCCAGTCATTGGCTGCGAACCAAGTGATGAGCAGTGTGCCCAGGATTCTGCGAGATCCATAGTGTCACCCAGCGCCGTGGGAGATGGCATGCAATTGCAGAGACGGAAGCTAATGCGACTCGATCCTCAGGCTCTCCAACTCGAGTCCCTGCTCCTTCTCTGGCCCCTCTTCCCCTCTCTTTATTGTTTCTTTGGTATCTGTTTCCCGCTCCCCAAACCGCGAGCGGCACCATTAAGGCCTCGTTGCAGCAATGGACGTCGAACACGCTGCCAATGCTTGTGAAACAGCCGACAAGAATCAAAATGCGCCCTTCGTGTCAGAGAACCGATCCGTCCATCTCGGGGACAGCGACCTCTTGGGCGGGGAGAAGCTAGATGCGGTGTTGACCGCGAAGATGGCCCTGGTCAACGACGTGCGTGCCGAATGGTATATTCCGACGAGAGAGCGTCGACGATTGTCCACTGTCGCATACTGATCTTTTCTCACGGGCACAGGCGATCGACGAGATTGGGTTTACGCCTCACCAGTGGAAACTGTTCTGCCTCAATGGCTTTGGCTACGCGGTCGATTCGCTCATTCTGCTTCTGCAGTCGATTATCTCAACACAAGCAACGCTCGAGTTCCAACCCAGCTTTGACACCGGCTTGACGATCGCTGTCTACGTCGGAATGCTGGTCGGCGCATTGTTCTGGGGATTATCGGCCGATGTGATCGGCCGTCGGTTCGCATTCAACGTCTCGCTGTTTATCTCGGCCATCTTCACGATCGTCGCCGGCGCATCCCCGAACTGGATCGTTCTAGGGCTATTTACATGCTTGAGTGCGTTTGGCGCCGGTGGGAATCTGGTGCTGGACACCGCGGTTTTTCTGGAATACCTTCCCAGCCAGCACTCGTGGCTCGTCACTTTGATGGCGGCGTGGTGGGGTAAAACATACACAAATCCATCTCTGTCCTTGCCTCCGATTTGATGCTGATGATCTCTTGTAGGCGTCGGTCAGTTGATCGCGGGTCTGTTTGCATGGGCGTTCATGCCCAACTACTCGTGCGCCGATGCTGCCACCTGCACCTACGACAACAACCAGGGCTGGCGCTATGTCTGGTACACCTCGGGCGCATTTGTCTTTGTCCTCTCCATCCTGCGCATCACCGTCGTCCGACTGGAAGAAACGCCCAAATTCCTCGTTTCAGAGGGTAAAGACGAGAAGGTGGTTGCGGTGCTGCAGAGGATAGCGGCGAAGTATCAGCGGCCCTGCAGCCTCACCGTCGAACACCTGACGGGCCTTGGAGAGACCAGAACGCGGGAATCGCCCGGTACGCATCGCTCCTTGCAGGTAATATCACTGCCGGAGCTGGGCTACCACCTCCGAGGCCTCTACGCCACGCGCAAGATGGGGCTGTCGACCACCCTGGTCTGGTTCTCCTGGCTGCTAATCGGCCTCGCCTACCCGCTCTTCAATGTATTTCTGCCCAAGTACCTCGAGTCACGCGGTGCTCAATTTGGCGAGGATAGCCCGTACATTACCTGGAGAAACTACGCAATCACCAATGCGTGCGGCATCTTCGGCCCTATCCTGGCTGGGTTCATGTGCCGCCTGCGGTGGTGCTGGGGCCGACGAGGGACCATGATTATCGGAGCTCTGGTTACCATGGTCTTCTTCTTCTCTTACACAGTGGTGCGCACAGCCGACCAGAACGTGGCATTCACCTGTATTATTAACTTCTGCCTCAACATCTACTACGGCACCCTGTATGCTTATACGCCAGAGGTAGCCTTCTCCTCCCTACTCTCTGATAGGAGACTGACTCTTCCAGATCCTGCCCTCCGCCCACCGAGGAACGGGAAACGGGATCGCGATTGGGCTCAACCGAATCATGGGTATTGTCAGTGCTGTCGTTGGGCGAGAAGCAGATGTACGTGGCGTAAAAAAAAACACCCCTTGGCCCCAGTGACTTGTCGCTAATAATGATGCAGACCAGCACCTCAGTTCCGCTGTATATCTGCGCGGCTCTGTATATTGTCATGGCGATTGTGGCCGGCTTGTTTCCCTTTGAGCCGCTAGGCCGACGCAGCAGCTAGGTCCTCAAATGGTATATTTTGCGACTCACCCGCTCGATAAACAAGTACAGAAGACATTTGGAAAGAACTGAACCTGTTAGCCTATGCTATACACCTGCTAGAGTGACCCGCTGCCGCTACCCGTAGGGGCCGCGTGAGATAGACTTTAAGTATATATATATAGTTACGAGAGAAATTCAGCTATAGACGAACTGACCGCGCATGGTCTGGCTTGACCAAGATCTTGACATGGGCAGCCTTGTTGTGGATCAACTCCATCAGCCCTTTGTCAATAACGTCCTCCAAACCCACGACTGATGTAATCAGCTTCTCGGCCTGAATCTTCCCTGCTTCCAGAGCAGCGATGAGTCCCTGGAAATCAACATCCGTGTAGCAGATTCCCCCAGTCAGACGCCTCTCGCCCAGAGTTAGCTCGTTGAGATTCACCATCAGCGGCTTCTCATGGATCGCGACGTTGAAGACAGTCCCCCCCGGTCTGGTCGCAGCAATGGCCGTGTTCAGCGTAGATTGCAGCCCCATACAATCAAATGTCACGTCGGCCCCGTCTGCCTGCACGGCCTTTTGCGTAGCAACGACCACTGGATCCAGCCCATCCTTGGGGCTCCCCAGCTCAGTCGGGTCGAGCACCAGATCAGCGCCCAACTCCCTCGCCATCCGCTTTCGCGACGCCGTCACTTCACTGATAACGGTAGTCCTCACGCCCCAGACCTTCAGAAGCATCAGAATCGCCAGGCCAATGGGACCAGCGCCAAGTATGAGAGCTGTCTGGTTTTTTTGAAACCCGGAAATGCGGATACAATGCCACGCCACTGCGAGCGGCTCCAGGAGCGCGCCCACCCTCAACGAAATCGAATCAGGGAGCGGTATACAGGCATAATGTTTGACGACGATCTCACTCGCGAGCCCACCTCCTGCCGCATTGAATCCATATGAAGTATACCGCTTGCAGATATTGGGCAACCCCAGTTGGCATGCGGTGCATTTCTCTGCCCCGTGGTGTCGATCATTCATGGCCGGGTTAACGGCCACTCTCATGCCAACCTTAAGATTTGGATCAGACGCTCTAACTGACGAGCCGAGTTCGACGATTGTTCCGCTAATTTCGTGGCCCAGCGTTACGGGGAGTTCGGCGCCAGTGTACGGGTTCTTCGTGCCCGGGGGAGGCGAGAAGATTGGGCCGCCGATGTACTCGTGGATATCAGAGCCGCAGATGCCGCAGTAGGCAATCTGGATACGGACCTCGTCTGCCTGGCAGGGACTGATTATCGCAGTCAGACCGCTAATATAGGATAAGTGAGGGTGTGGAGGAGTACCGCGGGAGAACTTGCTGGAGTCTTACGTCTTTCGCTCCGTAGTATTGGAGAGCCGTGACGGTGGGAGCCATAGTGAACTAGATGTTCGTATTAGTAGTAATGATAAGTATATACTGATTGTGATACAATGACTCAGGGTTAGATACGTTTTTTATACCTGTTTAAAGATGATCTGAGTCTGGACCCTCGGATGCACTCCGAGATGTGCTTGTCGGCTGCAGATGCGGGGGATGTTCAAATGACCTGGATCCAGCGCAAGTGGAGTGATAGGGGCTCTTATCGAGCGTTGATATCTCGGTCGAGACGCGTCTAGGATGCGGTATGCAGCATGCCCCATCCTGAACACTCTCGGAGACCGAACGCCTCCAAGCCTCGCATCGAGGGCCAGTGGGGAAGTCATCCATGGGAATCGTGCAATGACATCCAGGGCCTTCACGAACGGATTGTGAGGTATGGCAACTGGCAATATTTCTTTTACAGGTGCTCAAATATGCGCCATAAAGAAAAAAAGAAAATTGGCTATTCTGTGACCATATAAGATTATCATGCCACCCAGCGTCTGGACCCGGCGACAACTCCGGGAGCCCTGGTAATTCTCTATCAACACGTCAGCAGCTGCACAGCAGCAGCAGAACATCTATCGAGACCCAGATTGCCACGTCGTTGGGTCTTTGTCATGCGTCTTCTGCTCCAGATCTTGCTGCGGGGAACTGTCGGGGCAGGTTTTCAAACGTATTCATGCCGCAACCAACCCATGCCCAGGGTGGAACTTCCGGCCACACGAAAGCCCTGTAGGTTCTACGAATGGGGTATCATCTTAGGGGGAATGGACTATCGAATGCCGATGCTTCTGGCCAGGCTGTTTGGTTGGGCTTGATTGTTTAATTCGCTCTTTCTCAGAAGCGTGGAGTAAAGTGATCGACATGTTCATCCGAATGAGGGTTTGTACTTCAGAGAAAAAAAGCAGTCTAGCTGAATTCTCTGAACATTTGTGACGCGCTTATGATCAGGGACTGAGGTATGAGATTCGTCAAGTATAAGGCAGATGCTCCCTATTCCCAAAAGATCTCCAAATCGAATCGCCGCGCCAGTTCTTGATAAGCAGCCACATTGGGATGCAAGTGATCCCCTGAGTCAAATTCAGCCCTCAACTGGTCTCCGTACCCAATGAACGACGAAAAATCAACAGTATGGTCGAAAGGGCTATGCTTCAGAATCCACTCGTTTATCCTAAGCCTTGTTCTTTCGCGCGAAGGGTCTGCGTACTGACTCCCTCCAAAGGGGGTGATGGTTGCGCCAATGGTAGTCAGCCCGGCGTTCTTGCAGTCCTGAATGATGCGCGAGTACGCGTCGACTAAGCTTTTGAAGAGCTGGTTCTGTGTTTCTGTGTCTGGATCCGAGACGCCGATGTCGTTTACGCCCTCGAAGATCATCACGTACTTAACGCCCTTCTGCTCTAGGGCATCGCGGTGGTACCGGTCCAGGAGGGGCGGGCCGAGTCCTCCTGCGAGGATTGCATTGCCACCGGCTGCTTCATTATTGACAGCGATGTGTCCTAGATTGCTCCGTTGTAGTCGTTCAGCGAGCGCGTCAGGCCATCTCCCAACGTCAGCTGGAAATGCCACCTGGAAATGCCAGTACCACCGGGGTTGATGACCGGTACTTACCGGTTGTTTTCGTTGTCGTCGCTCCCTCGCCCGTCCGTGATGCTATCACCGAGGATGACGAGACCGGAGTTGTGTCTGGGAGCCCACGCCTCGACGGCACTAATAAAGTACCAATGCACCAGGCTAGCCTCTTCAATAGAAGCGGCATCAACCCTGTTTCCCGTCTCCATCCACGAAGTCGTTCGACTGCCCGGATGGCCAGTAATGTTGGCCTTCGCCTGTCCCTCTGCGCTATAGATGCTGATTGCGAGGTTCGTCAAGGGCGGTATATCGAAGTCAATTGGATCGGAGTAGACAGTCTCCTGGGGCGGAATGGTAATGGACTTGTCCCCATTGAAGGTGAGACTCTGGAGAGTCGACGTGTCGATCTCGCCCACACCCGCGTTCCCGCCCTCTGGAAAGGCCACGGAAGCTGCCGTGATGGGCAATTCGGTCAAGCCGAAACGGTTTGAGAATTGGAAGCGAACACGCTCAGCTCCGACTGAGACCCGGACTGTCTGCCGCAAAGTCGCGTTCTTGAACTGAAAGTCGGCGTCTGCTCCACCCTACCGTCCTTCAGCATCTGCTTGTTTGGGACCAGAAGTCTTCTAGACCGGCATGTTAAGAAATTGATCCGTCAGCACTCACAAAAGGACTCAAGGGGAGGTTGGCGCTCTCGACTTCCTGGGGCATTGCCGTCCATGTTGCCAGCCAGTGCCTGTGGAAACTGTCCTTCCCGTGAATGGGCTTTCCGGCAATCGTTTCAATCCAAAGGGTGCATGCCGCCACCAAATTGGGGAATTTCATGATGCCGCCAGCGCTGCGACTCTTGTGGAACGCTATAAGAGTAGATATTACCGCCTTTACCACCGACTATTCGCTTTATAGCCTGTTTCTCTACCCTGTGTCTCTGCCACGGAGGATCCTCCGCTAGCAAAGCATTCGTATGATCCCAATTCCGGGGTTTGCGGGGGTTGCGTGGAGGATTTCAGGCTAAATTGTCGATCTCCAAGCACTTTATCCCGGATTTGGCTCGATCTACGACCCCGCCAAAATGCCAGCACGAGGTATCTCCGGTATATAGCCTGAAATAATGCATGTCCGAACATCAGGGGTGGAAAAACATCGACGCATCGGACCTTTTCCGGTGATCCCTTAAGAGCTTGCCGTACCTAGTGGCACGACTCTGCGTCTGTGCACAGGTTTAAAAGGTCAGAAGAGAACGCATATTGATCAATCTCGACACCAACAGCTCAAGTGACAGCTTTGGGATAGAAGATGCGGAGCTTTTTGTTGCTGACCGCGCTACTGGGCGTCGCCGCCGTGGCCGAAGACGGGCTGGCAGCCTGGCTGCGGTATGCGCCCGTCCCTCATGCGAAATCCTACCACAAGAAATTACCATCGGTAATTGTGCCTCTGAATGCAACAGCTGGACGGCCGATAGACACTGCGGCTCACGAGCTCGCCGATGGCATCAAAGGGATCTTCGGCAAGCGACTCACCCTCAGCAACGAGACGGGCGACGACCCAACCCTTCCCGCAGTCACGGTTGGCACTGTCGACGCATACGCTGAAGCTGGCGGCGATGTGTCCAGTCTTCCAGAGCTCATCGAGGACGGGTACTACCTCAGCGTCGACGGGGCCAGTGTCTTGATCCTCGGCCAGAATGAGCGTGGAGCCTTGTACGGAACCTTCCAGTATCTCGAGCGGCTGGCGCAGGGGAAGATCTCGGATACCTCGTTCGCATCCAATCCGAGCGCGCCGATCCGATGGGTGAATCAATGGGACAATCTTCAGGACGGTGGTACCCACGGAAGCGTGGAGAGGGGATACGGAGGAGACTCCATATTCTTCTGGGATGGCAAGGTCCGCGAAGACCTCACGCGCGCGAACCAGTATGCTCGCCTGCTGGCTTCGATCGGTCTCAATGCTGTCGTCGTCAACAATGTCAATGCGAACGAAACGATCCTGACGCAAGAGAACATGGATGGCGTAGCTAGGATCGCGGATGCTTTCCGTCCGTACGGCATCCAGCTCGGTCTATCGCTGAACTTTGCGTCCCCCCAGTCACTGGGCGGGCTAGATACGTTTGATCCATTCGACGAGGGAGTAATCAGCTGGTGGGGAGATATCACCGATGAGTTGTACGAGAGGATCCCCGACATGGCCGGCTATCTGGTCAAGGCCAACTCCGAAGGCCAGCCGGGTCCCTTTACATACAATCGAACGCTGGCCGATGGAGCCAACCTCTTTGCGCGGGCATTGCAGCCTCACGGTGGGATCGTGCTGTTCCGCGCCTTTGTCTACGACCACGAGAACCTCAATGAGACGCTCGACTGGAAGGCTGACCGCGCAAACGCGGCCGTGGACTTCTTTGACGGGTTGGATCCCGAATTCGAGGACAACGTCGTGATTCAGATCAAGAATGGGCCTATCGATTTTCAGGTCCGCGAACCTGTCTCGCCCCTGTTCGCCCATCTATCCCAGACGGCCAGTGCGGTCGAGCTACAGGTCACCCAGGAGTATCTCGGACAACAATGCCACTTGGTGTATCTTGCGCCAATGTGGAAAGAAGTGCTCGACTTTGACCTCCGCGTTGACGGCAGAGACTCGGTTGTCAGTGATATTGTCAGTGGCAAACGGTTCAACAATACACTCGGTGGCTACGCGGGCGTGGTCAATGTTGGCCTCAATACGACCTGGCTGGGAAGTCACTTGGCCATGTCAAACCTCTACGCTTACGGCCGGCTCGCTTGGGATCCATCAGCCGATTCGGTGGAGCTGTTGCAGGAGTGGATCAAGATGACCTTCAGCCACGATCAAGAGGTAATCGACGTGATCACCAAGATGTCGATGGAGTCCTGGCCCGCGTACGAGAACTACTCTGGGAACCTCGGCATCCAGACGCTGACTGATATCCTGCTTGGCCATTACGGCCCCAACCCAGCATCGCAGGACGGCAACCCCTGGGGCCAGTGGACACGCGCGGACGCTGACAGCATCGGGATGGACCGCACCGTCTGGAACGGCACCGGTAATGCGGGCCAGTACCCGGAGGAGGTATACCAGATGTACGAAAACATCGACACCACGCCTGACAACCTGCTATTGTGGTTCCACCACGTGCCATACACTCAGCCCCTCAAGAGCGGCAAGACGGTGATCCAGCACTTCTACGACGCGCACTACCGCGGCAGCGAGACGGCCCAGACGTTCGTCTCGCTATGGAAGACCCTCAAGGGCAAGATCGACACGGAGCGCTATGAGCATGTGCTCTTCCGGCTGGTTTACCAAGCAGGCCACGCGCTGGTTTGGCGCGATTCCATCACGACCTTCTACTATAATAAGTCGGGGATTCCCGATGAAGCCGGCCGGGTTGGCAACCATCCCTATCGCATTGAGGCTGAAGACATGGAGCTAGACGGGTACGAGCTGTACCAGGTCAGCCCGTTTGAGGCAGCAAGCGGCTCCCACTGCATTGTCACCTCAAACAACTCAACGGAAGGTCGGGCCTCGACGCCGCTGACGGTCAAAACTGGCAAGTACGACGTCGCGGTCAACTACTTTGACCAGGCAATCGGTAACTCAACCTGGAGGTTGTTTCTGGATGACGATCTTGTTGGGGAGTGGAAGGGCGACTTGGAATATATCTTGGGGCGCGCACCGTCGCCTTACATCGACGGGCAGACGGCAGCGCGGATTACGTTCAAGGACGTTTATATTAAGTCGCGCAGTACACTGAGCATTGTGGGCATCCCGGATGGAAAAGAACCAGCGCCAGTTGACTACATTTCGATTCTGCCAGAGGGCGTCATTGACTGAGACTTGGGGAAGGATCGTGGAAAGCAGATGGTGTCGGAGCATGCTGGCATCCGATGCCGCCTGCCCGTCGGGTCGAGCTCGCTTAGTCATCATTTAGTAAGCTAGATAACGTAATTCCTGGTCGCTCCGCCCACCCCGATCGTTCCGCCCACCCCATCGAGTTACGACGCGTATAGATATTCCTGATCTTTAAACAACCACTATGCCACCAAAAGCGCGCTGATTATTGCAAAATTTGATAGAGCAAGAGGGAAGAATTTAACTTGCAATATCTGCTTTAAAAAATAGCAAAATTCCAAGTATTTACCGCGCTGCAGAGGTTTATAATATGCCTTGCCCAACACTCCAAGATTAATTATCAGGTTATTAATTTTAACCAGAACATTGCAATGCCAGGCACCAGCTCTCTAAGACTTAGGAGCAGGCCTTAGTCAAATAGATAATATCTCAGGATACTCGTGGAGCTGCTCCTAGGCCAAGCCAGGTAAAGAAAATAGCCAATATTCTTTTTTAACAAGGGTAGACTTGTTCAACCCAACCCACGAAACCCGACCCAACCCGACCCAACCCGCCAAGAAATGGGTTGGGTTGGACCCTCTAATAATCCATTGGGTTTTGGATATTTTCGGCTGACCCAAACCCCGGCGGGGCAACCCGCTGGGTTGCCAAGATATATTAATAAGAATAGTACTGTATTTACAGTACATATATCTACTAAATAAGATATAATGCTGTACTCTAATACAGTATTTTATTTAAGTATGTAGATCAATACCTTTATAGGCAGCGATCTGCATACTTGGGTTATTTGGGTTATCTGGGTTGGGTTAGGATTATGTGCTTAACCCATGGGCGGTTTACTGTCTAGGTAACCCACCCCAAAACCCGCGCGGGCGGATCAGCTAGCCCTGAAAACCCGCCCCAACCCGTGGTTTAACAAGTCTACTTTACTAACATGTTCTAAATATTATATTTAAGGCCATATTAGAACTAGCTGTCCTAATCATTAATATAAATAGTTTTATTAATTTTATGCAGTTGTTGGTTAATGGAGATAGCTTCAAAGTTGTCGAGTATATTTGATATCAATGAGGTGGGCGGAACAATCGGGGTGGGCGGAGCGACCGGGAATTACGTTATAGATAGGCGGCCATGCCAGCCATCCAATAAGGACAGTTGTCCGTCACTTTCCACAGATGGAGACGGTCATGTGACACTGGCGGGCTCCCCAAACAGGCTTAAGCCTATGGCTGTCAGAGCCTTAATTGTCATGATGATGTCACCAGCTTAATGCTTTGAATGACGTAATTCCCCGTGTTCTTGAAATGCCATGTACTCTATTGTTCTTTGTACCTTGTCAGGAGCCTGGAAGCAGCGCAGATCTGTAGAGCCGCAGCACTTAATCAAATGGTAATGGCGGAAAAATCCTTGAAGAAGTGGATAAACTGGCCCGACAAGCCATGACGTAGGCGCTTATCTTTATGACGAACCCGACTGCCTCGGTCGACTGGACCTGGACCTGGCTGGACTGAACCCTGTTGTTGGCTGAGAGCCAGACCCTAGAACCGGTCCTGGAAGTTTGTGACTGCAGACAGAGAAATATCACAATGACGATGCAATGACGAGTCCATCAGCTTCTGTTCAGCATAAGTAGCAGCCGCAGTCCCGTATATTCCCTTCCAACATCACAGCAAAACACTCACAATACAATTTAATCTACTACCACTTCAGCTCTTCAAAGCACTTTTCAGATCACCACATCCAAATAACAATCGCAATGGAGACCGTTAAGGTTAGTATCCTCTCCTTTTAACCTTCTGTGACATTTGGACATTTTTAACACTGCTTAAGAACGCCGTCAACTACGTTTCCGAGACCGTCCAGGGCGCCGGTGCCACTGCCTCCAAGGAGACCAACAAGAGCGTCGCTAAGGACTCCGACGCTTCCCTCACCTCTCGTGCCACTGCTGCCAAGGACGCCGTCATCGACAAGAAGGACGAGAAGACCCACGATGCTAAGGCTGATGTCCACAAGGGTAGGTTTACTGTCTAGCCTTCCAAATGGCCGATTACTGACTCAATATAACAGAGGCCGCTAAGAACTAAGCATCCCAACGACATGTGACGTGAAAACCGGATTTCTCACGTTATGACTCACGGAGGTTCATGAATTCGTGTCGCGACTGCTCATGTACTTATACCCTATGAATAAATGATTTTATAAACCCTTCTTTCCAACGAATACCATAGTATAGTAGGGATCACTTCGTAGTATCACTTCGTATTATGTATCAATTCTAACTTTTGCTATGCTATTTCTGTGTCAAACTCATTTCTCTTGTCCCTCCATTGGTATTTGCAAGCCTACCCGCATCGTGCACCATCCACCAAGATTTCAACACCGCTGATGATCGAGCTCGCTGGCTCTGCAAGGAAAAGCGCCACGTTGGCGACATCAGACGGCTCGACAAGACGGCCTATAGGGGTTGCCTCGCACTTGGCTTTGATGATCTCCGGTGGCACAGGGCCATCACTGATACCGGCGAACTTGTTCAGCAGCGGCTGTTCCCGGACGTAGGACAGATGGTGTTGAAGCGCAGCTGGTCTCGGGAGAACTCCAGCGCCATCGACTTGGTGGCCGACGAGACACCGGCCTTGGTGGCGTTGTACCAGGTCTGTGTCTCACTCGAGATCACAATCGTCGACCCGGGACCATTCTTCTTCATTGCCGGCACGAGGACCTTCGAGGCGAGGTAGATGCTGCGCACGTTGACATTGAAGAGGCGGTCAAACTCTTCAACCGTCACATCAAGACCAGATTTGTTAGGGTACGACCATCCAGCATTGTGGACGACAATCGACGGCGCTTTTCCGAACCTTGCGACACTGGTTTCCAGCTGGCATGACTGAGCTAGAATGCTGCACAATATTACAAATCAAGACCAGTTACCTCTCGCTTCCAGGTTTCCTCCTCGGCCACACTGGCTGTGATCTGGGCTACAGGGCCGTCGACGGCTTGCAGGTCCAGGCCCAGCACGAGGGCTCCCTCGCGGAGGAATGTCTCGAGGATACCCCGTCCGAACCCTTGGCTGGACCCGGAGATGAGCGCGATCTGTCCTTCGAGGCGACCGGGCATTTTCCGTTAATGAGAGATGGTTGAGATGATTAGAGATTTCTGGTCGAGAGTATGGTGATTATTTCAATGGCGACAGTTGCTTGCAGGAGTATAAATGAATCATTTCTCAAAATTTTTGTCTTGTATGAAGTCGGAGGAATATAGCTACTCTACATCATGTCTCTTCTCGGCCAGAGAGATGCACGATCGGATGGCCATCAGGGTTTCTCCCATCTTGACTTCTCCTCCGGGTCTTCTGTTGCATTCCTAATCTCTCCAGCCTTCACCTCGGGCCGTCAAAAGAATAGCACGTTAGGATGGCGCCTTCCACGACCACCCCGTCCGATCTCCACCGCGCCCCTGTGTGCGTAGCTTTGCTCTGCCCCCTTACCAAGGTATGTGTTTGACGTGTCGATTGACCCAGTGCGTGTCTGCAGTGCCGGAAGGCCAAGGTTCGCTGCCTCGTCTCGCACCGCCTGGGCCGTTGCAAACAGTGTATAGCGCATGACACCGGCTGTGTCTTCACTCAGCCCAAGAGGGCGAGGGTGAGATCCCAACCGTACTCTCACCCGGCAAGGCAGGATAGGAGCCTTTTGCACGATGATAGACGTACTCTGGCAGAAGGACCTGCTCGCCCTCAAGCCACCAGCTATCAGACTTCCAACAGAGGGATTGACTTGCCGCACACCCCTCCATCTACTGACCACAGAGCAGCTCCGATAGAACCCAGCGAACAACAGCTGCCGTCTCAGGAACGACCAGTCGTTACGAATGCGACCCGTGCAAGAATTGTTACCGCGCTGGCCTCTTTGAAGGCAAGCGAGGTTCACCTTTTAGTTTTGTCACCTCGCAGGATGGCCGGTTATCTGGCAGTCGGCGTGATCCGACTCCCCTCTCACAATCTTCATGGGCACGTATCGCGATTGCAACCACAATCGCAGGCGCAATCACCGCATACTTTGAAGCTTTCCTCTCTTCTACGCCCTCTCACGCACGAGCCCTGTCAAAAAAGCAGTGAGAACGAGGACCGCCGAGGCGTGGTGAAAATCCCGAGCTACTTGTCATCAATGACCATCGGGCAGACCATACAGGACCCGATTGAAGGGGGCATTATCTCTCTGCAGTCGTCGAGAGCGCTGTTTGATTTCTTCCTGCTCCAGCTCAATGCAAAGTGGGAGTATATTCTTGATTCCCGCGTCGACACTCATGACAATATCCGACAGCGGAGCCCCTTACTCTTTGCAACTATCCTCTTTTGCTCCTCCAAATTTGCCAACGCCGTCAACGCTGGTCTTGAATCAGCGCCGGACCCTCTTCTTCAGACCGGGCTCTGCAGCCTGGCTCAGAACTTAGTAGTTAAATCACTTGCGGAGGGCGATAGAACCATTGAAACCATGCAAGCGCTGTACTTGCTGGTTTGCTGGAAGGATGCCGACGATGACATTTCCTACCTTCACACTGGGTATGCCTTTCGCGTCCTTCACGACATGGAGCCGGAGCAGAAAGGCGAGTATGAGTTGCAGGCAGCACGCCGCAGAAGGACCTGGCTGGCGTTGTTCCGGCGGGATCGGCAGCAAAGCCTGTTCTTCATGCGACGACCGTCTTTGAGTCAGGCAGATGAGGAAAGCTTCTTGTTAGACAATCCAGATACGTGGCAGCGAATGCGATACGCAATGCCATCGGACATGTTGGCCTGTTGCAACGCCGACCTGCGTCAGGTTCAGGGCAAACTTCGAGCGCTGCTGCAAAGGGCCTCAGCGGAAATGCTGCCTTGCCTTGTCTACATGATGGAAATGGACATGAATGGCTGGAAGTCGAAGTGGAAGAAGCATCTGGAGGCAAGCGATCGTGATCCTTTGCTTTATCCCGATCAGCATCACTTGGATACGCTTGTCCATGTATGGGACCATAGCGTCCGACTCAACATCGCTTCCGGTATGCTCCGGCAAGCTTTGCTATCGTCTGAACCAGGATACGGGACATCCTTGTCGAGCCCTCTGGCTGATCGTTCAGATAAGATGGCATTAGAGCCATGGTATAGTGCGGCCGGACTAGGGACCAAACTGGTTACTTTGATCCGCACCCAGCAGCGGTTATCGCCACCTGTAGTTGTAGAGTCCGGCCAGAACTTCCTTGCCAGCCGTCCTTGGGTCTCAATCGAGGATAAAACATGCTCGGTCTGTGCGTGGATGAGCTCCCTCCGCTTATCTGAACTGTCGAGGTCGGCCTCGAAGTTATACCCAAGTAGCGTGTCGATTTTCTCCCGTCGCAGCGCCTATATCTTGGGGATACATTCAGAGGTTGTTTCGCCGCCGAGGAACTGATTGAAAAAGTGCGCATGATGAACGCGTTTGGCAATTGAGGACAAAATAGGAATACGAGATATTGCATTATAAAGGGACTCGCTCGTGTCCACCCATGTTGGTGAGGAACAAAATGCAAATGCGCTGAGTCAGCATCGTCTGTGAGCAGAAATTGATAGATTGAGACTTTTAAACGTACATCCAGCCTGATATAAGCTTCGTCATGGGAACTGTCGCTAGGGCACTTCCGTCGCGGGGGTCGTCGTAGACCTCGATGTTTTTTGTCCGTGCTGACCAGACGGGCCCGGAGACGGCCAGGGAAGTGCCAACTGCGCCGTATGCTGCACGTCTTTTTCTAAACGGAGGAGCATTTGCATCATGCGGAAACACAAGCCTGGATAGCGATAGCCTTGACCAAGTGTGGAACTGAGAGGATATAACCGGGCACCATAGCGCCCTTGCAGGAATTACCACCTGTCGGACGGACGTTTGAGACATTTTTTCCCCAGACTAGTCGTAGATTATGAGGTGAAATGAGTTGGTTTAGAAACATTTTATTTCTGGGCATGCAAGGAATACCTGAGCTTCCGTGGTCGACTGTCTCAGGCCGGTGAAGCTGGATGCGCACTGAGTGCTCTCGGGCCGACAAAGATCATCGAGTACTTCAAAGATAAGGCAAAAGTACTTTGGATAACTGATTCCAAACTGGTGGATGTGGGGTGGGAAAGACGATATAAATCCAAGGTAGTCCGTACTTTGTCGGTCTTCTTCATGGTTGCTTCTGCGAATTGCCTAAAGCAGGCCTTGAAGGCCTCTTCACTACGGAGCAATGTGAAGTAGAGTTCTGTAGTATCTCCTGGCGAGGTGAAGCAATCAGCATTGCCATATTCCAGTTGGCTTGGGTATCATAATTCTACTGCCGACCTTTCATGTCCTGGGGGTTTGCCCCGGTGTGATGTGCGTTGTTATATGGCTATAACGACATTTGTGCTGGCGACATGTATGGCAATGCCAGGCAATATTACTTGCCCACAATTGCATAGTTATGACAGTGCTGCAAAGGAATATTGGCAAGGAAACGAAGAGGTTGGTGAGCATTATTCACTATGTATATAGCTTCAATATCAAAGGCTGAAAGACGATCTCAGTGGCATGCAACTCCCCTTCTGAGCACCAGACCACAATTTTCGTCGCCTCCGCTGCCACAGCCACATTAATCCTGAGAACTACCTTTCAGTCTCTGACAAAATACACTGGCCGAGTCGTCCGGGCATGACTGGTATCATTGTCTCCATTGTCCTTCTCGCCCAGAGTTGACCAGCAGAATCAATGTCAGTTAATGTGGTCGACTTTGACATCCAAGCAGTTAAGTAAACGTGTGTTAATATGTCCCATAGCTGCTCGCGACTATTCCAATCCAGGGAAAGAGTATGCTAGAAGACACAAACGTATGAAATGTTTGGGGCTTGCGGCTGGGCTGCATATACGCACAATATATTATCAGCCGACCCCCAAAGAAAAAGAAAAAGAAAAAAAAACAAAAAAAAATAACATGCAGCTATACAAAATCTTCAATAGGCCTCAACTACCCGTTTTAATAGCGAATCATCATTCTTCTTCGATCTGTTGGGCAAGCAACTTCGACAAAATGCTTTCTGTTTCCGGTTTGTGAGATCGAGCAAATCGCAATGTATCTACACAATGCCATCTCCAGAATTACTCTCTTCCCTATTCCTTCAATCCACCTCGCCACTGTTGTAATCGCAGGTTAATTCAGCAATTCAATCCTCGCTAGGAGCGCAAATGTTTCCGGTGGATACAACCTGTCACTGCACAACAGTCACAACTCAATTCTTCTCTACTCACCGATGGAGGGAAAACCAAGACGGCCAAGACGGAAATAAATATGCTGTAATTATCCGATTGAGGAACAATGTCGGGTATTTCACAGATGAGGGGTTGTGCAGAAAGGAGAGGATAAGCTTGCGGTTGATGCCGATTGCTGGATCTATAGAACATTGCAGAAAGAAATACATGCGCCACCGCATAAATAAGCAGCCAGAGGCAAATTGAAATACGTCTAAGGCTTGTGACAAGAATAAGTATCTTATCGTTCGCAAGCCAGAGGTAGAGAACGCGGCTTTGTTGCATAGACATGTGATAATGGGAGTGAGATGAAGCGCTTGAAAAATCATCCAAATGAGGAAGAACCTCGCATTTGACACGTTAATAAGCCATAGTTAATTACGGAAGCCTAGAAACCAGGTTGTATAGATATTGGGTGAGTCCAGACTCCATTATTAGTAGAATGTGAATATATCCTTGTCTGCAACATGTGGACTTCGCTGCTCATTTTGCAGCAGAAATAGGTACATGGAACGACAGCTAGCCGAGATACCTGCTCAGCCCACTTTACATTCATCGAAACTCATCATTATTCAGGAAATTGTTGCGGGGATATTGAATGCGGGGTGTGCCTGGTGTGGCTTGACGCCATCCCTAAATGAGCACGGAACAGTACCTTGGTGAGGTAATGCCACATAGTTGGGCTCGGTATTATACTCCGCAATATATATTTGTTTATTAGCGTTGGCTAGATCACAAGGGTGAGTGATCCGACAGCTACCTAGGGTCTGCCGGAGCGGCCGCAAGAAAATGGGCTGGACATGATATGAAATTCAGCCACTCATCCCTTGTGACGGGAATTGGGCTGCAGATTCGGGATTACTTGTCCGACGGACAGTATACTTGCATGATCAGAAGACGCTGCAGAATAGCGTTGCTGGCGAGGAAGTCCAATTTGTCGCGGAGGTCCGAGACGGAAACGGAGGAATTCACATATAAATACTGTGTCGGCGTCTCTTTTATCTTCCTCGCAATGCACAAAACTCTTCATTACAGCCAAACACCATGAAGAAACAAGCGCTTGCTCTCATCCCTCTGCTCGGTGCTGCTGCCGCGCAGAGTGGCCCGTACGGTCAATGCGGAGGGAACAACTGGTCTGGAGCCACCACCTGTGTGTCGGGGTACGTTTGCGTGTATCAGAATGAGTGGTATAGTCAGTGTGTGCCAGGTACTGGACAGAATTTCCAGATGTGAAGGATTCAAATACTTATCTGGACTATAGGGACTGCGACTAGTTCGTCCACGACCCTGACGACGACGACCAGCACTACAACAAGAACAACATCATCGACGACAACAACGACCAGTACAACATCTGTCCCGTCGTCGACAGAATTCCCATCTGCCAGTGGCCTGAACTTCACCATTGACGGGGTGACTGACTATTTTGCCGGCTCCAACTCGTACTGGATAAGCATGCTGACGAATGACGCGGACGTAGATCTTGTGCTGGACCATATTGCCGAGTCCGGGCATAAGATCCTGCGCATCTGGGGCTTTAACGATGTGAACACTGAACCGTCGACTGGTCAGGTATGGTTCCAGAAGCACGAAGGGGGCGTTTCGACCATCAATACGGGGCAGTACGGGTTGCAGCGCCTGGATGCGGTGGTCAGCTCGGCTGAGCAGCGTGGCATCAAGCTTATCATCAATTTTGTCAACAACTGGGACGATTACGGCGGAATGAGTGCTTATTTGAATGCCTACGGTGGAAGTACCAAGACCGACTGGTACACCAGCGCCACCATCCAGGCCGCTTATCGTACATATATCAAGGCAGTTATCGACAGGTTCATTGACTCGCCGGCTATCTTTGCTTGGGAGTTGGCCAATGAGCCGCGCTGCAACGGCTGCGATACCTCGATTCTATATGACTGGATCTCAGACACAAGTGCCTACATCAAATCACTCGACCCACTGCACATGGTCTGCATTGGCGACGGTGAGTAAGACAAACCTTCTAAGAATGGAGTAGCAACTGACTAAACCTTGCAGAGGGTTTTGGACTAGACGAGGGCTCCGATGGCAGTTACCCGTTCAGCTACAATGAAGGACTCGATTTTGCTGCGAACCTCGCCATCGATACCATAGATTTTGGCACTTTTCATCTCTACCCCGGCAGCTGTTCGTACCCTGAAACTTCCCACCTGAGAGTACCCTTTGGGAGCCTGAAAGCTAACATCTACGACAGGGGGCGTATCATATGACTGGGGTAATCTCTGGGTCACCACCCATGGCGCCGCCTGTGCTGCAGCAGGAAAGCCGTGCTTGTTTGAGGAATACGGAGCACCGTCCGACCACTGTGCAATCGAGGTTCCTTGGCAAACAACTGCTGTGAGCTCGACTGGGATTGCTGGCGACCTCTTCTGGCAGTGGGGAGATACCTTGAGCACTGGGCAGACCCATAATGACGGAAACACGATCTACTATGGCTCTGATGACTATACATGCATGGTGACAGAGCATATGGAGCGAATTGCGGCAAGATAGCGAGGAGTGCCAGTGAACCTGTGCCGGAGGCGTGGTCATACCGTGGAGTAGTCCTGCTTGAGCTACGACGAGATTCGAGTCTCGTATGATATTCAAATGTAGCACTTAAATGACAGAATGATCAAAATGGTTCGTGATATCGTACATCAATTGGAAGAATATCGTCCAAGTACATGCGCCGCGTAGTCTCTACAGACCATGCCTGCGCGACATTTACCATCTATCAAAGCCAATATATTGGTTTAATCTTCAAAAGTTGACCTACAGGTGGCCTTGCACTGCAAAAGCACTTTGTAGAAGCGGGCTACTATGGACCCGTGGAGGCCTGGGTTACCATTTTTTATAAAGTATTGGGGCATGTTAGTAAACCACGGCTGATTCGCACTATTGAAAATGTTCATCTATGAGTGTCTCAGCCTCAGAAGCCAAGCGTTTGCTTTCTGCTCATACAACCAGTCGTCAGAACTGGACCGTCCAGTTAATACCCTGGTGATGGCCAGCACCCGGATCACGTCTCATTATCCTCCCGCTTCAGCTCTCTGTGCGGCAAGCCAATTGAGGCAAGACCACATCCTCGGAGCTCTATTGGACCGTCAGAGAGAGGATGAGATGAAGGTGTTCTGTCACTTGCAAGGTTATGTACCCGCCTGGGTGCCGTTTTTCGATGGGCCCAAGTTATAGGAGACGGGATTATGGATGGGCTCCGTTCGCACTTCAATACAGGTTTCAGACGCAGCACGATGACGTTCACTCTGTCTGAAGACCTGGGGATAATTCACCAGAAAGGCTATATTTTGAGATCACCTAGAGTGGATTTTTCCTTTTGGAACGTGAAGGTGCCCTATGGCTCAGAGAAGGAAGAAAACGATGCGTTCTGCAACCAGGATAATCGGGAATTTGGTATGATATTGATGATTCTAGCCCGCCTATTCCTGAGCTGGGAAAAGTCATTCGTATTATCATGGTTGAGCGGACGCTGGGTTATTGCATGCAGGTCCTTTTTGTATGTATGCTCAAACTGCACCAGAATCTGGCCCGAAACGCCTGGTCTATCCATAACAAGATCATATACAGAGGGATTATTATTCAACCGCAGGCAGTCGATAAAGAGATATCATCAGAAAGTTTTGTCAAGTCGT
The DNA here is from genome assembly GCA_013306195.1 of Aspergillus latus. Classification (NCBI taxonomy): domain Eukaryota; kingdom Fungi; phylum Ascomycota; class Eurotiomycetes; order Eurotiales; family Aspergillaceae; genus Aspergillus; species Aspergillus latus. Next base: position 66,790 of record VCRL01000181.1, read on the forward strand.
ACCATGCCATAAGAGTGGCAGAGGGACCAGACTTGGTTGCTTGGATGTGTCGATAGGCCGTGCCTCTGTGATACTTGCATCGAGTTATTACTCATTGCGAGGAGCAGAGCTGGGGAACGTGCAAATATCCCTTTTATTAACGAGGGCACTTGTGACCAAACACGTAGCTATCGATGCTTCAATGCATACCAGTCGCATATTGCCTATATAAAGGTTTACACCAAGGGTTGCCCCTTTCCTGCTGCACTACGTGTTGGAGGCACTCTCGTCAGGAAGACCCTGTCATCCTTGGTGGCTCGCTAGCTTTCTGTACTAAATATTAATAAAACCCAACATGTCAGCGTCATATAGCTATACCAAAGCTGCTCTTCGCCCCACTCTTTAGCGTCGCCGGCGCTTACTCAGGCTGTCTGGATGACACTCCATTGACCAATGGGATCTAAGCGCCTGCTGTACACCTAACAGGAAGTGGAAGGAGGCTCACGTTTTCTGCTCAGGCCAGGCCATCAGCGTCTTGGATTCCCCTTAAATTCCCCTATAACATCGAGAGAGGCTGCAGCATATCACGATATCTTTTTTATTTTAAGAGAGAAGATTATGGCGTCCCTTGCTACAGTACTCGACAACAACTCCAGCATTACCCGTCGCTATGGGGCGGGTCTGATCGCTGTCTTTGGTAAGTTGCTGATGTCGGTACCTAGGTCTCATGGCGAAGTAAGACTCTTTACACTGCTATCGGGCTGCATGGTCCCCAGAGGGATGTATTCAGACTGATCCTGAACCAGTCGGTGGAACAAGCGGAATAGGAGAATCGACGGCTCGCGCCTTCATACGCAATACGGACAAGTCCCATGTATACCTCATCGGGCGAGATGAGGCAAGAGCAATGCAAATCATCGAGGAAATGGCCCATAACAAGCCAAACTCACAGATTAGTTTTATCAAGTCAGATGTTTCTCTGATGCGTCAGGTGGATGACGCCTGCAGGGCCATTCAGCAGAAAGAGGGTCGGATCAATATATTATTTCTCAGTCAAGGTACAGGATCAACCAAGGGCCGCGACGGTACGATGATCTGTGATCCCGAAATGCAGCTGTCAGGCTGATGATACTGATCCTCTTGATTCAAAGAGACCGATGAAGGCCTAGACAAAAAGCTGAGTCTTCACTACTATTCCCGGATGCGGTTTGTGACCAATCTCCTGCCGCAGCTCATAAAGGCTGGTGAGAGAGATGAGCAGACTCTGGGTGATGGACCGCCACTATCCCGGGTAATCTCGGTCCTCGAAGCCGGAGGCGAAGCTGCTCTCCAGCTTGATGATCTCTCGCTGAAGACCAAATACTCCCTTCGCAATTGTGCGAAACATGCAATCACCATGAATTCCATCTCCATGGAGTATCTAGCATATTCATACCCCCAGATCTCGTTCATCCACTCTTTTCCAGGAATAGTCAGGACGCGCCTTGGCCGCGACTTTGGCACTGTCACCAAGGTTGCTATTCACGCTTTGTTGGTCCTCGCTAAACCATGGGAGATTCCATTTGCTGAAAGTGGTGAAAGACACTTATATGCCGCGACAAGTCCACGGTTCCCCCCACGAAATTACAAGGATGGCATTCCCGATGCCGCTGAAGGCTCTGAAGGTTACCCTGGCAGCGGGTTTTACCGGCTGAGCTCAACCGGGTCTACATATAATCAGAGCAAGATCATGCAAACATACCGTAAAAATGGGGTGAGAAATGTCATCTGGAATCATACGCTCGATGTTTTTGCAAAGGCCCGTGGCGCACAGGAGGAGGTTGAGCCCTGATAGTGTACTGTGTCTAACCGTATAGCCTTTAGTCCTAATCTTCTGCGTTGAAAAACCATTCTCTCTCTGTGACTATTCAATCGCACGACTTAATGGCCTGCATGTATTATGGACGGACCTCGTAACAAAAACGGGGCTGCCTATACGAATCCTCAGGGATCGTAGCAGTACGAGTATGGAAATACCCTCTAGAAGCATTGCAGCAAGACGCCTGTGAATCTGCAGACTCCTCTTACATAGAACTCGCCTAACTCGCTTTGAGCTTCTTTAAGCCCCTCCTGTCCCTCCAGTAATTACTATAGACGATGATTTCCGGACATCCCTCGATGACCCATGACCATTTCTGCACAAACTGCTCAGAGACTTCCCAGTTCTGCGGGAGCCAGGGGTCACCCCATACCATGACCCCGATATCGCCGTTGGTGGGATCCATCATATCAGTACACAGCTCGCAGTCCTCGAATGAATCAGCGGCCATGACTAGATTGTCCCGGATCCGCGGGAACGGAAAACAGTCCAGCCAGGGATGATGAGGGAACGCGCACTGGATGGCGGTCGGAAGGAGACTCGCCGGGACGACCGTCTTATCATCGGGTCTGGGGAAGTTCGTGTTGAATGGAGAGAGGGCCTCGTCGCCCATATCCTCCATGCTTAACCCAAGGGCTGCCATATTACCGATGAATGCCCGAAGAACATTGAATTTGCTCAAGGTAAAGAGATGATCGAGGCATGGATTCGCCGCATAGTACCTCTCAAGAGCTTCGGTGCTGAACCACGTCATCATTGTTACAGCCTCTGAGAGCGTGGTGGGTCGAGGCAGCTTCTGCGGCCCTCTGGCTTTATCCTTATCCAGACGTGGAAGTATCAACGCATACCGCCGGAAGTCTGTCCTGTCTTTCTTAGACTGCAAGGTTCGCGCGGCTTCCCGCTCACGACGTTTTCTTGCTCCTAGGACGGAGGTTAGTCTCTATTTAGGGTGGGCTAGAGAGCAGGAAGCTGAGCTCAGGCTCGTTCCAGGACACCCACGCAAAGCACGTTGGTTGAGTTTGTTCTGCAGCTTCTTGCGAAGAGCAGGATCAGTGACACCAGTCCAGTCATCGTCAAGCGGCAAGGTGCGCTTTTGCTGCGGCGACATTAGACGAAGGTCGGGCGATGATTGTGGCACGGCAGCTGATGAAGTGGAGGTGGTACGATCCATGCCGCGATCTGAATGGATGTTGAGTATACTGGCAGGAGGACCAAGCGGCAGTACTGGAATTTCAAACCGCCATTAGAGGGGAAACGGGGAATCACCGTAGGCCGTAGGCTAGAGAATAGCTCGCAGAGCTTCATCAGTGGAATAAATTCCCACTTCCCGGCCGATTTTCGGTGTTGATGACTGGCTGGTGTGTTCCGTACGAATCCACAAGGATCCACAGGGAAAATCGTGCATGAAATCTTCTAAGGAAACAAACGGAGATAACATCAAATTCTCCATGTATTGACCCTCCCAAGGCATCACTAGGACGCAGGTTTGCTGCGTGCTGGTAGTGCACTGGTATCTTTATCCCAATATAAAATTGGTAATTCTCACCCCCCATCTACAGAGAAATTGGTCTGGTCTAATTTTTAATCTAAGTCTCGCAAATATTACATGGCAGCTCGACTAAATACCGGAAAATCATGCTAACTCCGAGCCAACCACTATCCCTCGCACCATTCACATTTTATTCTATGCTTTGGGACGTGGAACTACGCATTCAGGTGACTATTTGGGACCGTTCAACGATAAAACTGATGACAGTCGACTCGCGTATTTTCTGGATATTAGATGGCCTCTGAATTCGGACTCTAGTCGTGTTGACAGCGATAATGTAATTATAGTGCATACTAACTACGATAAGCTGAACGAAAATCAAATTACCCGGATATCACGTACCGTGCTATGATTATGCATTTTGCATTCCAGGCCTCTGTACGGGCTGCAGCGACCAGGATCAGCGAAAATGACTCGATTTTGCAATGAATATGATTGTCAACGATGTCAGGGATATTGGCCCTTCCTACCCTGGCCTATTCGAAGGACGGGATTGAGATAGCTCTGCAACGGACCACATTGGCCACTGTCTTTTACCAGCCTCCTCATGCCAAAGACGACCACGGCTACTCAGATATTATGGACCCGAGTAGAATTGTCAATTTCATTATTCGAATGCCTGTTTTCCCCAGTGCGTTTTTCCGATGTCAATTTCACGCTTAGCCAACCTTCCCGAAGAAGAGCGGCCAGAGCTGCAGAAGACTGAGTCTTCACTGGCAGTATTCGTGGGCATCTACCACGGATTTCCTCCTATCCTTGAATACAAGAAAGCAAACAACCCGTAATGAATCTCTTTAAATTAGAAGTTATGAGGCAAGCACTCATTGCATTGTTCACCGTGCACTTTGGCGCGGTCAGCGCTACACCAACCGATAAGTCACTATTAGACATCGCGCAAGCTCTGAGGGGCTCAAAGAAGTTGGCTGTGACTGCTCACGTAACACCTGGGCGAGGAGCAAACACCTCTGTTCCCGCCGTGATTAACCCTAACTGCCATTAGTGGACGGCTTGGGGACCCAGGGCAAAGGGATCTACCTACCCAACTGCAAGGTAGATGAGGAGAATGTTGCAGCCTTTTCTACGAGTCAGACTCTCGGAAAGATTCTTGATGTTGAGTAAAGATATGATTCATCAAGCATTGCATGTTTCAATCTGTGGGGAAATGCAAAGCTAGTGTGTGCCTGATGCCTGTGCGGTGGCTAGGTATCCATGAATACAGGAATATTCAATGTCTGACAAATCGTTCCATTCTTGCGGCCAAAGATTAAGTAACGCTGAACGAATATATAGAAATAGTAGAATGGGGGTGAAGCGATAAACTATTTCTGCCTGCGTCCACGAACACAAGTACGAAAATACAGATTGAAGAAGACTAAGCCTTACTCAATAGGCTGAACGTGTGCTGAAAGCTCATTCTGGATCCATTTAAACAGTTTTTCCTGGATGTCATGATTCTGGCTGAGTTTGGAGCCTGCTTCTTCCTTGCCAATGGGCCCATAGTACTGTCCGTGTTTTGCTTCGGGACTTACGGCCGCAAAGATCTGAGACAGAGCTCCTTTAGTGACTGGAGTTGCAGCCAGGCAAATTGCGGCATAGAGGAAAGGTTTGAGGAAAGTCCCAGTCGAAGCATGGTGGAGGTTCGTGGCTACCATACCAGGATGAACTGGGACAATCTTTACACCGGATTCCCGCTCAGCCAATGCTCTAGCATAATGAAGGTTGGCCAGCTTGGACGTCGTATATCGGGCGGTAGTATGTCGGTGAGTAGCTGTCGTTCGAAGCTCATCGAATTTGTAGACGTCACTAGGAGCTTGAGCGTGGGCGGCGGAAGAGAGCATAACCATGCGTGCCTGACTATTAATCTTCGCCGTATTGCGCAATACCGGAAGTAGAAGCTGGGTGAATAGGGCTGGGCCCATGACGTTTGTCCCGAATTGGATCTCATATCCGTCCTTGGTGAGACCTGGAGGGGTCATCATAATGCCGGCATTGTTGATGAGAATGTCCAAGCGAGACTCTTGAGAGAGAAATTCGGCCGCAGCTGCCTTAACACTTTCGAACGATGCAAGGTCGAGGCTCAGGAAACGGATTTTGTTGGTGAATTCTGGATCGTGCTGGGTAAGGTCTGTGATGGCCTTTTCAGCCTTAGGCTGAGATCGAGCAGCAAGATAGATGACAGCAGGGTTATGTTTGCTGAGCTGACGAATAGTTTCATAACCAAGACCCGCGTTTCCTCCAGTAACAATGATGACCTGGCCGTGGAGGTCAGGAATATCCTGACTGCTGAATGTCGGCATTGCCTAAGGTTCAGTCGCCACTTGCACTAGGGAGTCCGTTGGAGGCTAAGCTGAGCTGAGATTGAAATTCTTGCAGAAAGAAGAGGGTGACTGAAAGTTGTAATCTGGAAGTGTTGAAGTTTATGTCTTGCACTGCAGTTATATACTCATAAAGTCTCAAGGGTAATTCCCTTTCTTGTCTTATAAAGAGGTCCATCCGCAGCCTCTACTGTGATTGGTTGATAATCCGTCATCCCGGTTCACGATACATATGAGTGCGTCATCCATCGGCCTATTGTGATTGGTTGGCAATGCGTCATCCAGCTCCAGGGCACAAGAGACTTGATCACTGCAACCAATAAAATTGCTGTTTCTTCTATATCTATATTCCAGGTATCAGACACCGAACTATACTGGTGGATCGGGAGCTCGGGGACCTGCAAAATATTCCATCCAACATCCTGATTAATTAACCCTATGAGCAAACCGTGCAATGTTTGAACAATATCTAATTTTTGTTTTGTGCGAGTTCTTTTTCGTTGATCTATTGGCGGCATCATTGAAAAAGTAACCACCTCACCTAGCCGCAAGATAGCGAAAGACGCCCGGAAGAAGGACCGTCTTGCTCGGACCACTGCTAAGGGTATGCAAAACTATATCTGCAACAGTTTCGACATGCTAAAGAGGCATCAAAAACCGGGGCCAGTCTGTCTCAGCCTTGAACAGCGGCGTTTGGTGAAGCTCAACACGGCAGTGGAGGTGCGAAATCCTGGTGCATTCTGAACTCAGAGCTTGCGCATGCCACTTATCAGAACGAGGCGAGGTTAGTGAATTGCGGGGGCGAGATCCAAAAGCCGCATAGCAAATGGAACATGATGAGAAATCCATTGCAGAACCCGTGGATAGATGAATCTAGCGGTAGGGATTATCCAGTGCTTGGTTTGGCTAATCTATGTGAGAGACCTGATCTTTGCCTCATTGACCAGGGCTGGGATGATCTGCACAGCAGTACCTTGACAACATCAAAAAAGCTCTGAGGTGCGGTTAACCTTGAAAAGATATACAGGCATCCATTCCCGATAACGACAACGTTCTTCCCCTCGAGGACCACGTTGTGATCCCACCGCGCTGAGTGGAAGATTCTCCCGTGGAGATTGCGGCAACAAGAATCTCACATGGACACGGGTCGCCAGCTATCCAGTTGCAGCCAGGGTGATCTGGCACTCGTGGGTATATTCGCCGGTGCTGTTCAGTTCGCGGAGCCATGGCATCCAGCGATTCGCATCCTCCCACCAGATGCTTCAGACCATTTCTGTCTCAAAGGTCATATTGCAGCGGAGTTGTAAGCGTCAGCAACATTGCTGACATACTCTATGAGCTCCGTCCTGGAGGACATGAGCCTCGTCCAGTTGGGACTCCCTAACTTTTGTCAATCGAGGAAGTCAGGATGCAGGGGACCACCAGAAGACTAGACGGACCTGGATACGTGTTAATATACCATATACCAGCACTGGATGGGTGTCGTTCAAAGAAGCGAATATCTTCAATATTGTACCACCTTTTCAGCGTTGCCCCTGGCGCGACGGCCGATACTTGGCACCAACACAGGCAATATTGCTGTAGAACGAGAGATCAGCAGATGCGAAAGCCACGTTCGGAAGTCGTATGATTGAGATAAGTCTGTGCCAGGCTTAGGTAGGAGCCTGATTATATGGGCGTGCTGAAAACGAACCAGGCGATGCGGAACTCTTCCGGACGCCCATGTGCAGAACACCTTAGAACAAGATAGAGCCTGATGCCAATCACAGGGATCGACGAGCGATAAGAGACCTCGGCCAGCCTAGCTGATCATGGTGAAGTCGGGTCAGTTCCGGCGCTTTGGACGTCTCATAGTCCTAAATTCATGTGCCTCTCCACGAGGAGAAGCGCAGTGACCGCTGGCTTATAAGTGACGGCACCTCCCTCAGAGACTGGGAAGTGTCAAAGATAGTTTTGCAGAAATCAACATACAACCATGGATCTTCACTCCAACCTGCAGGCCACCTGGGGCCGGCTCATCAACACTTACAAGCCCGGTATCATCGAGCTGGCGGGTCGATCGCTACTCAAATTGTTGGTTTCATTCTCCCAGCAACGCTTTACCTGATGATTGACACATTGTTTCCCGAGTTCTCGAAGCGGCACAAGATCCAGGGTGCCCGCTGACAACCGACCCGTCCGCAAATCCTGCATTGCGTGAAAGTAACACCGTTCAACCATGCGTGGGTGGTGGCAGTCCACGCTATGCTGGTCTATAGCGCTGGCCTTGACCATTCTATCATGAATCTGAGTCCGATAGTGCCGCCGTGGAGAGAGTTTATTGTGGACTTTGTCTTTGCCCTCCTAGCCCGAGAAATATTATTTTACTACATTCATCGTGCGCTACATCATCCGAGAATTTATGGCCATATCCATAAAATGCATCACAAGAACATTACCCCTGTGGTATTCGCAGCGGAGTACGCCCATCCTGTTGAGCATGTCGTTGCAAATATCCTGCCAATCACGCTACCATTATATCTCAAAGGAGCCCACTTCCTGTCCATCATCGCATTCATCAGCTTTGAGCTCTGGGAGGCTGCCGCTGACCACAGAGGGTACGACTTTCTAAAGCTGCTGCCCGCCAAGCTCCATGATTTGCATCATGAGAAATTCCGCGCGAATTATGGCACTATTGGACTTATGGACTGGATCCATGGGACAGATGTTGTGGGCTGGGACAGGCCGAAGCCGGACAAAGGAGATGAAACGATAAATGCAAGAATAGGAGAGACAGCCCTCGATATCAACTAACTTGTCTAGAGCCGTCTGAATGTGAGCTGGGATGTCGCGGATAATGCTGGTTTTTAAGCTTCGTGACATGTTCCAAAGCCTTAAATCATGTGTATCAGAATGAAGAACATGATAAAACATATTACAGTTAAAGAAGTGAAGAGTGACCTCTGGTATTGTTTACCCCGATAGCTGAAGTAAAGTGCTACAAGCTCAGCTCAAAGTATCAGGGAAAGTCAAGCCTCGTCAAGAACCCCAGATCTTCCACCCTTTGCCCCATATGCGCCGTATATTCCTCCCAGTTGAAAAACGGCGCTTGCATGAGGTCATGATCAGGCTGCTCAAATAGATCATGTGCTTGGGCCATGCCATCTGGATGCAACGACGCCGCAGCGCCAGCAACCTCATTGTCGGGTGGGTGCACGTCACCAGGAACTGCTTGGCGATACGCAGCCTGCAAAAACTGGAGCGTATTCTTCGCTGATTGGCTAACTATAGCCATGGACTCCAGAACGCTTGTGGCCTCTTGCCAGGCTTCTCGGGCTCTATACATGATGGCCGGGTCGAACGTTGATGGGAAAGAGAAGGACATCAAGAGCACTATTGCCGCGGTTGACACGTCTGGACTACCGCATCAATATAGAAGCACAGGAAATGAACCGGATAATGGACCACCTACAGAATCCATTGTACCACCATGCATCAGTAGCATTGGTGTTATAGGTTTTGGAGACTAGACACGCGAGGTCAATAGCTGCCGTCACGCATGCAGTAGCCGAGTTGCTAGCCAGAGATGAGTACAGGGTGCTCCGAGTTGTGAAGCTCTGCGCTGCTAGGCTTTCTTGCGAGTCAATGTCGCCACAAGACTCGCGCTCCCGTACTTTGTCAGAATACAGCTGGGTGAAGATAGGACGGTGGAGGAGGAGGTGAAGATGCACATATCTATAGATACCGGTAAGGAGGAGAATCTAGAGAGCAAGGGAGTGAGCGAAACACACCTAGCGTGAAGTACATTTCTCTGCTGAGCGATCGCCTGGTTCCGCTGAGGACTGGAATCCGTTGTCCAAATTCCCGAATTCCATCTGAGAAAAGGAGGCAGATTCGCCTCGAATGAAATCAGCTGTCTCTCAATCTCCAGGACAGTATCGAGGACCCCCTGGCTTTTCGTCGAGGACTGTGATTGATCTCGGCGCGACCGGCTACGCGAAGCGTAGTATACGTCGGAGAGTATTCTGTCTAGGATATCGTAGAGTTTGATGGCCTCTGTATAGAATGCCATCAGTGACGGGTCCCAAGTCTCGTCTGAGTGGGACATGGTCAAGCCATCAGGTGGAGGAAGAGGAGCTAAATGAGTCGTCATCGTCGGTCTGCCATATGTCATGCTCAGTGTGCTGGTGACTCTGATTAGCGCCCGATGGAATAGAACAGACGGGAAATATCCCGAGGAAACCTACACGTCCATCATTACACAGCCGTGCCAGGTTCGCCGCCGAATATCAGACTCCAAAGGGGTCAAGGTAGCGAGGATGCCCGACTCGTGGAGTCCCAGCCCTAGGGCCACCCTGCAAGCCACTCCAACTGAATGCCAGCATCTGCTGGGATAGGGAGAGCTCTGCAGGAAGATTGCCGTGATGAGGAGAGTCTGTACCACGCCAAGAGTATTGATATCAAGGAGATCGAGTCCTATAAAACGTTTTGCCCGAAGGAAAAAGGAGTTTGCGATCAGTTCGACTTCAGCGGGAGGAATATCCGCAAACTGACAGCCCAGCGCAAAGATGAGATTCAATGCAGAATGAAAGACAATTGATCTCGGCCCTGATTCTGGGGCTGAGCCCAGTCCGATCCTCGAATCTGTGAGCGGGATTCTGGGCTCATCCTCCGCACGCCATAGATTTCTATACGCAGCTTCAAAGGCGGGGCGGTGGAAGAATGGGTATAGGGTATAGACGTGGTCAAAGAAGCAGCTGACGAGGTGGTCGGCCAGTGTCCGTGGTGGCAGGGAGAAATCGTCGAACCGGAATTCAGTGGAGGTATCCTGAAGTGTACTAGTCGCACATTTGGCAGACAAATCTTTGGCCGTCCGTGAAGATATTGACTGCCAGGCAAATCGCATTAGTGAAGCTGTGGAAGAACTGCCGTAGAACTGGAACCGGGGGGACTGGCGCCTGCCCTCGCCGTCCGGGGCTGTTATCTGGCCCATTCCCGTGATTTGGCCTTCCCCATCATCAAACAAGGGTGATTCATATGCCCCCGTTTTTGGTCTGCGCTCTGTAGTCGCTTCGGCTGCTGACGCAGACTGGCCGTTTGTGCTTTGGCTGTGTGTGCTTAGCACCCTTTGACCCCGGGGCAGTTCAACTCTGAAGTCCGTGGAAGCAGGATTGTGCGCGGTAGTTTCCTCAGAGGCGTGAGGAGCAGTTGACGAAAGAATGTCTCCTTCACCAGACATCTCACCCTGCATGTGGGACTCGCTGAGAGGCTCGCATTGAGCCTGACGGTCCGACAATGTCTCAACTGAGACTCCGGCCCTCTGGCAAGCATCTTCCAGTTCTCTGATTCGCCGATGTAGGGTTTGAAAATATCTATCACGCGTTAGACCATTTTTGATCTGAATCAATCGGGATTGTGCCCGTCCATGCTTTGAGTGAGTGGCTTCTTCATTGGACTTACTCGTCTCTGCTGGCGGACCGGGCGTTATCCGTATTGTAGACGCACTGGTTGATCCGGTACGATCGTCTCGTGCATGGCCCACAGATGGGTTTACTTCCATCACAGCGGATCTTCTTCTCTCTGCACGAGCCACAGGCTAAAGCAACCTTCCGGCGCGCAGAATTGCGTCGCTTGGGGTTACCAGCCATTTTTGGGGGCATTCTGTGATAACGGGAAATACCAGGCGCTCGAAGACGCCTGGGAATCCTTTTCCTTTTCCTTTTTCTTTCTTTCTTTCTGTCATTTCCCCCCCGATTATCCTCCAGATGGTGCCCGTCAGACTCGAACGGACGACTGGGATGCGTCTTGATACCCAGATTCCTGCTGGAGGACGCGAGGAAAGACAGCGTTTTTTCTGAGCCGGGTCTGTTCCGGTTCCTGCGAACTTCTATAGTGGTCAGAACCGCCAGGAGTACATTTACTGCGGGGGGTTCCGAGGCGATTGAAATCATTGGATGCTATGAGCGCAGTGGAGCCCTGATTGTTGGTTCTTAGAGGTCCCAACGAAGGGTTTTCCGTAGGCCTCGGGTCCATTCCGGTGGCTCTCGGGTGTATTCCAAGGACTCGCTACCCTCCCAGCTCATGTCAGCTAGTGCTTCCCAGTATGGGGCGAGGGTTACGGCTAAGAGTGGTTCACGCTGCAAATGCTTAGGGAGAGCCTTGCTTCACTGATACCTATCAGGAGTGGCTAGACTTGATATATTGAGAGAAATCACGAGACTATGGAGAAAATCACACACAAAATACAGAATACCTACCAGCCGTCATCAGAGGGGGGTTTCTCTTGACCTCATATTCTGTGTCCTACTACGAGCGGCACTTACAGTCCCGGGGGCTATAATCCGTGCATGGTTGACAAAGCTGCCTCTAGGTCCCGCCATGTGGAGCGAGCTTGCTGGAGCACTAACGGCCAACACGGCGGCAGTGGACAAGATCGATACTCACCATCACTGCGTCCCGCCATTCTATGCCAGAGGTATTTCAGCTTGGTCAAGGGGCATAGTTTGCTGCTAACTGGACCACAGCAGTGGAAAAACAAGGTGACGACCCCAATGGCAGGCCTGCCCTCACTGAACCTCCTTGGCTACAAGACTGCGGTGCTCTTGCGCTCTGCTCCAGGGGCATGTATTGTGCCAGACCGTCAACAGTGTGCGACTGGCCAGATAGCTGAATAAATATTCCGCGAACTGTGCAACAAAGATCCCGCGCACTGTACGTTTTCCTCTCGCTACCCCTTGCTGATATTGCCTATGGTCTGGACATCTTGCACGCCAACGGTGTCACTCTCTTCACGCGCTATGTGTCTTTCAACACCTGCTTGCGCTACCCGGACGTAGAGCCCATCTGGGCCGAACTCGGCCGACGAGGCTTTGTCGTCTTCATCCACTCCACCTTCCCAGTCGACACAAACCCGGTCAACCGGAAACTGCCGCAGCTGGCCATCAACTATCGTCACGAGACGACCCGCACCGCACGGAATATGATTACCAAGAAAACCAGGGTGAAGTATCCAGGCTATAAATCCATCCTGTCGCACGCAGGTGGCACCCTACCGTACCTTATCTCGCGGGTCACAATACCCATGAAGAAGGCCTCAGATTTTGCCGCCTCTTGGATCTTAAACACAGCGCATGACCGCGCAATCGACGAATTCCGCAGCTTTAACTTTGACCTGGCGTTGAGTTTGTCGCCGCAGATTCTGGATACGCTACTGAAGCTTGTTCTGCTTGAGTATATCCTTTGTGGCAGCGACTTCCCATATGCGCCGGTAACTATATATCCAGCATTTTTAGAAGAGTGGAGAAATATGATAATAATCAGGAGTCGAGGGAATAGTCACTTTCAGGAATGCAATGAGCCTATTTCGCGGTTGGTGGATCGAAGCGGCGTAACTCGATAGGTATTATTCTGAACTGGAGACTCAGTCTCGCAATGATCATACGGACTTCGCTGGTATCAATAACTGATCTCTGCATCAGCATCTTCTTTTGTCACAGTAGCCAAACCTGCCTGTGCCCGCACAGCCTCCCTTTTGAGGGTGGCCACGGCGACTCGTATAGAATTGTAGCGCAGAGCCGGGCGTACCAGGCAGTGTAGGTGATATTCGGCTATTCTTGACATTTGGTGGACGACTTGTGAATTAGGCCGGAAGGGATGGTCTTATCAGAATAGGTAAATACAGGGTTTACCGTTTGAGCGCGGCACAGTAGGAGCAGACGATCCAAGGGCCTCGAGAATCTGCGTCTATTTTCACTGACAGGACTGTTTCTGCTCTATGCAATTTTCATTGTGGATGTGATCGGCCAGGAGTGTCCTCAGACCTATTGGCTATGAAATAGCTGAAGGACTTAGGGTTACAAGCCCAGGCATAGCATTATATCAGTACAAGATACATTATCTGTTCTCTTTACTGGTTACACGAAGAAGAATATCCTAAATTAGAATATCTTAAATTAATAAATGGCGCGTCAGAACCCTTCACCATGTTAGCATCAGGATTATGAAATGTTTTGTACTGCTATTTATAGCTTCTATGCCTTCTTGATTTTGCACATAACAGGCTATCTGACTTCTCGCCCAGCTAAAGCCCTAATTCAAAGTCCAGCTGTCACAGTGTCGTACAAGTATCCAATAGAGCCAGACGTTTTTTATACTTGACCGCCACATTTTCTTGTAGTCAAACCATCTGGTGACGACAATACGTGCATGCATATCGTCTACTGCACAAATGACAACCCATCGCAGGGGGCACCGATATTCACTGGCACAGCACCGGCGCTTATTTGCCCAGGGACGAGCCTATACCGCCTGTAACTGGTTTGTTGCGCCTGGTGTATAGTGTTGGAAATATCCGCAGTTTAGAGTCGAACTGAACACTGACACGGGAAGGCCGGTCGCTACCGTAACTAAGTACACCTTGTCCCAGACTAACAGGCCTTTCCCCCGAAGGTGAAGGTGTGCTTAGTGTCAGGGCGAGCGAGGAGGTTCAGCCTGGGATGACACTGGGATAACCAGTCCTCAACGGCAGGCATTCTATCGTGTTGAAGGAGGGCGTGGATGTAACCGTGAAGACTGCACAGGCAGCATGGCGAATTGCCTAGGTACTGCGCTAGATTGTAGGCAGACCTGGGCCTAGGATTCTGCCGATGTGGATACTCGACGGTGGCCAAGTGGGCTCCGGCAATGCCCTTAACCGACAACGTTCCGATCCCCCTCCTTTTATAGGGCGGGGATCCTCAACGAAGACAAGGTAGCCTAATGTAGCGCATCAATTGCAGGTCCATCCACAGAACAATCCGCATGTCTGACCTCCACTCTCTTCCCTTGGGCACACGCCCTGAGAACGCCATCCGTAACAACGGGCCCGACAGTCTTGTGCTGGAACGCGCCAAACTCCGGGAGTTGGCCGAGGGATGGCCCTGCTACCGGTACGCTCCCACTCTTAGTGATGGGCGGTACACGCTGACAAACGACAAGGGACGCGTGCGAATGGGAGAATTTCGAATCGATCTTCCACCCAGATGCCGTCGTCTACACCACCTGGTCCGGCCGGGTGACCTACAAGGACTTTATCGCTGGCTCCAAGGCAGGCATGGACAATGGCGCCTTTATTATGCACCGGTGCCACGGGACTACCACTGACATTACTCCGGATGCCACACGTGCGGTCACCAAGCTCAAGGCAACAATCACACAGCGATTCCTGATTGATGGAGTCGAGGTGGACGCCGAAGCCGACTGCCGGTTCTGCTTTTTCTTTGAGAAGGCAGATGTCGACGGCAAGGGGCCCCGGTGGGGGGCTCGATTCGTGCGGCACTGGTACGAGAAGGATAAGTTGCTTCCGGTTGTACCGGGACGGTTCCCTAGCATAGATATTGACAAGTTGAATTCCTACCCTGACGGGTACAAGTGTCTTGCGTACTGCCAGGAGCTCACAATGGGGGTCAAAGTTCTCCGAGACATGCCGGGTCACCGAAGGCATGTGGGAACGATTAACGGGGAGAAGCATGACCTGCTGTATCGTCTGGCAAAGGACTGGCTAGATGGGAAGGAAATTGATGCATAGACAAGTTGTCTGCTCAGTTCAAGTGCGCATTCCTTCAGGTCTTTCAATTGGAGCTTGTGCTATGTTATTAAAGACAAGTCACCTGAATAGAGATTTTAGAATATGTTAAGATAATCTACCACTTTGGTTACTGTCTTTAGAGTCATGTTCATACTCTCGTCTACAGTTGATTGTTTAGTTGGCGCTCTTAAGTGGCAATACTGCATCTCTCACAGGTAAAAATTCAGCAACGCGAGCCCAGAGATTCAGGGATTGTGGAAGCCTATTCTTATTCCGATTCCTATATATCATAGATGCCACTCCAAGACGTCAAATTCGCCTTGTTTGCTCTTTTTAAGCGACTATCAGCGCAGTCGCCGAGCGCCTTTATTAATGGCGTAGGAAGAGGCAGATCATACAATATTCTACCAACACTCCCTAGAGATAGTGAATCACAGAAATACAACGCCAAGGCCAAATGCATTTATACGCATGGTCAATATCTACATCTAGTTAAATCGCAGAGCCGTGGACTCTATACTGGCCGACAAAGAGGTTCCAGGGGTCGTTATAGAACAGCTGACCTCATTTATACTGTCTTCCTGAAGCTGGAGAGTGCGGGAGCTTAGAAGATTGAGATATGGGCAACCGATTGTGCTCGTGTGAAGGTCTGTTTACTGCCGTAGTCGATTGGCCGAGCTTATGAGGACTATGTAAACACCATGACAATTGTGATCAAGTCACGACGCGTAAACGCACTACAAAGCCTTGCGAGAAGCAGCAGTGCAATCATGGTTCGTCGAGAGTGTGGAAATTTCCCGGGTGGGAGTGAAACACTGCAGGGGGTTAATCTGCATAGATGGCCTGACCATCAGCGTAGATTACCAGGCTTATGACTGTAAAACAGGAGTCGGACATCAGGTGGAAGTCAATGTCTGCCTTGAAGTTTGCAGATGCTAAAAAGACTTGTTAATTGTCTGAATACTGCAGACTAGGGCAAATGAGCTCACTCTTCCAACTGGAATGGATGCGTGAGCAATTTCCAGACCGGACACTGCGGATTTGAAGTCCGGGGACCTGGTTAGCCACCGATCTACGAGTCCAACAGCAGTTTCCAGACCCTAATGTTACAGTCGAATGCAAAGTTGAAGTTCACTGGTCTTGTCGGGATAATACACGAGGAAGGGTTTCGAGGAAAGGGTCGATTCATTGGTATTCCAAGTGCGGTACATGTGTCCTGTCACCACATTATTGGTATACCCGTTGGGCAAGGCTTAAACGAGCAGTAAATACTCTAATAAAGACTCGGTATCCCCCAAGATTCTTGTTGACAAGGGACCTACCGGTCCGTCCTTCATGGGGTCAAGCAAGGTCATGTTGGCTAATGAAGCACCTGTGTATGGCGGGGCGCAAAGAAACAATCGTTATCCTAGGGTCAAGGATACCTGCTAGATAGAATTCCTTTTGCCTGTGTGAGAATGCAATACGATCGGAGAGAGACATATACTGTACTAAAAGGACTCAATAAATCCAAGTCAAACAACAGAATAACCTCTTCTATGACTTGCCCCTGATGCTGCTATTTGCAACCCAATTGATTTTACAACAGTGCAGAAGAATTCTTGAAAACGAAAGTTAGGCGCATTTTGGCCTCATACAATCGTCTGTAAAAGCACATTCTACAGCATATGAAAGGAGCCTCCAGGATCCAGTCGAGGTTCTACTCAGTATATACAAAGAACTGGACGATAAGACAGGCCTCTGGGTCTACTATTCCACTGGAAATTGCGCTCTTCCGTTGATCTGGTATTTGCTACTATTGGGAACTTGCGGTTCAGAATTTCTCCTAAGCTGTTGGCAAATGCCTATAAGTGCTGGGATCAGTAAGTTGCTGGTGCGACATATTCGAAACTACTTACAATCGTCGGTCAATGAACTATTTCCTGCGGATGCCCCTCGCAACTGGCATTAGTTCTTACTATTCTTGTCGGCGTACACGCGGAGATTATCTCGACCTAGTGTTGTCCCCTTGCTCCGCTATCTCGTGTACCTAGCGACCCGGCCGTTGTCACAGCAGAGTCACAGCCAGCGAAGATCTGTCTTCATTCAGCCATTGGGCTTGGTCTTTCCCATTCACGCGGCC
Source organism: Aspergillus latus (assembly GCA_013306195.1). NCBI lineage: Eukaryota > Fungi > Ascomycota > Eurotiomycetes > Eurotiales > Aspergillaceae > Aspergillus > Aspergillus latus. The sequence continues at coordinate 84,157 of VCRL01000181.1, forward strand.
ACATCGGCGGTGTTACCTTGATCTTGGCTTCTCGTATTCAGCGTAGATCATCTTAGCGATGCGACACCAAGAGTCAATCAATTCCTGTTCAATGATGTATAAGGCAAATGTAACGTGAAGGCCGCTGATCATGTTAAATATATCTCAACTAAATGATAATCAGCGACTTTGATGGTGACCGTACTCCAGCGGCTCAAGCATAAAAGCGTTACTGTCTCGAAGGGCTGAAACAGAATTCTTCAATGTATCTTGATTAACATCACACTCTCACTCATCAAATTCGATCATTAATTAACGCTATCATGAAGTATCTCGCGATCGTCTCACTCCTTGCCTGCGCTGTCAGTGCCGCCCCATCTGCAGAGGGCACCGTAGGCCAAGCTGTCCTTGAGAAAGCCCTGACTGCAGAAGGGACTCCCTACGCCTGGGGCGGCGGCACTTGTGACGGTCCTAGCGATGACCAGCCCCCGTATGACTACGGCGACGTTGGATATGACTGTTCCGGCCTTGTTTGCTGGGCAGTGTGCCAGGTAACTGGCCGCGACCTCTTCACAGAAGGCCTCCGCGTCACATCCTCCATGTACTGCGCCAGCAAGGAGACACTTGGGTACAAGTACGTCTGCAGCCAGCGAACGTTTGACCAATATTGCTCATATCCCATCACAGAAAATACCCGTACGAAGAGCGTCAGCCTGGTGATGCTATCTTCTTCGGCGGAGCATGTGACTGCGATAATGATAGCAGTAGTATCCACCATGTCGGGCTAATGATGTACGGTTTTCTTTCTTTCCTTCTTTCCTTCTTCTTTTTCCCTGCTTTGTTTCGGTTAAGTAGCTAACGCTAGAACAGCGATTCTGGCGACCGGATGTGGAATGCGCCTAACGACCGGGTTAATAAGGTGCAGGAGAAGAGTATTTCTGGGTTCGGGGAGACACCTTGCCCCTATGTGATCCGCTTCACATAGTTCACTATGTATGTTCTGGCAATTTATGATTCCGCTTTTGTACAGGACGTCCACTTGCCCTCGAATCCAGAAGCTGGCAAGAGATGCGTCGATGGATAGACCAACCGGCATTCCTAAGTGCATAACGATAGGACTACGAAAGACTTTGTTGCAGAATTGATGATCTTGTAAATAATGCGTACACCAGAGTGCTTGCCCAAAAGACATATATATCCACGACCGCTTGATTTTAGGACTGAGGGCATGAGGATGGTATTCCATTCGACTTTCGCAGCAACAATAGCCGCAGTGCGCAGAAATTTAATTACTTATGCCGGATAAACGAGTTTCATGCGGAACCCTCTGGTATCTCTTCTGTGCAGGTACGATCTCTGGCCTGCATTTAAACTGTCTAGTCAGCCGAGTGTACTCCATGACACGCGCATAAGAGTTATCAAATTTTTATCAGCGTATTATAGTACAAGCAACTAGGAAATACTCTCCGGTAGCGCCTGACAAAAACTTTATCAATATTAGCGTTTCTTGATGCGATATTTGAGCAATTTCGGTCTTCGTTAAATTACAGCGTCCAACACGGTCATAAAGGCATATACATATCACTTCTGAGCATACACGCAAGAAATGGAAGATATATGCAGTATTATATATACAGGATCGACTGGAGATATTAGTACTCTGAATAGCTACTTCACGCTCGGCGGCTTTGATCCCAAGCCAGATCTGGACGTTCCCGGCGAATGCCGCTGGTAGAACCGAACAGACTGGGAGTCTGTGGGAGAAAGGCTGGCCATACCGCCTGGGCCGCGGTCTGAGCAGATGCTGCTGGGAGTATATGGCCGGTGTTCCTTAAGAGGCCAGGTTGAGAGACAGGCTCGAGGGACAAGGCCCTGGATTCCGGTGTCGACCAAGGTACACCATGCCTAAACACGAACGGTCAGTGATGGTGAGAGATACCAGAATGCAAATAAAGGACTTACCCATCCGTCATCGAAGGTCTGCTCCAACCGCACCAACTGTCCTTCGCTCACATCCATATGTCCGTCGTTACGAGGTACAAAGGCCATCTCAACCCGGAACACCTGAACCGTTGACAGCTTGACCGAGGACACCTCCCGCTGAATTGCTGATTGAATCAACTTCAGCTGCGGCTGTGAAAGGTCATTCTTCTTACTTGTATCTTGCACCGGCAGTGATTCTTCAGGCGAATGCTGAGTCTGATGACGTTCCTTTTCTCCCGAGATACGACCAGCCAGCGCGTCCACGCTTATGTCGGCGGAATTGCTCATGGCCACCATGCCAGAAGAAACACTCCGCACCTTGACAAGGTCCCGATTATCTGTTACTTCGCATGAATCTTGGAACTGCTGCGCGGGTAAGTTCCGGTCGTACTCTTCTGGAGAGGGGCTAGGGCTGCTCGTGCTGCACCAGGTGAGCGAGGTATTGTCGGTTGGCGGCCGCTGCGGGTTGAACTTCTCTGTAATAGAGCGTAAAGCGGAGGAGCCATTAGCGTAGAGTCTTGAGACAATGCCTCTAAGAACCGCAGGCTCCGGTGGGGGAATATGTAGGTATTCCTCGGAAAAGCCATACTCGTACGATTCCCGGCTCCTCCTTGTAGTCGCTGATTTCTGCTTACGCGGCACTGACTTGACCTTTTCCAAGGCCATGTGCGCAACAGAAGAAAGAGTAAAATACACGCGACTTGCTGCATCGTACGCGCGATTCTTCCACAGTCCCGCTCTGCAGGATCCCAGAAGATCCCCCTGGGATAAGATAGGAAACGGCGTCGGCTGCCTAGAGTAGATGCTGCTGCTTCGGCCGCTGGTGGAGCCCTGACTGTCTCTGCTATGATGCTTAAACATCTCGGCTACATTGACAAGGGTCAGGGTGCTGCTTGTGTATAGATTCGATGCGAACTTGTAGATCGAATTTTGCTTGTTTTGTGGGGGTGGACGTTTCTCCCCGTGAATGGCCGTCTGAAGAGCACGCTTTCGGTGGTGCAGCCGCCAGTTAATCAGCCCGATCAGGAGAAATGCAAGAGTCAGGATGCTGACTACGATTCCGGCTTGCGAGCCGGGGGTCATCCTTGCTGAAGTGTGGGACTCGGAGGTCGGGAGGGAGCCAGAGGAGGTAGGGAAGGGAGAATGTGTGGTTGTTGGCAACGAGGTCGTATGCAGAGTCGTTCTAGTCGTCGAAGTGGACGAGGCTGTGGTTGTTGAGGTCGACGATGAGGTAAATGACGACGTTGAAGACGTTGCTGACGATGGTGAAGACAATGTTGAAGTGGTGGTAGTAGCAGTAGATGTGCCCATGTCGGTTTGAGGAATTTGCCCTTCCAGAGGCTCGGGCTGGGCATTCAAGGGAGCACTGGGGGGTTCTGCCGGGGCTGGTATTTCATTGATTGTCTCTTGAAGCTTTGCAGCTTCACTTGCACTCTCTGGGCCCGGCAGCTTTGGCCTCGCGTCAGCATTGGCAGCTGGCTTTGTCTGGCTAGTCGGTTCACTCGGAGGACCTGCGGCGGCTGCCACAGCGTTATCGGGAAGACGGTACATCCCATCATCGTATGGCTTGTCTAGCGGCTGTTCTCTTGAGACTTTGGAGCTCAGGGCTCTTGAAAGGAGTCTGGCAGTCTCAGGTGTCATGCTGTGTGGTGCGGGCGAAGGACTGAATGCTTTAGTGATCAAGCCAGCATTGACGTCGAATGAAAGCAATTGACATTAATATACCCTCATGAAGAGTGTGTTTATTGTGTCAGTGCTAAGGCACTCCATGTTAACATTCTTTACCTCATGCCCCAATGATAAATTGCTTAATTGTTGTGATGGATCAATGTAAACGGCCCTTGATTCTAACCTACTACTACTCAGGCTCCTCAAGTAACTAAACCACTGTGATATAGCGTATAGTAGATTATTCATGGAATAGAAATATAGACATGCTGTATAGAATAAGACAAGAGAAGTTTAACTGCATGACTGCCTCTTGCCAGGTGTTGAGATCAACCATGCAACAACGTGCAACGATATGCACTATCAAACCCTCCCAACTGTAAACAAACTACTATTTTTGTTGTTGTAAAAGTATCCACTATAATAAACATAAGGTATGATTCCGATTCGATAATTACTGACGCATTTTTTTCCGTCGGGATTGTTGAGATACATAGGAAGCAAGGGGGTAATGCTGCCTAGATCTCCTGCAGTCATCAATGAAGTTTTTTTTTCAGTGCCGCGATGTCAAATGGTATTACACTTGGGGAATGGAGACTGCAGATGGCAACTCTGCAGATAACATTCTTGCCAAGGACAACAAATATGTCGGTCAAACATAAGCAAATCTAAAGCATGCTATACACAGCTATGGATAGAAACTATCTCGAGTCTGAGCATCTATAATGACTAGAATTTTGCGGTCCAATATTGAGAAGAGGTTACACTCGAAACATCGAAGCATTATAATTTGATACATGGTATCGATTATTAGGTGTAAAATTCTACCGAATATCGATCCACCATGCCCTAAGGTGCGAGAGTTAAACTGTTTGGTACTTTGAGATACCATGCTAGCACTAGTATAGACTTTCAAGCCACCCCATAATAACAATATCCACCCAAAAATGCTGGCGTAGCACATAAATGATTAATTGGTTATATGCCCCCTGTACCCATTTACCTGGCCTGGTAGATCGGATTTTAATTCCAGAGTTTAATTACAAAAAGTTCTAGAAGTTAGTGTTCAAGTTGTTTCCTCTGCTTCCCTCCCTCATTTATTCAATATAACAATGCATACAGTCCAACCCATCGTAACCATTGCCCGCAACACGTTCAAGATAGACCCCTTCATTCAATGTAATCGTGACTTGAAAACTATCTATATAGAATCAACTGCCAGATACCCAAGGACATCCCTCGCACGCCAAACATAATTCCCCATGCAGTAGCGGGAAGTGGAGGATTGTGTACGTCCGGTCGCTAACATGTCATTGATATTCTGACCCATAGTGGGACGAAGTTTGAATCCTTTTTATTCAGGGCTCGGGCATCACATGGAGTTGCTGATGGCAGCTCCATAGTAGGAAGCAGAGATTTAGAACAGTAAACACTCAGGTACACCAATATGTCAACCGGAGGAGGTTCCTCCTTACTAATCAATGTCCAGCACCTTGCTTGTTTATGTATCTGTTTAATGCTTTATACTGTTTGTATTGCAGGAATATCTGTTTAACACCTTATACTGTTTGTATGGCAAGGATATCTCCTGTATAGCAAGAACCTTCTTTTTAAAGCCTTTGAAAAGGTATAAATTACCTATACAGATCATAGTTAGGAGATCAAGACCTTTAATGCAATCATCTGTTATAGATATTGATTATATAACCACATTAATAATCCACAGTTATGAGCCCGGAGTTGCTCTAGGGCTGGAATACAGAATTATTACCTTTTTTTGTTATATTTAAAGTTATCCGCAGCCCTGTACCAAGCTATACAGACAAGCTAGGAGGTGGTTGGATACTACCTAAAAAATACTGGCAACCCAGAGCCTACTCCTTCAAATATATAACAAGTTCTGCTAAGATTAGAATATCTTGACAACAAAAATGGCAATTGCATATAATAAAGATAGTACCACAAAGGTCCAAGCTATCCTAAGCTTGCAGGATGACTGGTGCACATGGTTTCAAGTTATTAAAGACCATGCAAACAAGCAAGAGGTATGGGAATATTTTAATCCTGATGCTAATAACAAAACAAGTGTTATGGGTCCTTTGCCTATACAAGGACCTTAGACCTTAGTGACTCGGCCAAGGCCTGCGCTGTCCTGAAGGCGGTGAGCCACCTACAAGACTTCCTCACAACAACAATCCTTCTTTCTCCTTTCTTCTTTAGCGATTCCTTCTTGTACGTACGGCACGTCTAGATAGGAAGATCCATCTAAATACGTCCCTTAACATTAGGAATCGCTCACTAATCTCAATAATAGTATGAGGAGACCTTTTACTATGACAATGGAAGAAGAAAGTGTCACATTGTTGCTACAGCAGCTCCAGGAGCTCCGTACGGAGATGCGGACTCAGAAACAACAGCTCCAAGAAGAGAATAACAGCTTACGGGCGGAACTACAGGCCGTACGGAACTCGCAGCTGAGAAACCATCCACCAGTTACTACTACAGTTACATCTGCAACGCCCACCCCCTACGAACGAAGCTATCCCCGTCCTCGTCACCCGGATGTCGAACCCTTTACTGGAGAAGACCCTAAGGACTACCCTCCTTTCCAGATGAACCTTCGTACGAAGTTTGCAATCGACGCCGCCTGCTACCCTACAGAGGAGGAACAAGTTTACTATGCCTACAGCCGCCTGAGAGGAAAAGCCAGCCAGCGTGTGCTACCATGGCTCTTGGCTCGCCAGAAATCTGAGACTCCTGTGCTATGGGCAGAATTCTCCGCGGTACTAGACAAGGCCTT
>VCRL01000182.1:0-44829 GCA_013306195.1 Aspergillus latus
AATCCTGTTTATCAATATGGTTATTTCCAGCCACCATCAGGCCTTCAACCAACTTTCCATATGCACGTTTAAGTGGTCCAAAAACACCCACATCAAGAGGCTGAAGAAGGTGAGATGTATGAGGAGGCATGCACAGACAGATGATTGCATTTTCCTTGCAGAAAATGTCAAAATCTGCTGTTTGATGGCTAGAATGGCCATCAAGAATAAGCAATCGCTTAGCACCAGTCATGGAACGCTGAGACCATGGTTCAAACACCTCTTTTAGCCATTGAAGGCCTATTTTGTCTGTAGTCCAACCATTCTCACTTGTTGAAAGTATCCAGTCATTTGGAAGCCCTGGTTCTTGGTACCAAGTAGCCTGATGTTCTTTGGCCTTCAAGATAACCACTGGTGGTATTGAAATCCCTTTAGAGCTCACACATTCGATAATTGTAACCCATTCCCGGTTACCCTGGATAACTGTACGAGGTCTCTCACTGCGCTCCACTGCAGTAATAACTTTCGAGGTGGTGCAAACCCCCATTGCAAAGCCTGTTTCATCAAAGTTCCAAATATCATCTTCATGTATACCATGCTCCTCGATAACTTCCTGCACTGTTTGAAACCATTTTTTTATAACTTTTGGGTTCTCCTGCCTTGCGCGTTGGTATGTAATTTTCCGATTATATCTTGTACGAAGCTCAGGGCGACGTTTGGTAAAAGTATAGGGCCAGTTAACTCCAAGAGTTGCAGTTGCATTTCGCGTACGTTCACGGAGCAAAGTTTCTGCCATTTGACGCAGAAACTCTGGTCGGACTGAAAAGCCACGTTTATCTGCATCTAGCAGTTTCTTGACAAGAACATCTTCTTCAGTTTTTGTTAATTTATGGCCATTGGCGCGTGTTTCTGAGCGTGACTTTCTTCCGTCTAGGCGAGCGCGAAGGGTAGTCCGGGATACCCCAAATACTTCTGCAGCTTTCTGTTTTGACTTTATTTTCTTTTTCTTATATGCAGATATAGCCATCTGCATACGCGATTCTTTGTGTAAAGGCATTTCATAAAAAATTGATGAAGAAATAACGCGTTAAAGAAGACAATATGAGATATTTTGGTGGTTGCGGAGAAAAGTGGCCGCTCGACCGTAGTGGCCGCTCGGCCGTGGAGTACGTTATATTACGGAACTTAATCAGCTAATTATGCATCATGTGCCAGGCTAGATTGGGTTAATCTAGCGAGAATTATGCTAGCGCGGATATTAATAAGATATCCATATCATATCCGCGCGGATTTGGATGTGGATAAAGATAGCAACTCAGGTATCTGGTATCCGCATGGATACGATATGGATAGCATTTGCTATCTGATATCCGCGGATATGCCGCAGTCTAGCTGTCACATACGGTCGACATATTTTACCATATAAAACTGTAAGCCTTCTGTACAATATATATAGTAAAAAGTAAATCACTCCTGCCTGTTCGGTTTCTTTATTCTCTACATGGATTAGAAGCTTATTTTCTCTATTTTGGAATTCTGATTCTAGGCAATACTACAAAGAAGTGAATTTCAATAGAATCCAGCTCTTTGGACCAATATTTTGTCTTCGTGTCTGACTAGAAGGACTATTTTGAGGGTATCTAAGGCCAAGTTGGGCTGGGAATAGGCTATTAGTAGGCTTTCGTGGGGTATTCATGGGCTATATAGGCTATTAGTGGGCTCCCGTGGGCTCTGTTGGGATCTGTCTGGGGTTTTTAAAGGCTGTCATGGGCTTTCGTGGGCTTTTCGTGGGCTTTTGTGGGCTTTTGTGGGCTTTTGTGGGCTCTGTTGGGCTCTGTTGGGCTCTGTTTGGGCTTTTCATGGGCTGTTGTGGGCTGTTGTGGGCTGTTGTGGGCTGTTGTGGGCTTTCGTAGGCTTTTGTAGGCTTTCGTGGACTTTTTGGGCCTCCTTGGAACCTCCTTGGGCCGAACATACCTGTAATACATGCATAGGCTTGTTTATATAACTTACTGTTTAGTCAAGTAAACTGAATCTTTTTCCTAGTAATATATTCCTCTTCTTCTTTACCCTTCTCTTTTTATTTATATATTGTATACTTACTTTATTATGTCTGAGAGTCAGCAATCTGACTTTGTATCATTACTTTATGATGCCGAGATAGAGAGTCTAACCTTTTTAAATTCCTCAAATTACCCAGCCACTCCCTCTGGCAGCCAGTATATATTTGATACCATTAAACCTTCAGTCCCATTATTTATTCAACCAGCTGTTCCTCTAACAATTCCATCCTCTCTTAAACGCGTCGGGCCAGATCGAAGAAAAGCATATGTGCTCTACAACAAAATGACTCATAGTGAATAGGTTGACTGGTAGTTACAAACTAACGACGGGTCTAAAAGCAAAATATATTGGGACTCAAACCACCTTTCAGATATTTGGAAGCACTATGATCAGGTTGCCTCTAGTATAGATGGTGCACCAAAGGTCATTTGCAAACGGTGCAGCCAGATCCTGGAACATCCTTATTCTACAAAACAGGATGCTAAGGGAAAGGAAGGGCGGCATGGCTTATTAACAATGACAAGGCATCTAAAGACTGCTGCATGCCAACGGTTTGAGAACAGAGAGAAGAATGAAATTACAAAATTGTGACGAGCTACGCCCAAAGTCTTGATTCGAGCATTGCCCGAATTGCGACGAGCCGGTCCACTAGGAACCAACTGCTGATTGAATCTCTGGTCCGGGATAAGCCCTGTACAGGCCAGTTCTTATATGATTGTTGCTGACTTCCAGAATGACAAATCAAGGTTGGCACCAATGTCGGTCCGTGATACATATAGGAAGCTCGACAGTCACTGTGTTTTAATTCTCTAGCAAATTCTTCTAGTCTAATACTACCTGTTAGTATCAACGACTCTAGCTCGTGACAAAGATTCCTCTAAAAAACAGTATATCTAATATTCTATTACTGTGCTTTCTTTGCTAATAGATTATTTTAAACTAGAAATCTACTTCGATCAACATCCCTTTCTCATAACCAGCCTGGGAGGAGAAAATTTTATTATTTCTTACAATTAATCAGCTCCCCTTTTCCCTAATCAAGCACCTAATATTTACAAGCTTGATTCAAATAGCTTATAATGTACCAACTATGCCGCGAATCCTATCTGCAATAATAATCTGTCGTCGCTAGAAATACTAGTCAAAGATAAGTAACAAAGGGTTCTAAGAATACTTCCTTCAGGTTCAAAGATATTAATTATACTTGATAGTTAGACATTCCTAGCTATAACTGGCTACTTTATTAATACTGATTAGGTATATTGAGAAGTACTTCTTGGCTTTAAGCCCCTCCACAGAGCGCATACTGGTTCAAATATGAGTAGTGTTGTTCTTGAGACACTAAAAAACTATCAGATTCAAGCAAGGTCTTTGGTTTAACTAGTAATAATGCATTAAATAACAAGATACTGGCTGATTCCCTTTAGCAGGCTTTAGCTGATGATATTAAGATTATATAAACTCCCTGTCTTGCCCATGTTATCCAGCTTAGCCTAAACCAACTTCTTGACCAACTTAAAGCAGTTCTATAAGATAATATTGCGGAAATAAAGCAGACTGACCGGCTATCATCTTTAGCCAAGGAAGATCTACAATATCAGAAGCATGAGGTTTCTTATACCTTAAATAAGGTCTGCTCTCTAGCTATTTATATTTACAGAAGCCCATTATACCAGGAAGCATTTAATAAGCTCTAAACAGATAATCCAAAGCTTATACTAATCCAAGATATGAGAACTTAATAGAATTCAATATTTCTTATGCTTTATCACGCGAAATAACTTTGTAATATCTTTACACAGTTCTGTGCCGACTATGATTGCGAGGAAATATTACCTGATAATAAGGGGTGGCGCTAAATTAACTATCTTCTCTATATTACTGAGCCTTTCTTTCTCTATACAACTAAGCTATCAAAGACTTGAGAGGTTATAATATATCTTGTCTTCAAGATCTACAATGTACTCTTTGAGTATCTTGAAAAATTAATCAAGCAGCTCCAGCAGAAGTGTGTTCTATAGAAAATATAGATACTTGATTCTCTTAGAGCTGGTCAAATAAAGCTTGCTAAGTACTATATATAGACAGATCAGGCCAAGCTATATATCTATGTAATTAGCACAATACTTGCGCCTGATAATAAGTTCTAATTTTTTCTATCTAATGACTAGGATAGACAATAGCGCGACCTTTACCAGAAATCTTTTCAAGAAGCACTGGTTTCTTACCAAGAATATTTATCTACTATCCAAGGCTCTATAACTGCTCCTATTGCAGCCAGACCAAGCTCAAGGCTTAACAAGATATTAAATGGGCATAAACTACAGGTATAGCCAGTTAGGGATGAGATAATATAAAATCTTGATAGTGGTATGTTAGGTACCTTATTTATCTTGACCTACTACTAACTCCCCTGAAGATACTATAGATATGGAACCCCTTTAATTCTGGAGAGATAATAAATACTAATTCCCAGCTATTGCAGCCCTTGTGCAGGATATTCTCTCTATTCCAGTAACAGGTGCTGGGGTTGAACGTCTTTTTAATACTGTGCGAGATATCTTCCATTACCGCCGTGGTTGGATAAAGTCTGAGACAATTAAGGAGATTATAATGTTTCTTTGTACATCTAGATTTGATCTTGATAAACAAAAGGCAGAGATTCTCAAAGAATTCTTTTCTATTTATAAGATTGAGGCAGGAAAGGAAGAGCAAGACAAGAAATTAGAGGATATCAAGATAGAGCTGATTAGTGATACAAAGGAACTAGATAGCAAGGCAGCTATAGTTGTACAGGATCATGCTGAGCCTGAATTACCAGACAATATCATGCAGGCAAGGGCATCAGGAAGATTAAGAAAACAGAAGGATAGGGAGGATGGTGAGTTTAAGTATTATTAGTATATTTATTAGTACCTCTTAAATAATATAATAGTAAATGAATTCAGCATGACATGGAATGCTTCAGAAAGTAAGAATATCAGGTATAGCCAAGCTGAGTAGATATTATATTGCGATTTTTAAGAGAAATTTGTAAGTGAAATACTCTATATTACAGCCAAAAGATGCACAAATATGCAGTCACGAGATTAGACCTCGCCACAGCCCGCCCGCCAGAGCCCACGGGCGGGTAAGCTCCGCCCACAGTGGCCCGCCGGGCCCTTGGCGGGCGCCCGCGGGCTGCCCGTTTATGCCCATCTAATGCTTAACTTTCCACATTTGGACGTATAACTTGATGATTAAGCCGGTTAAATACCTGTTATTTACACCTGTTATGGTTTCTACAGCAGCACCAGCGATGATTTCACCTAAGGCCATGTGAAATCAAGCAAAACTACATTGTATTCTGCATAGAAGTAGCCTCTATAGTCACTAGTCATGACGATTCAGGCTCAGCAGGAATATCTAAGTAAGCTTTGTAAAGTAGATGTTGAGTACTTCTGTTGATAATATCTTGTAGTACAATATATATATCTACTATTGCAGCTCAGTGGCCAAACTGTATGGCAAGAGCAATGCACGTGTTGGGTAATTTTGCAAGTAGAAACATAGAATAGAGCACACCTACACCAGAGGCCTACAGGAATCCTTATTACTATAGAATATCTACTTAATAACTTGAATTCAATGGTTGGCAGTTATTCATTGCTTGGATTTTCTCGCAACTGCCCTCTCAGAACTTCAGAATCAGGGGCCATCCCTTCCACAAATTTTGCCAAGGCAAACAGGCATTAATAGGCGGCCCAGGGCCGCCCAGGGCCGCCCATGTAGGCAATTTATCTAATAATCTAATCATGAATAGGAGCTCTAAGCTAGTAAGCCTGTCATGATACAGCAGGAATTAATATATCAGATTTAGAGGGGAACCAGCTCTGGTGATGAAAAAGATCTGAAGCATATTACTTATCTTTTGATCTTGAAGAAAATATTAATCTAAGTAGCTAGTAAGTTTGTCTCTCCTGTACTTACTGAACTGTTGTTGCTGTTTTGCTATATCTTAATTATCTGATATCTATTCATTGTCTTTGTACGACGTTGTCCTAGACTTGTTAAACCACGGGTCGGGGCGGGTTTTCAGGCCTACCTGATCCGCCCACGCGGGTTTTGGGGTGGGTTACCTTCACAGTAAACCGCCCATGGATTTAGCAAATAATTCTAACCCAACCCAAATAACCCAAAATAACCCAATTATGTATATCATTACTTTAATAGGCAGTGATCTACATAGCTAAATAAAATACTATATTTAAATACAGTATTATAAACTATCTAAGTAAGCAAATGTAATCTAAATACAGTAATATACCTATTCAGATATCTTGGCAACCCAGCGGGTTGCTCCGCCGGGCTTTGGGGCAGCCATAAATATCCAAAACCCAATGGATTATCAGAAGCTCGAACCCAACCCAGGTCTTGGCGGGTCGGGGCGGGTTGGGGCGGGTTTCGCGGGTTGGGTTTAACAAGTCTAGTTTCCACCAACTGTAGGATTCTTTGAGGGAGATAATTGTGCTGCAAGTAGAAGCCGCGCTAGGTAGCGAACAATTGATATCTGTGGAGGAAGACCACGCTGACCCATATCAATAATCCATTTCTTCAATGTTGATTCTTCAAGATCTGTCAATTTTCTGCAATTGGCAATTACTTCTTTCCGAGAAGCTGTTCCATTGAGCCGGGTCATCAAAGTTCTTGGTGGTACGTCAAATGCCTTTGCAGCAGCAGTTTATGACGTAAAAAGGCCTGAATTATAAGCATCAATAGCTAGCTTCATACTCTCTTCTTTTGAAAGCTCAGCCATGTTTTTGTGATTGAATGATGAACTGGTAAAGGGGTGGCCGCGTTGTTTGGCGGTGACCGCGCAGCTCGGTGGTGGATTACGTTACACATGTCCTGGCTTTGACAAGCTTACCAGCACCACACGGCTTCTGTATGATACTACCCCCCAGGATGGATCAAATCTATATCACTACGAGACCTTGTTGCATAAACATGCCACCGTTACTGTTAATAGTCTGACTCTGTAGCCTGTCTGTTGTATCTATTCCGTTATCTATCTTTGAATATATTCCTGAGTCCGTATTGTGCCAGCAGCAGATTAGAAGTCTAAATACAGCTTGATATATTGTTGGCATCAAGATTCTCAAGTTTGAATTGTGACTCAATACACTCCTTGAACAATATATTACATACAAAACGTGCATAACTTATGCAGTAGCAGATATAGTCATGTTTGGCTTGTTTGTCTATCCACAAAATATCCAAATCCGCATTGTGGATACCTTCTACTATCCATATCGTATCGCTGCGGATTTGGAATATATCGCGGATGTTGCCGCAGTCTAATTGCCGCCCTCGGGATCCGCAGAGGTTATTCCACCATCCTGATTACCAGCATGTCCAGGTATACTCTAAGGAGGGAACACATAGTATCTGGGTCCACGACAGAGTGGACCTGCAGAGATCTACTCTGTATACTTAACGATGGAGCAACTTTGAAGCCGGAAGTGGGTCGACCGTTTCCGATGTTTTATCTTCCAACGATACGCATCTCTATACGCGGAAAGGAAAAACTGCTATTGGCTCAACGGGCCCTCGGGATTGGCGGCACCTGATTGGTTTGAAGAAAGGTCTAAAGGCTGTTGATCAGCCAACACTCACCCTCGCTCTTTGTATCCTCCTTGAACTAATGCAAATTACCGCGGGTTAGCAAGCCGCGGTGGTGCGGTCCTTAAAAAAGTAGGTCCGCCCAGCGGTCTCAAGATCTAGGACCAAAGACCGCGCGGTTCGGTCTGGTGCGGTCTTGGTTGCGGTCTCTTCGTTCCCGTGCAGAGGCCTAATGGTGAGAAGGCGGATCCATGTAGCTGGCACTGCCAATTCGTCTAGCAGACTTCCCCTTTGACTGCAGCAGATATGTAAACGCGCCAAAGTCTTTTTTCTGTACATAGAACTAGCAGTAGTTGGACACACCCTGACCTCACCCCTGGCGGCCTTTGCCCTAATTAGGGTTAGTGGAAAACGTGCAAGTCACGAGCCACCGCCGTAAATAAATACACACATAAAAAATGGGAGCGGGGCAGTTGGCTCGTTCATCTGGAGGAGACCATAGACAGCACCAGAAGATTCTCAGAAAGTGTCAGAGGATGTTACCAACTTGCCTCCAAGGAGAAAAAACTCCGTGAGTTGTAAGCGCGCAGTGACTGCCAGTCTCAGGTGGGACAAACCTGAGACGCGCTTATGGTACCAGAGGACCCGTGCCAACTCGAGCAACTTTAACATTGACAACTACAGAGGGAGCATTCGTCTTAAGGCGGCATATACTACAGCTTTCACATCCCAGTTGCAATTACACTTCTCGACACCGATAGAGCCACACAGCGGATCCTGAAGCAAGCCGACAGATCCTCATCCACATGGGAGTGTTACAACAAGTGCAAGAAAACTGTCTGGATTGGCCGACTATTCGGTGCTTGGCAAAGTCGCATGGTCTCGAAGAACTTAGGGTTGCAGCCGCGATGTCGTCCGAGGTGAAGGAGGTGTTGTCATGGTCACGTACAACTTGAACAGCAATATCTTCTGCCCGGCAGCAGACAATGGCAGTGGTGCTAAGTGTGGCGTGGCGGCCGCTGTGAAGGTACGCCTGCATAAAGTCGCGAACAATGTCAAGGCTGTCCAGGGATGCTTCGTCGCTCTACGCGCCTACTCATGGCTTTGAGGAAGATGCTGGTGAGCAGCTGCTCCCGGACCTGCGACGGCGAGTTGGACATGGGGCCGACGATGGCCCCGACGTCGCTGGCATCTGGCACACACTGCAGCCCGATGAGCAGTAAAGACCCGGCCGCCTATTATGTGGGCTCGTCCACCCGGATCGGCCTGATGTGGCTAGTAAACCACCCGGCCAAGCGGTAGCTCTACGCCTGGCATCATCTCGCCCAAGGCGCACGGAATCCCCTTGGCGGCGGACTCGTATAATGCGTCGGCCGAGGGCCTCCAAGTAGCGCCAGATCAGCGGCTTGTTGCTAGTCCGGTGTACAATCGCTCTTTGTAACCGATGGGTGTGTCGTTGCCGATGCCGGGAGCGACTCCGGTCTGGAGGCAATGGTCCGAAGACGAGGGTTGGGGCACAATTGGAGGCACTGGAACATGTGCTGGGTCTCCATGAGGGACGAGATACCGGCCGCCGCTCCACCGTCGCTGATAATGCTCTTGACGGGCCTCGAGGTGGAGCGCTCGGGGTTCTCCAGCTCTTCGTTGAGTCTAGTTAGTTCGGATCGCAACGACTCTTCCGTAATGCTGGTGACGGCGTATGCCAAAATCTGCTGGAAGCCGTCTGGCTGGGGCGCTTCCAGCCTCTGGGAAAAGTCGCTAATAAACACGCCTAGGCGGAAGGAAACTCGCAGACACTTGGCTCCGTTGGTGACAATTTCTGCCAGGGTGGTGGATTGGACCACTGCGGCTCTGGGGAAGAGACCGAGGCTCATACCTGCCACTGTCGCCACATTGTCGGGCAGATCCAGTCTCTTGTCAAGCGCCTCATGACGCCTACAGTGCTCTGTTAGCAGACGGCTCATACTTGGGGCCTGCGGACTGGAGGATACCTACCTGATAAACAGGCCCAGCTGCAGAACAATGAGTAGGGCTGTTTCGATGGCAGGCCCGAGGGCAAGGTGCCGCAGGTAGCCATTCTCAGACAGCGTCGCAATGCTGTCAAAGTGTGGCACCTGGCTCCTGATGTAGTGCGGCAGCCTTGAGATTTCCTCTTGTAGGACAAGCGTGGACTCTCTGAGATGGGCATCAAGAAGCCGAAACCCTCCGTCCTTGCTTTGCTGCTGCAGGCGGCGAAACAGCTCGTTCAGGTCGTTGCTTGGGAGTTTGTTGCCAGAGTACAGTGCCGTCGGCCCCTTCCAGGCAGCGCTCTTCTCCCCGGCGTTGCCCTCGATTTGGCCGGAAAGAGACATCTTGTGACGGGGGATACCCAACACAAACAGATCGGTGTTGCCTCGGAGGAGAAAAAAAGGCAAGCAGGAAGAGGGCGAGCAGAAAGAAAGCAATTGCGGCATCGTTCCCGGCGCACCTTTGACCAAATATATGAAAGGAGACTTCTGGGGCGCCCTGTGCAGCCGGTTTTTGACGAGCTTCTCGCCATCATAGGGACTACCCCGTTCCATTCCGTCTACTACGTCACGGTGCAGGTAACAGCCAACCGTAGCCAGTGCTCAGGGCCCAAAGCCACCTGCTGCGGTGGCTTCTTTAGGGTAGTTCGACCTGAACGCGCAATCCGAAAACAGCGGTGCGTTTCATGTGACTGTGAGGGGCGCACAAAACCCGAAGTTATGCCTTGGAGACCATTGATCCCCGAGTTAGCTCAGCTCAAAAAGGGTATAGTCACCGTGATGTGTACTGCAGATCCGGGGTATCGTGACTGGAACACATCACGCCAGCCTAAAGCTGGCCATCAACCGGTTGCAGAGGTACATCCACAAGCCTGCTAGGCTCGTAGGCGTCGCGCCCAAGGTTTTAGCTGAGGGCATCATGCTTTTCCAAGGACCCTCCTAGCTCTGGGTTTGTAACGCCGAAGCCCGGCCACGTAGTCCATCAACCTCAGCGACACACTGCGCTTCCTTTCCGGCCACAACTTCTGCTCCGCCGTCCTCTACGCCATATCCACGCCCACCCGAAAGCACTCCAGCATAGAGACCGCTACAACGTTGACTGTTTCCTGCGGGTGAGCAACGACAGCGAGTTCATCGTCAGCCCGGAGTGATTGACTCTCAGCCAACGGGTGGCAAGACTTAAAATCTTGACGTATTTCGCGAGTCTCACATGCAGCAAGTGGCAGATGTCTATGCTGACAGAGTTGGTTATGGAGCGCAGTGCAAAGCCCCGGTGCTTGATGAGACAGAATAGTGGAATATCCGGTACCTACTACGTCGTCAGGCCAAAGGAGAGACAGTAGCGCTGCGCGGACTACACCCCATAGCGTTTCGTCGCAGTCCGGCTACCCCCCCTGCCCGCGACCAAGGAGTAGTCTATATTCTCTAAATAGCTGCTGGCCTTAAGCTAGGACGATTCCTATACTAGCGGGATATGGGGATGTGGCGGGGGAAGAAGTCGGCTTGGAACATGAGGTTACGGTAGGCAGACTATATTAGCTTATGCGTCAGAGTCAAGTTCGCTGGCAGCGCTTCGGTTTGGATAGTGCATCAAAGACAGGATTGCTGATTGGCCTCCAGATCCTGGAGCCGCCCCCTTGAATCCATTCTCGTGTAGATGTATTATGGGCTTTTCGCACACAGGTTGTAGCTGCAGGAGCCGCCACCGGCCAGCAACATCTAGTAAGAAGTCCGGCTTGCAAAAATGCTGGACAGCAGATTTGAGACAGCTACACTGCGGCGTTTGGTCCGTTAGGGTGGATAGCCGGATGTGCTGGCGCGTTAAAACCCGACAACCCAGCCGACTTTGTTGCTTGTAGTGCTGCCGCTGGTCAGAAGCAAAGAGAAGAGAGGAGAAGAGTTATTATCGTATATCGACTCATCCACTAAATACACAGCTTACAGGTCTGCGTTTGCGTTTGCCCTTGCCCACTTCGTTATTCTCTCAAGATCCCATGGTTTGTGAAACGCTTGTCAGGAAAGGTCACTGTACGTCTATAATTCCTCTAAACGTCGCGTGGCATCCTATAGCAGGACCATTCCCAACATCCCCTATCCCCGGTCTCGCCTCCCCCCGCTCGGGGATGCTCAACCAGCCGCGTACCTGGACATAGCACGCAGCTTGGGGCCATAGTGCCAGAAAACAAAGGGCGCCATCCAGCCAAAGCCGATACTGAAGAACCCCAGCACGCTGGTGCCCCATCCGTAGCCAAGGGCATTGTACATGTAAGGAGCAAACAGCGGGAAGCCAAAGCCCGCCAGGCTGCGCAGAATAGCACAGGCGGCCATGGCGCTGGCGGCGTAAGTCTGGTAGCTGTCGACAATATACGTCTGCATGCCCTGTAGGCAAGATATAGTACCTCCGGTGAAAATGGCGGCGCCAATATTGGGCATGATCCAGTGCACATGCCCGATACTCCAGCCATACCAGAACAGCCCGATGGTGCTGATAACAGAGCCCACGGCCAGAGAGGGCATACGGAACTCGGGCTTACCAATGTTATGGTTTTGAGCCTTGAGAGTCTTGTAAATACGGTCAATGACCTTAAGGTTAAAGATGAGGCCTGCAAATGACCCAATGGCAATGGAGAGGTAGTTGACGCCGCCGATTCCGGGCTCCTCGTGATACACCAGGGTCCAGATGTCAGGGAAAGTCGCAAACATAAGGTAGGTGGTACCAAACAGGTAGGCCATGTAGACGGCCATGCAAAAGATAATAGGCTGCGTGAAAAACAGCTTGAACGGCCTCTCAAAGGCGTGCGCAAGTGTGTAGACGAGCGTTTCGGCCTTGCCGTCGACATACAGCTTCTCGTTGCCAGTCTTCTTGGCCAGAGAGTCTCGCCGCATGCGAAGCAATGTGGCTGGGTGGCTCTCGCGCAGCCAGACGAACCCGATGGCCTGGATACCAACGGCGGCGGCCGACGTCGACCAAAAGACCCAGCGCCACGTGGAGTACTGGGTGATGAAGCCTCCGGCGATAGGCCCTACCACCGGACCAAGGATCGGGCCCAGGGTGTAGATGCCCATGGCCTTGCCGCGCTCTTCGGCGCTCCACATGTCGCTGCAAACACACATAAGAGTCAGCACAAGTACTCACTTTGGTTGGCTGCCCTAGCCTATGACTCCTGGGATCCATGGATTTCTCACCTAATGGCGCCTCCTCCAATTGCCAGCGGAGCGCTGCCACCAATGCCGGCGAGAAAACGAAACGCAAAGAACTGGGACTTGGTCGTTGCGAACCCGCACCCCAGGTTCCAGGCCAAATACCACACGTTACTAAGCTGGAGCAGCCGCATGCGGCCGTACAGTTCAGACGCAGGGCCAAAGAAGATAGGTCCCACGGCGTAAGCGAGGATAAAGATAGCCAGCGACAGGTATACCTCAATGTCGCTGTGCATGCCTAGGCTCTCGCCGAGATCCTGTAACGCGGGAGCGATCATGGCCGACGAGACGGGCGAGATGAAGACAAAGAGAGACACGGCCCATGTGTTCTTCCACTTGAGGCCCTTGGGCCAATTCTTGGGGTTTTCAGGGTCGTCGGGCCCGCGCCAAGTGACAAGGTGAGGATCCTCGTTGCCCTCGTCGTCAACAGGCGCATCGTTGGAGCTGGCGTCAGGCGACCTGGCTTCCTCCAAATCCGTGCATTTACTGCTGTCGGAGTGCATCGCATCGCTTGCGACGTGCTTAGGCGGCGGCGGCGGCGAGGCCCTTGACATCGCCTCGTCACTCATCTCGTAGCTGTTGGGTGGAACTAGGCAGAATTGAACGAGAACCTCAACACACCAAAATATTCTGTTGACACCTGCTAATTTGCGTCACAGCCAGTGGCTTGCTGATATTTTTTTCGATGTGAACACTTATACTGTTCCACACGGCCCAGGCTCTGCATTCTCTAGCCAATGGCCTGGAGCAGATACGGATCTCAACGGCACGTTGAGTTTCAGTGTAAGCTCTGTGGAATGAGTGTTTTGGGATCAGAGGGCAAAGCAGCGAGCCTGCGCTGTGCACCAGCGGGGTTTGATGCGGCCAACAAGGGCCTCGGATTTTACAGGGGGCTGTTTCGGTGGAAACAGTGGATTGGTCCAGCGCCAGCGTGGGCTCGTTGCCGCATGAGGTGAGATGGCAGCACCTAAGGTTGCATGTCACAATGAAAGTACCTGCGAAACTGGGTTGACTGGCGTGGGTTCCAATGCATCTGCTCTCGATTCAATCATTGAGCCCAAGGGGTTTATCTTGTCGCTATTAGTTGACGGTGTAAGCGGATACGGCGAGAAGCAACAGTGGCCCTAGTGCTCCGGACTCTCCTCCGCGCGCAATTGGTGCAGGGGACTATGCGCTATGGACGGGCTCCGACTAGGCGCAGCCTGCCGGGAGTAGCTATAGTGCTTTGGTATCAGGGCTTCTCCAGCTATAGCGCGCGCAAGTGGGACCCTAGGCAAATAAGGGCTAGATCGATCCTCCCGATACCCCCCCAGTCCATTTCCGGGGTCCCGAGGCTGACATCCATTGTTGGAGCAGAGGTACACACGGGGTCCGGCGCCGTCGGGACAAACCCGAATCACTTCGGCTTTTATTGACTACGAAAGGAATCCGCATGGCCTAGTCTCAAATGGTCGTCAGGCCAAGTGGTATGGTATTCTTCCAGGCCTCCCGGAGGCTTTGATAGGCAAACGTCTGTGAGGCTGACGAGCTATAACTCTGGAACATGAAGGCTCCTGTCTTTCCCACTGCCTTCAACCTTTCCTCTCCTCTTCTCCATAGCTAAACAAGCTCACAAATTGCACAGAAAACATGGAGTCCATAGGGCACGACTTCAACAAGTACGTGGACTTTGTAGTCCAGCGGAAGCTGTCGTTCCCACCATTGTACCAGGCAGCCATGCTTCTGGTTGGTACTGTTGCTCTGTATTTCATCGCAGATGCGATTAATAATCTCTTCTTTCATCCTCTGGCCAATGTTCCAGGGCCCTTGATCAACCGCATCAGCAAAATCCCATGGGTATGATATGAATTAGCCACTATCCATTTTCGAAACATAATCTTGGTCGACAAAGCAACCTCTAACATCCACCACAGGATTATTGGCAATGGTCAGGTCGCCTTCCGCAAAGAACAGCCGAGGTTCACCTTAAGTACGGCCATGTCGTCCGGATTGCTCCCAATGAACTCAGCTTCTCCAACCAGGAAGCCTGGCACGACATTTTTGCCAAGGTCCCAGGCAGGGAGCAATGGCCCAGACACCCTAGGAGAGTTCCTCAGGGCAAAGGCGGCCCCAAAAGCATCATGAACACTGCTGGGTCAGAGCACGCTCGGTTCCGTAGACTTCTAAACTACGCATTCTCTGAGAAGGGCCTTCAAGAGCAACAGAAAATCATCAGCAAGTACATTGACATCTTCATCGACAAGGTCGATGGCTTCGCCAAAACGGGGGAGACTGTCAACATCACAGACTGGTGAGTGGAACAAACGAACAGTGGTTATCATTTTGCACCGTGTTTAAACCTTGTGCTAACCTGGTCAACAGGCTGGTCATGGTTGGCTTTGATGTCATCAGCGATTTGGGATGGAGTGAGCCATTCAACTGTATCGAGAAGGGAGAAGTCCATCCATGGGTAAGCATCTCCATCTTCAGGGTGGTGAGTGCGAGAGCCTGACCATTGTTTAAGATGCAAACTTTTGCCCAAACTGCTTTCGACAGCCAGATGAAGTTCCTCTTCCGTGAGCACGGCCTGATGTGGCTGGCCCCATACTGCACTCCTAAGCGATTTCAGCTAGCCCGACTGAACAACTTCAAGTATGCTCGCAGCCGAATCGAGGATCGCATCCAAACCGGTGGTATCCGTGGTGATTTCTGGGACCGGATTGACATCAAGAGCGCTGATGATAACGCCAGTGGTGAAGGTCTGACCAAGCCAGAAATGGTGGTTTCTGCTGTGACCCTGGTTGGAACCGGTTCCGAAACCATTTCCACTCTCTTGACTGGTCTCGTTTACTTCTTGGGCACTAACCCGCACGCAATGAAGAAGTTGGTCGAGGAGATCCGGACCACCTTTTCCTCAGCGGACGAGGTCGATCACCTCTCCGTCCACAAGCTGAAATACCTGACGGCTTGTCTGGAGGAGACGATGCGCCTCTACCCACCAGTGACAACCCTGCTCTGGCGTGTCCCGCCAAAGGGAGGTGGCCACACCAATGGGCTGTACATTCCTGAGGGGGTAAGTGAATACCACTCCCTGAGCTGTTCTTGAGAGCTGACACAAAACAATGGCAGACCGGCTGCAACATGTCACTAAGGGGAATTGCTTTGAGCCCTGATTACTTTCACCGGCCTTATGATTTCTGTCCTGAACGCTTCCTGGCCAACCCGCCCGCGGAATTCAAGAACGAGGACCACAAGCCATATCACCCATTCAGCGTCGGCGCTTACAACGTAAGATTCTAGACCCCCGGTGTACTTAGTAGTCCAAGGCCCCTATCACTGACTATTATGATGACGATAGTGCCTGGGCCAGAACTTGGCCAACGCAGAGTCCCGGCTCATCATAACCAAGCTTCTGTTGAACTACAACATCCACCTGGACAAGGACACGCCGAAGGACTGGACTGACCAGTTGTCATGGGCTGTTTTTGTCAAAAAACCCCTCTATCTCACGTTTTCTCATAGATAAGCCTGCAAAGGTGCGCTATCTGGCTGACTATAGCAATAAGCAGTGACAGAATGGCATGGCACAGATGGAGATGGGACTCGTCTTTGTTTCCCTTCACTCAGATTGACGAGATTTTCAGTTTTAACAACAGCAAACGCACGTTTTTAAAGAACACCTTGGAAAAGTCCCCACCCTACTTGTAACTCACTTTTGCATGTGTCGAGCGTCCAAACCTGGACAGAATTATAGGGCTCAATCAGGCATGTCACACTGCTCTTTTCTAAAGCTCGATTCGTTTCGGTTATAAAACGTGCACATACTTCTGTTGTGGAAGAGCCCAAGGCTTTGTTAGTGTAGAGGGCGTTTATGTGTTCAAAGTTCTGGCCTTGCGCGCCTTGAATAGTACGTAGTTAAACCTCTTTCATGCCACCAAGAAGCTAAAAGATTTGTCAACGCTATTAGTCATGTTCACAGTATCAGTCAGCAAAAAGACCGTAATCTCAGGACCTTTTCATAAGCAGATTCATGTGCATTGGTTTCGGGAATATATGATATCTAGGGTTTTTCATTCAATTATTTGTACTGTATACTAGGCATTTTTGGAGATGATCTGTCTCGAATAATGGAGCGGAGATTTGGGCAAATATAATCCTGGATATTGCTTCGGGATGGTATGCGGAGTCCACAAAGACCAAGGAAAAAAGGAGGAAAAAGCTGAGAGAAGGATGCTGTACGCTCGGAGCTAAACGTGACCAAAGGTTAGAGGAATGATCCCCCTCCTCAATTCCTTTCATCAGTCTCCTCTTCCTTCCATACTGACATCTCCTTAAAGCCAAAGTCCTCAACCGGCACGTAGTCCGCTGCTTGTGGTCCCAGATGGAGGATCTTTCCAAGGTATTTGACGACAATGAAGAGGATTCTGGTATACGATAGTGACCGGATGAGGACTCGCATAATCCAGACCCCCCAAGCGGTCTCTGGGTTGATGATATAAGGCTGGCCGGGTGCCAGCTGCTGCGCCTCCTCGATAATCGGTCGCATCTGCTCATTATACTGCGCAAGCGCAGCTGAAGGGTCCGGGCTTTCTCCCTTGACGTACGGCTGGAGGTAGCCCGCTAGCTTGTAGGCTGCGCTGAAAGCCAGGGTCGTGCCTAAGCCCGAGATAGGAGACGCGCAATAACTTTTGGTTCCCCCAATTTGTTGGTAAGAATTTCTGGGGAGAAGCAGACCAAATGCTGAAAGGGGTGAATAGCGGGTATAATTGACTTACCCTGCGTCACCCAGGAGCGCCACCCTCCCTTTAGTCCAGCTGTCCATCTTCACCTGTGAGACTGCGTCGTAGTAGAAATCGTCGGTTGCCTTCATCTCCCGGATGATTCTGTCGCACTCCCACCCAGCGTCCTTGAAGTATTCCTCCAGGAGTGCCTTCTGTGCTTCGATGCCGCCACCCTCTTTATTCGTGACCTGCTCAAACCTGTTGTCCTTCTCATTCACCACGTACATGAAGATAGTGGATCTAACGCCGAGGCTGTCTGGCCGCAACATGATACCGCGCCGGCCAGGAGCATGGAACCACCGTCTCCATTTGCCGTCCTGTTCCTCGCGGGGGATGCTGAAGAAGCCGGCATACATTCCTATCCGCTTCAATCGGTCCTTCTCCCCTTCTTCGCCCCAGACCATCTTCCGTGTCCGGCTCTGCATACCATCGGCCCCAACCAGGAGATCAAAGCTCCTTGTCTCTCCGCTCTTGGCGAAGCGCACATGCACCTGGCGGTCATCCTGCTTTATCTCGTCGAGATAATCTCCAAATACATAGTCGATGCCCTTGGCGCCTTCGCGCTCGGCTTCAGCGCTGACCCTCTGACTGTTCTTCCAGCACAGCTCAGCCAGCCTGCCTCTGAGAATCTCGATGTCGCTCGTTGGCATCTGTATCTTGCTGTTCTTGTCGACGCGGTTCTGCGACCAGACGCGATTATGCTCATCGACGAGCTGGACGCCTTCTTCTCCGGTGGTGGAAGCCCTGATCTGCGCCTCGAGCCCGAGCTTGCGGATAATGGTCACACCCGCGCCGCGTATGTCAATGTTCTGCCCGCGGAGATGAGCGCTGCGTGTAGACTCGCGCTCCAGGATGGTGATGCGCGGCTTCTGGGCGGCAGGGATGTCCCCCAGCAGCAGAAATGAGGCCAGCGTCGGGCCTGCAATGCCGCAGCCAACAATGAGGATATTCAGGGGCGCCATGCTGCCTTTGGATGCGTGATGATATCTCGTTCTTCCGGCAAAGGAATGTATGGATAGGGAGCTAGCAGGCGAGAGCAAAGGATCTTTGAGCCGCTTTGTCAAGTGCCACATGCCCCCGACTTGGGGGCGAAGCAGGCCTGCGGACTTGGAATACTCGGGCTTAAACGTCCCCGCGCAATCGAGCAGCTGCGCGGCTGGGGTGGGGGCTAGTGTATTGTTGTTAGTTGGATGACGCGGCATGGACAAGGGCTGTACGGAGTATCTTGCTGTACTTCTGGCCGGAACAGTGCCCAACAGCAATATCACGTTCTGATTGGTGGATCAGGTGTCGGTATCGCCTGGGCCCTCCGACAGTCTTGTAATGTGCACATCGTACAACACACTCCTCCGCGCCACTCCAAAAAGAGAGCCTACAAGAGAGGAAAGTGCCCTAAATTGGCGTACGCTGTTGAGATGCAAGCGGTCGGTATGTCGCTTGAGACGGAGGAGGTATTGCTCATTCCACATAGCCTGGGCCCGCGGAATCCACAGCGCCTCGGCTGGGGCTCTCTCGGGCTTTGTCGAGACTGGTGTGATTGGGTCAGAGGTAAAAGGAAGGATGCCCTTCCCTGCCCTTGCGACTTGCGACTTACAGGATGTCCGAGACACGCTTGTCGGCCGGACGGAAGCCCAGATGCTCTGAGCTCCCCGCGATTCAATTGAGTATTAAGTGTTATGCAGCGTTCGCTCGCGCTGAACATGCCATAGGTGTGACAGCCCTGCATCACCGGCTAACTAAGATTTGGTCGAGTCTAGCCCAAGGTTTATACTATGAGCAAAGGAGATGGCTTCCGCCTCTCTTACCAGGTTCGAGGGAATCTTTCCTACCCTGGCGGATGATATCAAAAAGCAGTGCATTGAGCAATACGGACTCCCGATGCGGGTTTGGCAATGGTTCGAAAAGGTATGGAACGCACAAACAGTCCAGCACTAAGCCCCTTTTCCCTTTTCCTTGCCATCTCCCAATGCAAGTTCTCTGGTTGTGGAAGCGCTCCAAGCTCAGGATACTGACTTTCTGCTTCTTTCTGTCGCTCTCTTGTTGTAGTCATTAAGTCACAATGCTATCGGTGGGAAGTACAACCGGGGACTCTCTGTCATCGATACAGCGCGGCTCCTTCTCGGACGTGACCTGACGCCAGATGAGTATTTCCATACGGCTACTCTGGGCTGGATGATTGAGCTCCTGCAAGCCATGATGCTTGTCCTTGACGATATCATGGACGCCTCGAGTACGCGCCGCGGCAGGCCATGCTGGTACCTTGTGCCCGACGTTGGCATGATTGCCGTCAATGACGCCCCTATGCTTGAGAGCGCTATTTACCTCTTGTTAAAGAAGCATTTCCGAGATCACCCAGCATATGTAAGTTTGACGAACCCTCTCGACGGCACTCTTCCGTAGCCTTACTCCTTGTTCTAGGTGGACATGCTGGAACTGTTCCATGAAGTGTCATTCCGAATCGAATTAGGGCAAACTTACGACATGCTGGTTGCTCCTCAAGACTCAGTGGCCGTCAATTTTGCGGCTTTCAACCAATCCACATACAACCAAATCGTCGCCTACAAGACGGCCTACTACAGTTTCCACCTTCCCGTCGCGCTCGCAATGCTTTACTGCGGCTGTGCCTCGGCTCCAAACTTGGAGCAGGCCGAGCGCATTCTCGTGGCGATGGGGACTTACTTCCAGGTTCAGGATGACTACCTCGATAATTTTGCTGACCCGACCGTGCTAGGCAAGGTCGGCACTGACATTGTGGACGGCAAATGCTCGTGGCTAGCTGTCCAGGCGCTGGAATGGTGCAATGCTGAGCAGAGGCTGGTCTTGGAAGAGAACTATGGTCGCAAGGGAGATGGCTACGAGAGAAAGATCAAGGCTCTCTACGATGAGCTCAAACTGGAAGAGGTATACATCCAGTACGAGAATGCCAAGGTGGCCGAGATCAGACAGATGATTAACGAGGTGGATGAATCGGAGGGCTTGAAGAAGAGCGTATTCACCGAATTTTTGAGCAAAATCTACAAGAGGAGCAAGTAGTATAGCAGAGACATATACTCGGCCAGGTAACAAACCTCAGGCTACAGATATCCAGTCGTCCACCCCTCTGTCGTTGTCTGCCGAGACTGATGATAGTCATAGCGGACGCCACAACATGCACTCTGTCGCCATTTTCTAATACCCCTGTTTCTTGCATTTGCCCAAGCACCGGCCAAGTACCAAAGAGCGGTCGGAGCAATTAGTCCTAAGCGCTTTCCATAG
The DNA here is from genome assembly GCA_013306195.1 of Aspergillus latus. Taxonomy (NCBI): domain Eukaryota; kingdom Fungi; phylum Ascomycota; class Eurotiomycetes; order Eurotiales; family Aspergillaceae; genus Aspergillus; species Aspergillus latus. Next base: position 20,864 of record VCRL01000182.1, read on the forward strand.
CAACTGCTCTCCGAGCTGGGTCTATAGAGCACAATGGCTGGGGATACACTCAGATATAATTAGATTCTTGATTCTCCCGGTAGCCATCAGTAGCCATCTGCTGCCGTCTTTCGTTTTCTCTTCACCAGCACATCAGCTACTAGGATAACAGGAGAGCGTGAATGACTACTAAGACAACAGAATCAACCAGATGGCTATTCTTCACGTGGCTATTTGTCACATAATGATGTAGCAAGCCAAGCATTAATACAATTGCAGAACAATGAATTTGTATTGAATTGTTGGTAGACACATGGAGCAAATATCCTCGCGCGCGATCGATTATGTTTAAAAGGGAATAGTGCTATGAATTTTGACTGTAGAGGTTATGAGGACATCAGAGACTTAGATGGCTCTATCAACACCTAGAAGCCACACCTAAAAGTAGATGGTGAGAAGGCGAGACAGATATATTGCTATCGGACTCCATCGGATCAATACGAGTCAAAGCGGCTTCGTCTCTGACCTCTTGGGGAGAGCTCATCCTGGATCTGGGCAAATCTCCTGTAAACCTGCGGGAGAAAGTACGAGGTAATGTCGATCTCATCATCCTTAATGGCCAAAGCGAAGAAGGCTTGGAAACCGCGCTTGGTTCGCAGCTCTTCCTCGGTGATCATGCCGCGCACTACGTTCATGTACGCCTGTGCATCTCGACCTTGGCCCCGGCGCTCGAGGAAGCCAGTGACCGCTTGAATCGCAGCCAAATCACTCTCGGAGTGCTTGCTTACATCGACTTGCATCTTAACGTGGGGCACGGCGTATTTGGGGTGGATGTCAAAGTAGAAAGTTACGCCGCTGATGTTAGCATTAGCAACAGCTCCGCTGCGTCCATTGGGAAGACCTGATTGACCGTAAACGCATGGGAGAACTGTCGGTTCGTGCGAAGGAGGGAAATCTGCCTTCAAACCTCGAAGACCGTACCATAGCTCCCGCAGCTGGTCTAGCGTTCGTTGTGGTGCAGGCTTTCTTCCTCCGAGAGTCATCACCGCTACAATGTGATCGAAGGAAGCACTGCGCGAGGTGACATAGACTTTGAACCGAGAGACCTCCGGCTTGCAGCAGTCAATAGCAGTCGTACCCAGCACCGTGAGGAGATTTCCGCGTGGATCTGTCTCAATGAAATCGCGAACTGCATTTAGACAGTCCAGGGGCGCATCCTCGCCATAGGCATCGCGCATAGCCCTTGGGAAGACACTGTGGAGCATGTTTTGCACTTGCGACGGAGCCCGAGTCATCAAGCCCGCCATGACGTCCACAGTGGCACTATCGGGGGCGGTCTCCAGACCCACGAGTATTGAGGAGCCCGCAGCCTCGCGTGTTGTATCATCCGTGAGGCTTGGTATAATATGAGCGGCAAACTTCCACAGAAGAGACAGGTCGGTAGCGGGGAACTTTTTTCCAAGCTCCCACAGCATATCTTGGGCGGCGAACTCATTTAAGGGGTCTGCTGGTGTTCCCGTCAGAGGCCCTATGGCCTCCATGTAGTGGCGGATTGATACTTTGGAGCTTGGGGCCGTGCCCCATCTCCAGCTGTAACTGATTGGGGACCCATCACCTATACCGGGAGCGATACGGCTCCAGAATCCCGGGACTGCAGCCACAGCCATTGGACCCAGGCGTGGCACTACATAGAAGCGGTGGAATAGCAACAGCTCGACCTGGCGCTGCTCCGGGTATCGAGCTTCGTGCAGCATGCGTGCCACTTGTGAGCCGGTCACTCTCCACCAGAATGAATGATTTTTGTCTGTATCTGGGAGGAAACGAGACACCGTGTTGAAAACGTTCAATTGCGCATCCAAGTCCGGTGGCTTCGACTATCACGTAAACACGAGTTAGCGTTCACCCCAGAGGAACTAATCAGAAGTGGGACTATTGGAATAGGGACTTACTAGGATATTTTCTTCCTCTTGACCTGGAGCCGCCTTATTTTCGCTTCTAACAGCTTTTGCATCGTCAATCAGAACTGAAGGACTCATTTTTTGTTTCATAAAAAGATAAAAAGAATCTGTAACTGTAATCTGTCTGTACTTTATGCACTACCGTTTGCGAACTGGAATTGACTATTGTCCCCTCTGTTCCCTTCAGAAATTAATATGAATGAACAAACCTTGATATGCTATAGACGCACCCAAACGTTGCCAAGGAAAGGCGTGGGGAATGCGGACAGAAACGGGGCACATATCGCTTTCCGCTCGGGTTTTATTATACATAATCCTTGTGATCGTTGATACTTCGGGCTTTGTAAAGTAGTTCCGATTTCTCTTAGCGGTCTCGGGTTTTGTAATCTTACAAGGCGGAGGAGATAGCTAATGTTGCCCCCGAGTCTTTTTCCCGGGCCGGTGCCTAATTTTAGAACTCTGCATTCCGACATTACCTAGGGCTAATTCGTCCCTGGAGGTCGTCGCTGGAGCAGGAGAGGGGCGTCCTTGACCCAAGAATTGTACGGCTTACTTTGAATACAGGCGTAAAAAGGCATGCTTCAGTAGTCTCCAGAGCCAGCTCATGGTTTTCAAGGAATATTCTCATAGTGTGTTTCTTCATCTGATACTCCGGTACTGAGGTTGTCCCTTCCTATAGATATATCAGAGCAATGCAAGCTAGCCACTAACACCTACGCTTATTCTTTCATTGCTTCCACCAAACGGCAATATGGGGGTATTTCAAGCACGCCGCCCGCTCGTGGACTGGCTGCTTGCCACTTTTCGAGGGCTTAAGGCAACAGTGAGCGGATTGCTTATGGTAATCAAGGGTGAATTCAGGTTCAGTCAAACCGTTGGACTCTATGCACAGCCAAAGGTTGGCCTTTTGCCACCTACAACGCCAGATATTCACTTAGGTGGTACAGACCAATCTCCCTCCGCAGGTGGCTTTCTTTGGAAGCACGACTCTCCGCAGGATACCCAGATTTGGGAGTTCCTGCAGCGGGTGAACACGAAATACGGCAAATCATTCCAAACTTATGAGGAGCTTTCCCGCTGGTCCGTCGACAATATTTCGGATTTCTGGGGCGAGGTATGGGAATATTGCGGAATTCGACACTCTGAGCCGTACAACCGGGTCGTCGAGAATGCTGAGCGGATGTGGCCGAGGCCCTCCTGGTTCGAAGGAGCGAAAATCAACCTTGCAGAGAACTTGCTATATCCTACACGGGGAGCCGACGAGCATTCCTTGGCCGTCATCGCTGTGACAGAGACAACGCGAGAAGAGGTTACGTGGAAGGAATTGCGAGAGCGGGTTCGACAGTGCCAAGCTGGTATGAAGGCCATGAATGTGCAGGTTGGCGACCGAGTTGCTGGATTCATAGCAAATCATACGGGTTCGTTGGTTGCCATGCTAGCAACCACTTCACTTGGCGCCATCTGGACGGCCGTGAGCCCTGACACAGGCGTTTCTGCGGCGCTTGACCGGTTGGTGCAGATTGAGCCAGTACTCCTGTTCGCGGACAACGGCCTCATGTACAATGGCAAGAACTTTTCCGCCTTATCTAAAGTGCGGGAGATTATAGCAGCACTCCCTTCCTTGACAGCCGCTATCATCTTGCCGACTTCACCTTCGGAGCCTACTGATCTGGATCAACGATGCGCCAACACGCGGGTGATCTCGTACAGTGACTTTATACTTCCTTCCAGCAACGGAGGAACGCTCGATTTTGTCCAACTCCCGGCTGAAAGCCCTGTTTATATCCTGTACAGCTCTGGAACAACAGGCATACCCAAATGCATTGTCCATGGAGCTATAGGTGCACTCATTCAGCACAAGAGGGAGCATGTCCTCCAGAGTGATATACGACCGGGCGATCGACTCTGCTTTATTACCACGTGCATGTGGATGATGTGGCACTGGCTCGTCTCCGGCCTTGCATCTGGCATCACCGTAGTCTTGTTGAACGGGTCGCCTTTCCACTACCGCTCCGCCGATGGGAAATCAGTCAGGGACAATCTCGCGATGCCGAAATTGATTGATGAGCTTGGGATCACCCAATTCGGCACTAGCGCCAAGTATCTGTCTATTCTTGAACAGAGCGAGGTGCTACCCCGACAATGTGGCCTGACGCTCGAGACACTCAAAGCTGTCTACTCCACAGGGTCACCCTTGGCGCCGTCAACATTCCGCTACGTTTACAGAGCTTTCGGTCATGTCAACCTCGGGTCCATCTCTGGGGGAACAGACATTATCTCCGACTTTGGCGTTCCTTCTATGCTGAACCCAGTATATGCGGGAGAGATTCAGGTAACCAGCCTCGGCATGTCAGTTAGGGCTTGGGACGTTGATGGGAATGACGTGAGTGCAACTGGACATCCTGGAGAACTAGTTTGCGTCAAGCCTTTCCCCAGTCAACCGGTAAGTGAAGCGACAGCTATGCCTTATTCCGGTGCCTTTACACGAGGTATGACCAAGAGCTTCCTGCTGACGATTTAACCCTACTCAGGTCAAATTCTGGGGTCCAGATGGAGAGCGAAAGTACAAGTCGTCATACTTTGATCGCTTCGAAGGCGTTTGGGCTCACGGTGATTTCATACGCTTTAACCCTCAAACTGGCGGCCTTGTCATGCTCGGTCGGTCTGATGGTATCCTCAATCCATGCGGAGTACGTTTCGGCAGTGCAGAGATATATAACCTTCTGCTGGCCCAATTTACACACGATATCGAGGACTCTCTTTGCGTGGGTAGGAGGAGAGAAAAAGACACCGACGAGACCGTGATCCTATTCGTCAAGATGAGAGACGGGCATGAGTTTACACCGCAGCTAGTGAACGGGATTAAGGATACTGTGCGAAAGGATCTTTCTCCTCGTTACGTCCCTAGTATCATAGATGCCTGTCCAGAAATCCCAGTGACCCCCAATGGGAAGAAGGTGGAAGTTTTGATAAAGCAGATTCTGAGTGCGACCAACAAGAAGGCGGAATATAGTAGGAGCGTCTCCAATGGTGACTGTTTGGACTGGTATCGGGAGTGGGCAAGAAAGAATTGATATGTTGGCGTACTGATGTGTTGCCGTTTCCAAATTCAAGTTGTATGTCCGAAACCTCCAACCTTGTGCCGTATCACTCAGTAGTATGTTTCATTCTAGAGCGGATGGAAAGTAGCAAAGGTATAACCTGTACGGAAAGTCTGGCAACAAGCCAGATACTATGTATAATATAGACTATCTCCTGATGAGCATTCCCTACGGGACTACTAGTGCTGGGTTGGCCAAGTTACCCGTTTAGGTACGCAAAGACATGCGAAATGGATACAACTGAAGGTGGCGATCTCCTGATTGACAGTCTATCTAGGGCTTCGGGGCTTCAGAACTTCCGCATTAGGAAGGTCAACGTATTTTGAAGCAAGATTCAACCTATTATTGGACGCCCTCATTCAATAATCGTCGGTGATCTAATGGAGCGAGGCGCTGAACATTGCCTAGGAAGTTACAGAAGTCTGGTTTGACAGAAACCTCTCTTGATGACAAAAATATTCAATCTTGCTATCGCCAGAAACGGCAAATGACATACAGAGCAGTGCATAGCGAAAGATCAACAGTTCTGCTCTATCCAGTCCTTCATTTCACCAATGCTAGGGCATTCAAGGAACAGAGAGCTCTTGATCTCGATTCCCAGCTCGCTACGAAACTTCTCAGAAAGGACGAGCGACATCAGTGAATCGACCCCGAGTTGTGCGAACAAGGCATCGGGAGTCAGGTCGGCTAGTTCGAGATTCGTCTCGTCTGCTATGACGCGCAGACACTGGCCCATCAGGCTGGACTCTGTATCCTCTTGATCTGCCTTGCTGCCCTCGCTGGGCGGAGGGGTGAGCTGGCTGATAGTTGTGCTGGGTGTTCCTTGGCCGACTTCGGCAGTCACCACAGTCACGTCAACCGGTTGACTGCTCAGTGCCGTTGCCATTACTGGAACTGGCTTCTTGTTGCTTTGTCTTGCACCAGAGCTAAGTTGGGGGAGGCTCGGTTCGGAAGCGCTGGTGTGACTGGTTACTGGAATAGCGGGATGAGGATCTTGAGACTGTTGGCTGATGTGGGAGCCTAGAGTAGCTGCAGTAGCTGATGGCGCCGAGAAGAATCGGTCCATCAGCAGGCGTGGAACCCGGCGGAAACGGATTTGACTGAGAACTCCGACGATTTCCTGGTCTCGAAGAATATACACGTCGCCTGCGTGCATCTGCATGCTTCCTGCCTCGACAGGGAGAGGAAACATGCGGACGTAGCTTTGGTACTTGACGCCGGCCTCAAGTGGCTTCAGCAAACGGAAGCTGTCACTTCCAGGCGTAACGTAGAAGTAGTCCCGAGTGTTAGATGCATCACTTCCGTTCATGATTAGGCCAGCCAAATGGCAGACGGGGTCGATCCAATGAGGCGGCGTGTGATACGTGCCGTGGTCTTCGGATGTGAGGGTTACGTTGGCGAACGCTTCGTATTCGTGCAGAACCATAGTGTCAATGCCGCGGTACTTGTCTGCGTAGTCGACGACATTCTTGAACAGTGTATACGCCATGTTCTTAGACAGTTGATTGGCCTTGCCTTCAACAGCCATCTGCTGGAGTGCCTCAATGCGGCCAAGGACTAGGTGTGCCACTCGGTCCCACTCAGCCTTCCAGGACAGAGGATCTTCGAATCGAACCACTGCAGATGCAAAGTTCTCGGAGGAGCGTTCGCCTGTCTCAGCGCTGACATTGAACCATGCTAATGCCATCGAGTCGCTATCCAAGTCCAGATGAGCCTCGAGTTTGATCGGTTGAGAACAGCCCTTGGCCTTGCTGGCAACCTGCGCGTGTAGAACCTCTAGGTCGCTGACGTTCATGTTCACCTCTTTCACTTGGGGCACAAGCCGGCGGTACAAGTAGTCGCCAATTGTTAGCGCCATGTCGGTCCAAATAGATGATGTCGCAACGCCACAGTTGTTCATCTTATGTCCCCATACTGCAGCTAAGAAATCTGGATGCTGCATGTCGGAGAGAACATGCATCGTGGCTTTTGTGGCTTCAACTGACTCAAAAAGAACCTGGTGGATGAGTGATGAGCGAATTGCAGGAGGTGCTGGAATAGACATGGGCTGTCCTGCCCTGCCACTGGGGAGGAAGTGGCCGCCATACTTGAGGTGAGCCTTGTCCAGTGTCCAGGTACCGAGGTACGGAATCCAATAGTTGGTCTCATTCCAACTGTACTTGGGGAGATTGATGATCAGCGACAAAGCCGGCTCATGGGGCTTGAAGTACTCATGCCAGCACGGCGTAACACCTGCAAGGTGCAGTGTGACCAGGCTCTTGGCAATGGTCGTCATATTTTCTTCATTGCGACGGCATGATGAGGCGACACGGGCTTGAGGCATCAACCTTCGCACGAAGCTGACACAGACGGGGTGTGGTCCACATTCTACCCAAAGTGTCTTGTCATCAACCATACCGAGATCTTGAGCGGCCTCGACAGCGTCGGCAAAGCGAACAGTACCGCGTGTCTGGTTGCGGATGTACTCCGCGTTGATTGTCTTGCCATCAAACACAACGCTCCCAAGCAGGGTCGACAAAACGGGGATACTTGGAGCCTTAAAATGCACCTTCTCCGCCATCCTCTCCAGCTCATCGAGTATTGCATCCATCTGAGCCGTGTGAAAAGCGAAGGGGATATCCAATAGCACACACTTGTAGCTGTTCTTCTCAAGCGTTTGTCGAATAATGCTGATCTCCTCCTTTGGACCTCCAATGACCGTATCATGGTAGGTGTTCCTGCACGATACTGTATAGTTGGGCTTGGCGGTTTTGGCATCGCTCCTTAGGACCTCTTCCAGGTCTGCGGGGGAAGCTGCGACAGAAAGCATAGAGTGGCTTCCAGGAACACAGAGCTTTTCTGTAAGCTGGGCGCGGCGTCCAACAAGATTCAAGACATCTACAGCGGACAGAACACCAGCAACAGCCAGTGCTGAGTACTCCCCGAGGCTGTGACCGATGACAGCACTAGGTCGGACACCGAGCAATGACCAGTACCGGGCAAGGGCTATCTCGAGAACGACAATGCTCAGTTGACTTGTAACCGGGGAATCGACATCTTCCTCGGAGCTCCCGGTAATAGCAGCTACGACTGAGGGGAAGCCCAGGCGTTGAACAAGTCTGTCAAGTTGCAGAACCTGTCCCTGGAAGAATGGCGAGTCGTCAAATAGGTCCTGGCGGATGCCTCGGCTTGTAGAGCCCTGCCCAGTGAAGGTGAACACAACAGGTGGTGCATCCGACGGAACAGGCCACACCTTTGTGTGAGCCTCATTTTCCAGGGAGGAGCGTAGGAACTTCTGCAGACCGGAGATGGTGCCCGCGGTCGTGGCAATACGCAAAGGGTGATGCATACGCCGGCCGCACAGAGTATACGAGAGATCGGCTAGGTCCGTCTCGGGATTCTTCTCCAGGTAAGAGATGATGTTCTCTAGGTTTGCTTGCAGTGACTTCTTACTCTTGGCTGATATGATTATGGGGTGCATAGAACGTGTCTCCACGCTGCTAGTCCGGGACTTGCGTCTCTCGGGCCCGTCTTCCAGAAGGAGCGTAGTATTGCCTCCATGGGCACCAAAGGAGTTAACCAAAGCAAGACGTTTCTTTCCTGCCTCCCTCGGCCATGGTGTGAGAGCCATATCGAGCCCTACGTTGCGTCTCTCCAGGTCCTTGGGGATAGTCGGGTTGATCTCTGTCTTGATCCCAATGTGCGGGGGCAGTTGTTCCTTTTGGAAACATAGTAGTGTCTTGATCAGGGATGAGATGCCAGCGGCGGCCTCCCCGTGTCCTATGTTGGCCTTGACTGCTCCAAGATGAAGCCGCTGATCCGGACGGCGACGTGGTGTGAGTGGAGCGAAGACGTCCAGAACAGACTCGGACTCGATGGCATCGCCAGCCTGGGTGCCAGTACCGTGCATCTCAATGTAACTTACATCAAGCGGGTTGACTCCAGCCTTGCGAAGAACCTGCCGGTAGTTGTCTCTTTGGGCTCCTGCGTGCGGGTGCGTAATTGAAATGGCTTCCGCAGAGTGGTTCGTCGCAGCTGAAAGGATCACAGCCAGAATGTTGTCATTATCAGCCTCGGCGTCCTCGAGTCTCTTAATGACGATGGATCCGATACCGTCGGATCGGCAGTATCCATCTGCGTCCTTGTCCCAGACCTTGCACTGGCCAGTCTTGGATAGGAAGTGAGCGTTGCAAAGACCTGCATAGTTATCAGGATCAGTGATCACATTCAAGCCGCCGGCAATTATGGAATCAGCTTCGCCTGCCCACAAGGCAGAGCAACCGGCATGTACCGCAGCCATAGAACTTGAGCAAGCCGTGTCAATATTGAAGGAAGGTCCCGAGAATTTGAAGAAATAATTGATGCGTCCTGTGGCAAAACCGCGGACGCCTCCAGGAACCGCATAAGTGCCAATGTTTTGTGATGCATTGAGCTCGCGCCAGTCGTCGCTGGCCTGGCCGTAGTAGACACCAATACGGTCCGAACGGGTTGATGCAGTGCGACCTGGAACAACACCCGCCATCTCCATAGCTTCATAAGCAGTCACGAGAGCAAGGCGCTGCATTGGGTCCGTTTCTTTGGCCTGTTCATCGAGGGTCGCGTTACCAACAGTTAAAAGAGTGGTTAGGATTGGATCTAGCAGGGGGCTCGAAGGTCCGGGAATGGAAGCACAAACATACCTCTTTGGGAGACATGGTAAAGAATGCAGCATCGAAGAAGCCAGGACGGTCAATGAAGTTGCCGAAGCGAGTCTGAGTTGCATTCTCAGTCTTTCCAGACGGGTCATAATGCGCATCCAGATCAAATCTATCCTCAGGTACAGTCGTATGAGCGTCACAACCTTGCTCTAGCAGTTGCCAAAACTCCTCGAGATCGTTAGAGCCTCCGGGCATACGGCAGCTCATGCCAACAATGGCTAATTTAGAGTTGGCATGCGAACTGGGACGACGATGACCAAAATCTTTATAGATCCAGTCGATAAAATCATTTCGCCTGATTTGAATCTCAGGAAATGCGGCCTGAATGGTTCCCATTATACCCTTAAAGACAATGGATGTCCTGAAAGTGTCGACTTGTAACTCGTGCGGTGGACCGGAAAGACCAGAACGAATGCGGTCGATAATGTTCGCTGTGATATTGTCCAGGTAGATGGTCCCTGTGATAAGCTCTGTGCTGATCTCCTTGAATAACTCGCCAGCTGTCGCCGCAGTGAAGGGCTTGCCGCTTCGGGATGAGAGCAGCGCGTGTCGTACTGGGCGCGAGGGAGGAATGAGCGCTGCTGACTCGCCGAGAACTGCACTGATGTCTTCCTGCCCGTAGATGTGCGGTGCATGGCACAGCCCGTCATACACCGGCAGAGCAAAGGACTTGGAATATCTCAGGGCATGAGAGCGCTGAAAGGCTTCCTTGATGCGCGACGGTGGTCCACTGATGCTCACCGAGTTTTTATCCGCTGCGCTGATGAAGATTTTGGTGAGCTCAGGGCCCCCTGACTCCGCATTGTATTTGGACAACTCGGCCTGGACATCTTCTGCTTCCATGCCGGTAACAACATGAGCCCAGCTCTGCGGCGTCCCATCAGGCTGAGGTGCCTCGAGCTTCTGAGAAAAGTCGTCAACGTATACTCCCAAGCGAAAGGATACTCTTAGGCTCTCCGCTCCGTTTTTGAGCACATCAGCGAGCGTATTTGATAATGCCACAGCCGCACCAGCAAAGAGGCCAATACTCAAGCCTGCAAGAATGGTCGGGGAAGAGTCCAGATCTAATTCTTTATCTTCTGCCTCATGTGCTCTGTTCAAAAAGAAGAAAAAAAAAAGGCTCTGTTAGCTTTGGCTTTTCCATAACAGTCCCTTGAGGGTTCTTACCCGATCAAAGTACCAAGCTGTAGTACAACTAATAGAGCGCTTTCCATTGCTGCTCCCAGACCACCTTGGCGAAAGTCACCGTGCTCTGCCAGAGTCAAGACGGACTCGAAATGCGGGACTTGGTCTTGTAGAAGTTGTGGGAGCTTAGAGATCTCATCTTTAAGAACCAACGTCGCCTCATGGATAAAGGCGCTTAACAACCGAAATCGTCTGTCTTTGCTGTGCCGGTGGAGATGGCGGAACAGAAGTTTCAAGTCATCATTGGGAAATTCATTTCCAAAGAAGACAACCTTGCTTCCATTGCCCTCCAGGGGTTTGACTTCACCCGCTTTGAGATGGGTGATGTCAGCCATCGCTGCAAGTGCTACTGATATGCTAACGTTGTGGCGACTTTGTGATCATGACAGGTGCTGGGTAGACGAAGTGGTGAGAAAAAATTCTACAACGAGCACGACCAGCTCTGCAATGGGCTAGCTTGTTGTCTAATATGGACGGGCTTTGCATCACCTTTGAAAAGAAAAGTAAGGCTTGGATCTGGACCATTTGCGGACTATGCAGCATTCAGATGAATAGCTTTAGATATTTTCATTCCGTAACGCCGGTTTTTGGACCAACCCAATGAGCGCTGCATACGAGCCCTTATCCCTGAAAACCGAAAGTTATTCAAGGTATCTCCAAAGTGGGCCTGGTTTAGCTAGTGAGCGGAGTCCGATGCTGAGCAACACCGATCAACATACATGCGCGCGAACCCCTGTCTGCGGGAGCTCCATAGTAAGCGAGCTAAAGGCCGAAAAGAATATGGCCGACAAAACGCCCGGCTCCGGAAAACCGTCAGCTTAGGGGAACAAGTGCCATCTGCGGAATGCCGACCAAGTGGGCGGCTACTAAATCATGCCACACCATTGGGAAGACCTGGTGGGTACATTGTAGTTTGGAGAGGGAGAGAGCCTGGCGGGATTGATACGCAGCTGCGAGACATAAAAAATATCATTTGGTCGGTTTCCCGTCCAGCCCTGAAACTTCACTGGTAATCACAGTGTGCTCCCGTGGTTGGCTACGAATTCTTCTTCTTGCTGCACTATTACAATACCTAGTTTCAACATGGATCCTCCAACAGTAGAAGACCTACCGGTTCTCGGCGATGCGTCCCTCGCGGCAATCGATTGGGCTCGGTTGAGAGTAAATGATGAGGGTGAACGAAAGAAGCTCCTTGAAGCTGGCGAAAAGCAAGGCTTCTTCTATCTTGATCTTAGCTCCGATGATAGCTTTCTTCAAGACTGGAATGCTGTCTTGGACTTGATGGGACAGTACTTCCACCTCGATAATGATCAAAAAATGAAAGATCACCGTATGAGTGATACACATGGGTGCGTCGGACCTCGCCCATGATGGTTTGGGTGACATAGTCTCCTGGGGTACATATTCTAAATCAACTACAGATATGAGCCTGTTGCTACATCGTCTGGTGCCGTGAAAGGTCGGCCCGATTACTACGAGTCTCTCAAGGTAAATAATCATGCTTTGGCATCCTATAGCGATTAGTCTCTAACCAACCTGTTGGCAAGGCATCGAAAGATGAACTTAGTTCGCGAAGCAGCTTGCTCGCTCCGGTTATTGCGGAAAACTACAACCTGATCTCTCGCTTCTGCGCCACCGCACACGAGGTTGTCATGACCATTCTAAGTAACTTTGGCACCGCCCTATTTCCGGACGGAAACACAAACCTGGGTTCCTTCCACTCTGATGGCAAAGAGTCTCTCACTACCTTGTCCTTGTTCCGCTATCCAAAGCAGGAGACTGCCGATGTTGGCGTAGGGCATGGCAAGCACACCGATCTCGGCACATTGACCTTTCTCTTGTGCCATCAATGGGGCTTACAGGTGCTTGCCAGGAATCCGGGCGGATGGAGATTCGTGGCACCCAAGAAAAACCACGCTATCATCAATGTCGGTGACACGTTGCGCTTCCTTTCTGGAAACCGTCTATGCTCTGCGGTCCACAGAGTAGTGCCCACACATGAACTCCAGCATGAGGACCGCTATAGTATTGCATACTTCTTGCGGGCTGAGAATGGTGTCGTCTTCAAGGACAGCGTTGGACGTCTGGTCACCGCCAAATCATGGCATGATGAGAAATTTGAAGTTTTTAGGGCTCCACATGAAGAGCAAGAGAAAGCTCCGATCCTGACCGGTGGAATGGAGCGCGGCGAGACTCTCATCTCAGTGTGAAGGAGAGATTATTTACTTTGTGGGTCAGGGTGGGAATTGTCAGCTTTTCAATTAGAAATAACCTGCTCCCTGTGTTGATAGTACGGTCTGTAGCTACTGGGTCCTCCGCTTGAGGTAGATTGAAGGATATTCGCGTCGCAGGTATTTGAAGTTTTACGTGAATATATCTTGCTCGTTTGTTCGATTACTCCTCATGGTGTTGGTGCAGGCAAATGTCAAGTAACTTGAGCCCAGAGTGATGTCTCCACTGGATATAACTTTTTCTTCCCCTCCCCCCCTTTCCTAGAGATAAAGGTGAACATGGTGATAGCTATATTGCTGAAAGATTTGCATGGAAGATCTTTTATAGGCAGCAGTGAAACTCATTAAAAGTAGAAAGTCATCTAACTGAGCACAAGATAAATACTAGGTGCCCTATTCGGGGGAATATGAGAATTACAATACATTACTCTCGTTCTTCTTTGCCAATAAGGACTGCATCAAGATTTTTAGTCTCCTGACCGCTTCATCACAGATCTGATAATGCACTACCAATCTTGGCCCCATAAGAGCTAAACCCAGGGCCTCCCCTTTCTCGATGAATTCTCCCAAGCTGATTCCTGTAGGCCCGAGATCCAGCCAAACCATGTTGGTTTCGACGGGATAGGTGAGTTTGCCACCGTGAGCCTCCCAGATCCTCGCGATCTCCCTCGCTCGAGTATGCGACTCTTGCAGCTTGCCACCCAAGAAGGTATCTTCCACGGCTACTCTGGCGGGTCCGCATATGACGCCGGACTGGCGCAGCCCTCCTCCAATGCTCTTGCGAATCCACCGCGCCCGCTCACGGAAACTGCGCGTGCCTACAATGATGGAGCCGATAGGAGCACCAAGCCCTTTCGAGAAGCAGAGGTTGACACTGTCAAAGCACGCGCAGTAGTCGTTCAGAGAGCCGGCTCCAGCTGCAACTGCCTCCCACAGGCGGGCTCCGTCGAGGTGCATAATGATGCCGTGCTCCCGGGCCCAGTTACTGATCCGTTGGCATTCAGGCAGGGGCATAATGACGCCGCCCAGTGGGACTTCCAGCGAAATCAGCTTAGCAGGGCAATCAGTGACATGTCCAAATCTCGTGATCGTCTTCTTCTCAAGGTCCTCCAGCGTCAGGTAGCTGCCATTTGACGGCTTAACGGGAATGGTCATGGCGCCGCACAGGCTCGCGACGCCTCCTGCTTCGTGGGTGAAAATATGGGCTCTGTGGTCTGCAACAACACTGTGTGGTGGTCCTTGGAGGTGTGTCCGGATACTGATTTGATTACCCATGGTTCCGCTGACTACCAGGAGACCAGCCTCTTTACCGGTAAGCTTAGCGATCCAGGATTCCAGGTTGAGAGTAGTGGGATCCTGTTGAAAGTCATCATCACGGAGAGTGGTGGACGCGATGGCGGAAAGCATTCTGGCTGTTGGTGAAGTGGTAACATCACCCAAATTCAGAGGATATTTAGCTTCATAGAAGCCTCAAGTGTAGGGATTTTGTTTGAGGCGAAGTGCACTTACTGCGAAAGTCAAATGCCGCCAAACCTGGAAAATCCCAGCTGCTCGCATACACCTTGCCATTGACTGCATCATCTACTGCACCATCGGCATCTCCATTAACCAGTGGGCGTACATGTTTGTAGACTCGATAGTCTGCCCGTTGCCCTTGCACTTGTGTAGTATCGTCAACTGTCATTTTCGCCTCGGCACTGCTTGGTTCGGATAAAGATCTTGATGAAACAAAAGTCGACACAGAAGAAATAATGGATGAGTTGAAACTGCAGTACTTTTTGCGGCGCCTGAGCCTGTCATCACCACTTTACCAGCAATGCACGTCAATTCGTTTCCACTGTTCTATTGCGTATATATTGAGGGCCAAATTTGCTGTGTATAAGAGTACTACCGGATCCCACGCTCCCAAGTGTTCAATGCACAAAAAGTTGGTATGCTCAATACCGGAAATTTGCTAATCTATCTCGGTCCGAGTGCCCGGACGGAGATATCGGGTCTCCGGATCCCGTATGCGTGACAGGATCAGCCTCAACTTTGGAGACCAAGCCATAACGAGTTAGAAACACGGACACTTGCAGCCCAAGCTGTATTAGGCTATTGCTTAGCTCACACCATTTAGTACCAACAAAATTGGCTTTGGCCACGAAGATTGCTTGTGCTGGCAGAGCTGGACAAAGACACGCCACAGTGGTATCATAGGCTCGCATACCAGAGGGTCGGCCAGTGACAGTCCGAGCTTGTTTCATCGTGACTGTCAGCTAGGGCTTATATCACCTCTACGGATTCTATGGAGAGCAAAGCTAGCCGTGACGAGATACAAGCGCAGAAATGGGGACTGTCTTGAAGGGCTCTGGCCCGAGCCCCAGCCAACGAGGAGTTCCCCAACTCAGCTGTACGAGTTGCAAAGACCGCAAGCTCAAATGTGATAGACTTGTTCCTTGCGGCAATTGCGTTTCTTATGGCGTCGGATGCGTACCTGTTTATCGGCGGAGATTGCCAAGAGGCCGCTATGCCCACACTTCACGTCGAAACTCGTCACTGAGCAGAGGTGGCGGGGAGCAAACCCAAGAATCTAAGAAGGCGTCCTTGGAAACAGCAGGTTTGGGGCTTGGTAAACAAGTTCTAAGGCTTGAGAGCTTTATTACGGGGTTGGATTCGACAACGACGGCCAGTGGAGAAAATGATCAACCTGGGAAGCCGTCCGAACTCCTAGTAAGTTTTGAAACTTGACACACTCCCGAGTTCGTTATTTGCAAGTAAAACTTTTTCTTTTCTCTTTTTTTTGGTTCAATTTTATACAACCCAAAAGACAGAAATGGGAGAGACGGAAGCTAAGACCATGTTCGCAGGCATCAGAGAGTTCAGGCGTAGAGTCTCACATCTCCTCTTTGCCATGTCCCACAAGTGTTCCTGCAGATGGCCAGTTTCAGCACCCTCAAGCTTATGAGCAAAATTACGTTGCAGGAGAATTCATCAATGAGGTATGGCTGACCAAAAATCAAATCGGGCGGGCACGGGGTGCACATCTATGACCATTTGAACAGTATATTGACAAGAAATCGATAGAACTCCGGGATTCTTGATGCTATGGTGATGGAGTCAAGCAACACCGATATGGGGAATCAGCAATTCTCAGGATCAGCGCTGTCATATTTCGACTCGTATTCTCGACTCAAGATGCCGGTAGCCGAGTTATGCCAGATCTATCTCCAAAACGTTGACCCCATAATAAAACTCCTTCATCGACCAACGTTAAGCAGATGGATGCTGCAGGGGGAGAAATACCTGGCATACCCAGACCATCATCCCTCTCTCGAATCCCTGAGCCTCGCAGTATGCTATGCTGCTACCATAAGCATGTCCGAGGATCAATCTCAGGCGATATTCGATACCAGCAAAATCAATTCGGTGTCATCATATCAGACGGCTTGCGAAACAGCAATTTCCAAATCAGATTTACTAAGGTCTCGTGACATAATCACACTTCAAGCTTTCGTATTATACCTTGTACGTTCAAGATGTTTATTCCCGTAATAAGAGAAACGTGGGCGCTGACCTATTCACCATCAAGGTCAGTAGGAGGGCGCATGACAAGAGCATGGCCGTGCGGACGTTGATAGCCGTGGCCGTCAGGAGTGCTAGGTCTCTCGGGTTACACCAAGACCCTCTGGACGAATCATTCTTCGATCAACAGGCACGGAGCCGACTTTGGCTGACCATCTGCTTGTTGGACATACAATCCTCTGTGGCCCAGCTGTCGGAGCCTCTAATCGGTTATCGAGAAGCAGCTTCAGCCCTAGCCCGTGTACAACATATTAATGACTCCGATTTCGACCCTACAACAGCAACTCCAGTCACAGACCGCGAAGGACTTACTGACACAACATTCACCCTTATTAACTACCAAGTTGAACTCGCGGGTAGTCGGCTGAGACTTCCTCCTTCTGATCTAGCTGATGGCAGGAAGACAAGCACAGGGAGCGGCGTGGCGGCCTACTCGAACCGCTTACATGGCCAGCAGATCCAAGAGTCCCAAGTTCGTCTCTTTGAACAAGCATCTCTTTGCCTGCTGCACTTTTGTGACCCTGATTCTTCGGCATACGCGTGGTTCACGTGTCACAGTATACAGTGCCTGGTGGCGGCAGTTCGGCTTGCGGCGCTGAGTACATATTCACAGCAAACTAGAGATGTCCAGGGACATCAGAGCATGATGGCGCAGCAAGCCAACCGTGTTGAAGGAAGCAGAAACTCGGAGCTTCTACGCCAAGCATTGGGTTACCTAAAGAAGATGCAGACAGTCCAAACAGATTCGCGTAGCGAGGGGTTTCGGTGGCATCTCAAAATGCCTTGGTCCGCCCTCGCCATAGCAATCGGCGAATATAATGTTTGCGCCGACATCACCCTCGTAAAGCGCGCATGGCCACTTCTCCAGGAATGGTATCAAGTCTACGAGCGCAGTGGAGACAAGGTGATCTCCGCAGAGCTAGTCGCACTGATGCAGCAAATGCAAGCAACGGCAAGTTATCATAGCGCCCAGCAGCGCAGCGGGGAACAGAGTAGTCGAACTCTAAGTGGATACTCCGTCCCAGGTTCAGCCTCTACTGTACTCCCGACCACTGGCTCTGGTTCCGGAGAGGTCCCAAGTGCATTGGGCGAAGCAGATCGCAATCCGTCGACGCACCTGCTGTCACCACTCGTGTGGGACGAAAACATCCTATACTATAAATCCGTAAGGGGTGATTGAATCAATTGCATTATGGCAAACTCGGCAATATTTGTACACATTATCGCTAATGCGGGTGGGTATACCAGAGGGAAACATCAAGCTACTACAGCTAGAGTAAGCAAGCCGTGATTACTGCAGTCGACATACACTTGCCTGGTGCCGCGGGTAGACTCTGTAGAACAGGGTTAAGCACTTTGATACAAGCAGACTTTAAACAGCTGTCTTAGATGCACGTCAGTAGTCCACTTCTGATTCTATTTATCCCGAAATTCTAGAATATATCCCTTCCGCCGGATATTACAGATCTGTACTTCAGAAGTACAAGGCTTCCATTCAATATTTCTTCCAAGCCAGCCGCCAGAGAAGCGGCGAATCGCTGTTCGGATCACTGGACAACTGCTCTGGTTGGTTTTATTCTCGATTATATAGTCACTTATAAAAAAGTGCAAACCACCACCAGTGCTTAGTGCTTGTTAATCCGCTTATTCCTGGATATCCCGCCGCCTCCAATTCATTGCAGAATTTCATGGTACAGGAGTGCTATGTTAAGCACCAGCTATCTGTTATGGTAAAGTAAGTCCGCTCACGTACAATACATACCCAGGAGTGCTCAGGCGACCGTACTGTTGCCCTATCATACCTCACAGACGCAGTATTTTTGTCCATCCAAAACGGGAATTACTTGGCGGTTTTATGGATTTTCCCGGTCCGGAAATCCGTAGGATCCGGTTTAGATTCCAAAGCCTGGAGACCGGATCCTAACCATTTCGAGGTCGACGGAGATCTAATCCCGGGATTCTCAAGCTAGGGCTGACAACTTATAGCGGGAATTTCGGCCCAAGCAAGGTACGCTATATTCTTTGACAGCAGTTGTTTATTTCAATCTGCCACGAAAACTGCTTTAACCCTCCAGCTTGGGGTCAATACATAACCCTTAGTACAACACGGATCAGAGTCCACAATTCCCAAAAAGGGACGCCACCTTCATCACCAGCTTCACCAATTCAGGGCACGTCGTAGTCGACAGAGTACATCTACGGATTCTTTCAAGTTTTTTCCCTAACATTTCACCGCCAACCCTCACAGAAGCCAGACCCGGAGACACTTCGTTTCCATGGCGACGTATCAGTCACCAATCTTCAGTGGTCCGGAGATTTTCGATGTGTTCCGGAAGGCCATCTCCACCGAAACTGGAGTTGAACTCGGGGATGCCGATGGCAATATCCTCTTCGACGAGATCGGCCTGGATCCTATTACAAGGTTTTCCATTCTCGACATTGTAGCCGACAGAACTGGGGTTGAGCTGCCGGCATCCCTCTTTAGGGACTGTTGTACCTTGTCTGAAGTTGCGAAAACACTCAGTTATAGCACGAGTACACATGGTATGCAGGGATACACCAACCTCCCACTTGTCCTAGCCGGACTCTCCCATATATTGCTCATATCCCTTGCAGTGATTGCCGATGCTGACATGGTATAGGCGTGGTGGTGTCTCCGTCGACGTCTATGCACCGTGCTGCTTTGACCCCTCAAAGCGCCTTTGCAGGCGTTAGCCATCTTGCCGCACAGTTCGCGGCAGAGATGGGCTCCGCTAATTTCTGGGCTGAGGTTTATCCTGCGCAAAGGCAGCTGGTCCTAGCCTACATTAATGAATCTTTCTTCAGGTTGGGCGTGTCACTGGATGAGCTTCCACCGGGGACAGCTGTGATGTGCCCGGATAATGTCTTGACTAAACATAGGCGGGTATTTGATGGCGCCATCTTTCAAATCCTTGAAGATGGGGGTATTGTCAATCGCCAAGGTAACGAATACGTACGCACGTCAGCCACCGCCGGCAAACAACCATCTCAGATCATCTTCGACAACCTTGTTCATCATCACCCTCTATACGCCAACATGCATCGGCTCCTGAACCTTACAGGCTCGCAGTTCGCCGAGTGTCTTACCGGTGCTGTGGACCCCATCAAACTTTTGTTTGGCAAGAATAAGGACTTGCTCCAGGATTTCTACACTAACGCTCCAATGTCCGTAGCGGCCTCCAAGTACCTCGCAGCGCTTCTCAAGTGCATCTTCTCCGACATCGTGAAGAGAGACGGCGGGTGCATCGAGATCCTGGAGGTTGGTGCTGGTCTGGGCGGGACAACAAAGTTCATGGTTGAGATGCTGGTCAACGCTAAGATACCATTCAAGTATACTTTCACCGACATCTCATCTTCTTTCTTTGCTGCCGCCAAGAGCAGATATAAACACCTCCCGGCAGGCTGTATGGAGTACGTCGTCCTCGACATTGAGCAGACGCCTCCCGAAACCTTGCAGCGTCGTTTCCACTCGGTGATATCGACCAATTGCATACACGCCACTAAGAGTCTCCAAGTGTCTTGCACCAATATCCGGAAGCTTCTCCGCCCGGGGGGTTTCTGTGCGCTTATTGAGTTCACCACAAGGCTTTACTGGCTAGATTTGGTGTTTGGCCTGCTGGATGGTTGGTGGCTTTTTGAGGATGGCAGGAAACATTGCACGGCTGACGAGGCTTTCTGGAGAGCCTGTTTAGAGGCGTCGGGGTTTAGTGATGTTCTTTGGACGGAGGCTGCAGGGGACGAGAAGCTCAACCCACAGTTGCTTGTAGCATGTATCGATTAGTGGGGGATTGAAGATTGTCTATCTACTCTATCATTTTACCAATACCCTGCAATATTAGTCTGACCCTGCCGCAAGAGCCCTTACGCAGCGCTTCTTGCACGACCTTGAGGGAGACTCGCCAGGCCCAATCCTAGCCTACCCTCGCAAGGCTTCCTAGCCTTAGTGGAAACCTCCGCGACTAGCTATTGTTGTTCAAAGGTGCAGTCCCAAAGCAGAAGTCTTCCCGCCCGCCCCAACAACAAAATATATATTGGACTACGTACTTGAAAATGACTATTCAGCAACGAAATTTGAAGATATCGCGAAATAGATTTAGAAGCGAAATTGACTGAGGATTCATGATACACTAGTTACACGCGCATAATACTTTGTATACCACCTACCGCCCCTTTGCAGCAATTACAGCTTCGATCCGCTTTGGCATTAACTCCACCAACCTGTCAAATAATACTGGGATATCTCAGGCCACGCTTGCTCGATAAGACCAGTAAGATGTCCTCTAAACGCTCAGGACCTCTCCATACTTCTCTAGGCCAGGATTAGGCACATTAACTCTTCCTAGCCCAGACATGCTCGGTAGGGTTGGGATTAGGTCAGTACGGGTGTGACAAGGTACGCTCGGGAGTCGGAGTCCTGATCAGGCTCTACCTCAATAACCTCATCAAGGGATTGGCGGCCCAAGCCCTATCAAGGCATAAGCAAGGAATCAAGCGATAGACGCCTAGAAACCAGATCAAGCAAAGAGTCAACGGATACACCTTCCGAGACCAAAGGAAGACTACCGTAGGCGAGGACCGACGGATCTATATATTGAAGCCCTCGCTGGCCACTGTACTTAGTTCTCTAGCGAATTCTTCTCGTACAACAGCCGATATATAGGTATACGACTCTAGCCCGTGACATCCTCGAAGCCATTCGTGCATGCTCTTGTATAATTATATATCGTCGGTCTCCATTATCTCGGCCTTGACAACTCTAACTATTGCTCTGAGCTTCTCCTTCAGAAGTGGCTTTAAAGTCGAAGTGAATTCTCCACCGTCCTTTATATTTCGACTAGCTGGGATGGCGGGGCTCCTGCTAGACGGGATTATTCTTTCGATAATATTTCCAAGTCTGGTAAGCTCACTCAGAAGTACGCTGGAGATGATCTTCTGCTTGACAGAACTGTCTGGTAGGAATGCCCCTACGGCAATCTGCATATCTGCAGCTATTGCTGCTGTGGCAAAGTAGTCCTCCATAGCGTCTTCGCTGCGACCCCTTTCATTACTAGCCAAAGTTTTCCTCTGAGCCAATAACAGCTGCTGGTAGGCGTCTATGATGCCATTGCAGCAGACAAGAGCAAGCAGGGTTATATTGGAACAGTTGAGCCCACAGGGGTCTTTCAAGAGAACCGACAAGTTACCGATCGCCATGCTGTTAACCTTTAGTATCATGTCGATGCCCGGAGTGGGCATGGAGGAAGGCATGTGAAGGCTTTCCAATGTTGAAAGAACAACTCGGATATTTGCCGAAGAGTCGGCTGCGTGGGTGTTTCCCATCCCATCCGTGCCGAAGGTTTTGTCGTCTAGTTGAGGGTCTGTCGGGTCTGGTGGCAGAGCCAACAGCGTCGAATCAATAGCTGCCATTGTAGAAATGGAAACGTCGCGCATTTTCGAGTCACCATGCCCGAGCCTTGAGAGAAGAGAAAAGTCTAAACTTGATTCGTGAGGAGCGACATAGATTTCATGTGGCATGCCGGCCATCTGGTGTGCTTCGAAGCCACGAGAGGACATGAAGTCTGCGGACAGGGAGAATCCCTCTTCGATGGACGTAGGATCAGCCGCATGGCTGCTGAAGTCTTCTGCGAGGCTGGTGAGGCCGTGTCGCGGGGCCCTCGGGGCTGGTGACCTGGGAGGGTTGGCTTGCCTGGACATGAAGTTTGCCGAGAGGGCGAATTCCTCATCGATGGATGTAGGATCAGGCGCATGGCTGCTGAACACTTCTGCGAGGCTGATAACGCTATGTCGCGGGGCCCTCGGGGCTGGTGACTTTGGAGGGTTGGCGTGCCTGGAGACCATGGCCGCCGACGCAGCCTTTCCCCGGCGTGCCAGACTATAGTGACACACGACCCCGCTCCGGACGCACCGCTGACAGTTTGGCCGGTCCCGACTGCACTTCACTTTGGCTTGTGCGCAGCTATCACAACTATCCTTGAACCTGGCGGGCCGGTCCGGTGCATAACTGACATTTGAACCCGACGGGGAACTCATTGTCACGTGTGGCGTAATGTATGGTTACTCCCGACAGAGACGCCCGTCTTGGAATACCTACGCAGATTATATATCATCGCTGGTGCCTGGTCCAGCTCCGGCCCCCAGCCTTCGCCCTGCCTAGTGTAATGCAGTAGCCGTTCTTGTTTCCCGCTCTGCTCAGCTAGACCTCTCGTCTCGTCGCCAATGCTGTCAAAAGTCTTGTTTGTGAATCCCTAAGGATCAAGCTTCTCAGCTGGAGCACGCAAAACGCTGGTCAGGGGCTGATTGGTGCCCGCACCCATACGAAGCTCCCTCGGGTAATATCTCCCCTAATTGGCTAGCGCGCTGCTACTTTCTATTACTATTATTACAATTATCCGGCCGCTAGTCTGGGTATATAAGAGCTGAAGTTGGCATGTTACGGCCCCCACGCGGCTGCGCGGGCGTTGCCAACTAATAGGCCACCGAGAGCTCACTGTTAACACCCCAGAGCATGCATTAGCGCTGACCTCCTCGCTACAGCCGACTGACGGACTCGCCTTGCCTTCCCCCAAGAAAATAGGGCCAGGCAGTCTATGTGTACTTACACCAGTCTTGTACGCAAGGGAGTAGTTCCGATTCACACAGGCCGAAGCTTTCTGGGCGATTGTAGTAGCCAGAGTCGCCCGCTTTTATATGGAGACCGCCATGCACGACACCCGGTCGGCGGCGTATAAAGACCCAACTAGCCAGCATACTTGTCAGAATTTAGCTCTGCAAGGAGGGTTAGCCCTGTTTGACTGAGCGGGAAGTCCATACAACCCGACCATACAAGGCTGGTGGAGCCCTGTGAAGACCGTTAATCTCCATACCCCGTCGGAACCTGATGAAGAAGCGATAAGTCTTTATATAGAGTACAGCGATTGGACAGCGATCGCTCTCCACACCCCCCTCGGTCGTCGATAGCTCTTCACTGCGGGGATTCGTATGCCAGTGGATATTAGAAGGATTACCTCGCGCTGGGATAGGGCCAGGCGTCCTTCTCAGCCAGCATCCCGTAGTCGTTGCACCTCCCTCGATACAACAGCGCACTGGCTGTATCGTTTACAAAAGCCGGTGGCCCTGTAACCTGCTAGCGCTAGAGCACCCTCTGAATTGCACCACCACGCACCATGCCGCGCAACCGTAAAAAAAAAAAAAAAAAAAAAAAAAAAAAAACCCCCCCCCCTGCGCCTCCACCTAACTTTCAAAAAAGCACCC
>VCRL01000182.1:44834-84015 GCA_013306195.1 Aspergillus latus
CCCCCCGCGACAAAAAAAAAAAAAAAAAAAAAAAAAAAAAAAAATCCCGACCCCTTGGGTTGCAAGTCATCCTCCAAAGAGACGACCCCGTCTTCTCCGTGCTCATCTAGATTATTTTTCGTCTATGCTCCTATTGACAAGCACCTTATTAATGACACCCACAATGCCCCCCACTGCTTCTCCCGCGGACTGCAGATTCCAAGAGTGGTAAGCATCGCCAAGGATGAGTCAAGAAGAAGCCAAGGCTGTGCCCAGCGCTGCGCCGAGCACTGTCGTGTCACCGGTGGGCCTACTGGAACGCCTCATGGGATCCTTGCGAAGAGGAGATATCGCGGTTCCCCAGCATCGCGAGCCGTCCCCTGAACAGCATGCTGGCTTCTTGAGCCGTTTGACCTTCTCATGGATGTCATCTCTCATGTCCAAAGGCTACAAACGGCCTTTGGAAGTCAACGATATCTGGCTCGTCAATCCAAACCGGAGCACGCAAAAGCTCGCCGCGGACATCCAAGTCAAGTTTAGGGGCAACCTCGATCGCGGGTCCAAGCGACCTCTCCTGATGGCTATATGGCAGACATTCCGTAAAGATATCATCATCGGCGCGGTGGCGGCATTTCTGTCGAGTTCTTGCCAAGTCGTCATGTCGCTGGTCGTCAAGTACATCATCACCTTCGCCGAGGAAGCATACGACGGGCGCGACCCCGCCATTGGCAGGGGGGTCGGCCTTGTCATTTGTCTGACCTGCCTGCAGGTGCTGGCTAGTTTCGGAAACGCCCACATGTTCTATCGCGGGATGATGACGGGCGCCCAAACGCGATCTGCCCTCATTTCGATAATCTTTGACAAGGCCATGACAATCTCCGGCCGCGCCAAAGCTGGTAATGCCGCACTAGAACCGCTGCCTGCCAACTTTACGCCAGGGAGCGACGAGGAAAGAAACCACTTTGCACGCCAGGTGGAGAAGACGGACCCCCGGGGAAACACAAAGGACCATAGGCCGCGCAGCAGCGCTTGGCCGAGTGGACGAATCATCAATATAATGTCCGTAGACACGTACCGAATCGACCAGGCCTGCGGTTGGTTCCACGTCACCTGGTCGAACGTGCTCGGTATCATTGTCACAATTGTTCTTCTCATCGTGAACCTGTCCTATTCCGCCCTACCCGGGATTGCAATCTTCCTGCTATCACTACCGATCTCCATGCTGGGCATGTTGGCTATGTTCAGACACCGCAAAGTCGTCAACAGGATCACCGATGAGCGAGTCAATGTCACGCAGGACTTACTGTCGACCATCCGCTTTGTCAAATACTATGCTTGGGAGGGCGACTTCCTACAGCGCCTGGCGAGCATTCGCAAGAAGGAGATTGCAGGGATCCGCTGGCTCCTGGCGATTCGCAACCTTTTGAACACCTTTGGCAACACCACTCCTGTGCTGGCCGCGATAGTGGCGTTCATCGTGTATTTCAAAACCCAGAACAACCTGAGCCCGGCTTCAGTGTTCTCCTCGCTTTCTTTGTTCAACCAGTTACGAATGCCATTGATGTTCGTTCCCTTCACTCTTGCCATGATTGCTGATGCACTCCAGTCAATCGACCGAATCGAGGAATTCCTCGAGGCCGAAGACTGCCCAGTAGAGGAAGCCTCGCCAAAGTCAACGCACATTTCAATACATATGAAAGACGCATCCTTCACCTGGGAACAGAGCACGCCTCCCGAGCCCAATGAGCGTCTTCGTGCCAGAGAGTTGACCGAAGAGGAGATGAGAGACATGAAAATGGACAACGACTATAAGAAGAAAGGGGGGAAGAAGACCAAAAAAAGAGTAAAGGTCTCTCCGAACAAAGACCAAGCCCATTCTACCATGTCTTGTGAGATCGTGGAGGAGGAAAAGAGCCCAGCTGACACGCCGCCGTTTTCGATGCATGGCCTTCACTTGCATATTGAAGGAGCCGAGCTCATTGGCATCATCGGCACTGTTGGCTCTGGCAAGTCGTCGCTGCTCTCGGCCATCGCTGGGCAAATGCGACGGACTGCAGGCGAATGCACGATGCAGGGCAGACGAGCGCTCTGCGCCCAGGTTCCTTGGATCCAGAGCACCACCATCAGGGAGAACATCATCTTTGGGCAAGAGTTCGACCAGGCCAAGTATGATGCCATTATCGACGCCTGCGCTCTCAAGCCGGACTTGCGCATCCTTCCCCATGGCAGTTTCACCGAGATTGGGGAGAGGGGAATCAACCTGTCAGGAGGACAGAAGCATCGCGTCAGTCTGGCCAGGGCCATATATTTTGACCCAGATATCATTATGCTCGATGATCCCCTCGCCGCAGTCGATGCCGAGACTGGTAGCCATCTGATGGAGCATGCGATCTGTGGCCTCTTGAAGAACACTTGCAGACTTCTCGCCACTCACCAGGTGCAATTACTTAATCGCTGCGACCGAATCATCGTCATGGACAATGGAAAGATAGTGGCATGCGACTCTTTGGACAAGTTGATGAAGCGAGACGATGTCTCAATGCGAGTCCTACAGACACTACAGATGGGTGTCGAATGCGAGACCGCCAACAGCGACGCATCTCGAGCAACTACCAAGACGCCCGGAGTACTCGAGGAGAAGTCTGGGGATGCGATCATGCAAGAAGAGGACCGCCAATTCAAGGGCATATCTTGGGAAGTGTACAAAAGTTACTGTAGCTCGATGGGATCTTTGCTACTTCCCTTCTTTCTACTAGCAACTCTGGTGGTCTACCAGGCGAGTAACATCGTTACGAATTTGTGGCTGGCTTGGTGGTCGAGTGGCCAATATAGCCTGAGCCCTAACTCATACGTAAGTCGACGTAGCCCCCGCCATCGGATGTGCGAGATTCTAAACCAAACGCCGCGCGCAGATTGGAATCTACATTGCTCTTGGACTCGCACAGAGTCTTCTGCAATTTGTCTCGATGCTGGCATTGTCTACTTATGGGACCGAGGCGAGTAAAAGGATGTTTCAGCAGGCCACAAAGAATCTGATGCACGCTCCGGTGGCTTTCTTCGACACCACGCCCGTAGGCCGCATTATGAACCGCTTCTCCAAGGACGTCGATGTCATGGACAACAACCTGTCCGAGTCGGTCCGTATGGCAGCAACGACTCTTCTCACCGTTCTATCCATCGTGGGACTTACCGTGTCATACTTTTACTACTTCGCCATTGCCCTGGTGTCTATGATGCTGATCTACGCTTTTGCATCCAGTTACTACCGTGCCTCCGCTCGGGAGATCAAGCGCATCGAAGGTATGCTTCGCAGCCCGGTGTTTGCACTCTTCAGCGAAGGAGTCTCAGGCACAACAACCCTGCGTGCTTACGGGGAGGCCAAGAGTTTCTCGAGCCGAATTGTCTCGGCTATTGATGATATGGCCTCTGCCTACTACATCACCTGTGCTAACCAGAGGTGGTTGAGTCTTCGGGTCGACGTCGTTGGCGTCGTTTTTCTCCTAGTGACAGGAATGCTGGTCGTAACGAACAAGTTCAACGTTTCACCGAGCATCAGCGGCCTCGTGCTCTCTTATCTAGTCTCCATTACACAGACACTGCTGTTCTCAGTCCGACAAGTGGCCGAGGTGGAGAATAGCATGACGTCTGTGGAGCGAATCCACTACTACAACAAGCAAATACCTCAGGAGGCTTCAGATGAGTCATGTACTGCCAAGTTGGATGAGTGCTGGCCTGACAAAGGCGAGATCATCTTCAAGGGCGTCCAAGCGCGGTATCGCCCAGGCTTGCCGCTCGTTATCCACGATCTGAACCTCCACGTTCGCCCAGGCGAGCGACTGGGTATTGCGGGCCGCACCGGAGCTGGAAAGTCTAGCATCATGGCAGTCCTGTTTCGCATAGTGGAACCGTGCGCAGGTTCTATTAGTATCGATGGTTTGGACATCTCGCGCGTGCGCTTGCATGATCTCAGATCGCGCATGTCAATTGTGCCCCAGGATGCCACCGTAGTCCGTGGGACGGTACGCTCGAATCTTGACCCTTTCCATAAGAAATCGGATGAGGAACTGTGGGAGACACTCCAGCGGTCACATCTTACGGCTACGCCCCGCAATGCTCAGGACAGCCAGAATCCTAGTACTTTTAGCACCATCACGTTAGACACAGTCCTGGAGCCAGAAGGCTCCAATCTATCACACGGCCAGCGGCAGCTGCTGGCGTTGGCACGTGCTCTAGTACGTGGCTCGCAAATAATCGTCGCCGACGAGGCGACGAGCTCTATTGACCTAGAGAACGACGCAGCCATCCAGCACACCATAGCCACCGCGTTTCAAGGCAAAACATTTCTGTGCATTGCACATCGACTTCGTACGATTATCGGCTATGATCGTGTTTGTGTCATGGATGAGGGTAGGGTAGCTGAACTTGGTAAGCCCCTGGCTCTTTATGACGATGAAGATGGCCGTTTCCGGCAGCTCTGTAACGAGAGTCGGATAACCAGAGATGAGGTGGCAGCTGCGGCAGCAGCAGCAGGGACGGACAACCAGATTGTCTGATTTGGTTGTGTATAGAGGAGATGAAAGTGAACTGTCTTGTTTTTTTCCCCAGGAGAGATAAATGAGAGGGAGGTTTTGACCTTTCTCATTCACGGGCTGTGCTCTACCGCTGTGTACAGCCGGAAAGGGTCATGGGTCGTAATACAATCCAACACACTCTAACATGACCACTGGTCACACATCTGCAATGTCAGCGAGTAAGCTAAGTTTAGATTATTTGTCAAAACGAGCATGACGAAGATACATGGATGGATTGACCCTAACAATGGAGCATCGTAGACAATTCCGCGGATTACTGCTACTGTGCACAGATCTAAAGTCCTTGAAAGGGTACGGGGTCCTTCTGGGATCCAAAGATAAGCGAATCATGGAAACTTTGGAAGACAAATTTGCGAATTCGGATTCGGATGTGAATGACAATGTGATATCCAAATCCGCAGACAGGCCGCAGTCTAGCCATGACACATGACATCCTGTTGAGACTCCCTTTTCATAGGCAACACGCAATATACCGGCATTAAGACTGCCAAGCTAAGGGTAATACGCAGCTTCAGCTCCCAATCTCTGGAAGAGCTTGTTCATCCCGGAGTGTTCGTCTAACTCGGGGATTGCGCATTCGAAATCGAAACTAACTGCGCTAAGCTCCAGAGCCGCCGGACGCGCAAGCAAAAAAAAAAAAAAAAAAAAAAAGCAATGAAAAACAAGGCACAGCCGTAGTATGCTGACTGAATAGGCACCAGGCACCAGGTGCCAGTGGTTCAGCCGCCTAGGGCTTACACTACGGGCTCCGAAGAGTCAGCCATACCGAGCCCGAAGTTCCGGTATTATGGCAGTGCGGCGGGGACCTCACTCCAGGCTAGTGCGGTGCAGCTCTCATGGACTGCAATTTCACATTTTTGATTTCCTTCAATAAAACACGATGTGCAGTAAGATTTCCAGTCCTTTGGCTTACTGTGTCACCAAGCAAATCAGGGTAGACCTATGCGTCTTATCGTGGATTTTCAGAACAGTTCACTTGTCCAAAAATGGCTATGCGCTTGCTACTCCTCGGTCTTATAGCATTGGCTAACCTAGACTTTGCTTTTTGTAACCAAACTCAGAAACGAGAACTCATCATAACAAATGAACTCGGCGCTCCTGATGGTCAGCAAAGATACATGATCAAGGTGAATGGGCAGTTCCCTGGCCCTGCGTTGATTTTCGATGAGGGCGACGATGTCGAGGTAAGAACTTTCCGGAATTCCCCGTTGCATTGATCTCCTCATGCTCTGAATCTAAAATTCAGCTGGTATGCAGATCACGGTTCACAACCATATGGAAAGAAACACAAGCGTCCACTGGCACGGCTTGCTCCAGCAGGGTACTCAGTATTCCGATGGCGTCGCGGGCATGACTCAAGCACCTATTGAGCCTGGCGATAGCTTCATCTACCGATTCAAGGCTTATCCGGCAGGAACTTATTGGTACCACTCGCACGTACGAGCTCAACTGATGGACGGGCTGTACGGCGCCATTGTCATCAAGCGCAAGGCCAACGATCCAGCACCCTGGCACCTGATCAGCAATAACAGCCGAGATATCACCCAGATCAAAGCAGCCGTCAATAACCCACAGCTCATGCTCTTGTCTGATTGGTCCAAGTACAACTCCACCGAGTATATCTACTATGAGAACTACGCGAAAGTTGGTATCTTGTGGGTTTGCCCGAGATTTAGCTCTCATTCCCCTCTCCCTTTTCCAGGTCTGCTAAGCTAACAACTATTGGATCCATAGCTGCCTTGATAGCTATCTCATCAACGGCAAGGGCTGGGTGAACTGTCCAGGCCAGGACGTTATCAATGCCAACACGCTACCAGCACTTCTGGAAGCCATTGAACCAGATGTTGCTACAGAAAAAGGGTAAGTACCAGCTAGTTTTCTTCGTAAGGGACTTGATCAACAGCTAATGTCCTTTCACCGTACCAGCTGCTTCCCCATCGACGCCAAGACGCAGTTTGAGTTTATCAACCAGTCTATGCCGGAGAGGCTGCCGCGCGATATGTTCTTTGACTGCGTGCCAGCCTACGGCAGTGAAGAAGTCATAGAGGTTGATTCAACAAAGACCCGGTGGATCAGCTTCAACTTCGTTGCCACCGTAGCAGCCTCCGACTTGATGGTTTCCATTGACGAGCATCCTATGTGGGTCTACGAAGTTGACGGCAACCTTATCGAACCCAGACTGGCGAATGCATTCGACATCCGCGCCGGTGAGCGGTACTCTGTTCTGGTCAAGCTTGACAAAGCCCCCAAGGACTACACTATCCGGGTGCCGAACAACGGAGAGAGTCAGGTCATCTGGACCTGGGCCACATTGCGGTATACCAACCAGCGCAGCCACGCTAATGCCACCGAATCAACCCCTTACATTGGATGGTATGGCCAGAATCTTACCGAGTCGGTTATCTTCTTTGACAGATTCACCATTAAAGCGTTCCCACCAATTGCCCCCGCCAACACCTCTGACATTCTGCACAAATTTAGCATCCATCGCGTGGACGGCGCGTGGCAATTCAGCATGACTGACTCGCTTGTGCTGTACCCCCTTGACTGGCGCGCATACGAGCCATTCCTGCAGACTGGTGTAGAGACGCCTGATTCCTATAACAAGTCCCTAGCCATTCGCAACGATTACAATCAGTGGGTAGATCTGCTCATCCAGTGGAATTCGATCGTGGACGGCGTGTCCCATGTCATCCACAAGCACGGCACCAAGTTCTGGGTTCTTGGGACTGCCATAGGTATATTCACGTGGAATAGCACGGCAGACGCGATAGCAGCAATGCCCGAGGCTTTCAATTTGGTTGACCCTCCATATCGCGACACGGCAGTGGCTCCTGATTATGTTGCAGATCAGTCCTGGATGTTGCTCCGCTACCAGGCGTCTAACCCCGGCGCTTGGCTTCTCCATTGCCATTTCGAGACACATCTCGCGACCGGCTTTGCCCAGGCGATTCTGGACGGCGTTGACCAATGGCCCGAGGTCCCGCTGGAGTACACTTTGGGCCACAATGGTGAAAGGTGAACGGCTCTGGCATTGCCTAACCGTAACCCTCACAATAACTGACATGTTGTGAAGCTTAATGTCAAGAGTTCTTATCCAGAGTGATCTATTCATATCATCTGTTACATATTGATTTAGAAATAGTGAAGATAATCTCCTCTGTTTTCTTTCCTGCTTTTTGAATTCTGGTAATGATCTCTGGCGCCATGACTATGGATTGGCTTGTTGGTGCAGCAGATTCCCGGATATCAGCCCTTACTCTGTGAAACAAGCCTCATGACACTTTTTGAAGTGACCATATTCTTCACAACAAAAAAAAAAATGAAAAAACAATCGGAAATCGATGCGAAAGAAGTAAACGTGGTGAGGCATGGCTTGGAGCTGACTCGACTAATTCTTACTACAAAGTCTTGAAAAAAGTCCTGGAGCGCCAAATTCACAGCGTCATCAACCCTCGGCAACTTTGGCAGAAAGCCAGATCAATCCATGGAGTTTTTGAAGTATGTGTGCTGACTCAATGACCTAGCTAGTTATAATGTAGGTCCAAAATCAAGCAAGACGTACTGTAACAACCTCTCAAATCTTAGTAATTGTCTAATCTAAACCGGCAACTCCATTACCAAAGGTCAAGTTTAGTTTGGCAGTTTAACGTTTGTCATTTGGTGAACATCTCCCAGTTTGGAAGACGCGAGCTTCTACTTACTGCATGGTGCTTCATCTCTCCCACAAACATTCCTCCAGAACTCGCTTGACATGCGTGGGATGCCACGGGCCGTGAAGCCTCTTCGGGTGCGAGCACAGCTCTCAAGCTGTGGGATGCAAACTCCGGCTAAGCCCGCCACATTCCGGGGTCGGCAAATTGCACTAAGCCTCCAAGAACTCCGGCCGGAACGATGGATCTGCCTCCGGTCTTATTCACCTTGGAGCGAGGGCACTCGGGCTCCGAGCCACCGGGGATTCTTCACGTTCGGACACATTGCAGCGGAACGCGGTGGTCAAACACACCAGCCGAGCTGAGGTCAAGCCACAGCCAAAGGTAGACCTAAAAGTGTTTGTAAGCATTTTTTTTAGAATGGCTATCATGATGCCCGTTCCCAAACTCTAGGATACTTTCGACATCTTGGTTGGTAATCTGATCAACTCTCTCAACGTCAGCAGCAACATTTGTAAATCCGAACTACAATGGCAGCAACATTCCCCCTGGCATCGAGCGAATCGACGGTCAAGATGGATGCGCTCGTAGGGGAGATTACGCAGAGCGTCCAGGCTCTCAGAGACTCGTGGAAACAGAGCAAATCTGAGCCGGCTGACACCTCTGCCCCGGCCATTGCATCTCCAGAGCTCCAAGAGCTGCGTCAGAGGCTTGTAGAGGCGAGCTGGCAGCTTTATCAGCATGCCTTGGGGCCACGGGAGTACCTCATCTCCTTGAACGTTGGTGTATGTATAGTTTAAAAGAATTTCTGATTGCGTCTAGCGCGCATGATTGAAATCGTTCGAGCTGACAATAGTTTTTTGGTTAGGTACACTACACTGCCTGTTTGAAATGGCTTTGCCGTTTTGGAGTGTTTAATGGAGTTCCTTTGGAGGGCAGCATCGCCTATGACAAGCTTGCCGCTGCCGTTTCCGTACCAGAGGGGGCCTTGAAGAGCGTTGCACGAATGGCCATGACCAGCGGCCTCTTCACCGAGCCAACGCCCAACCACATTGCGCATTCACCTACCTCTGCCATGATCGCGTCAAATGCGAACTTACTGCTGTGTGCCAAGTTCATGACAGAGGTAGGCGTCCCCACTGCTTCCGCCTTCGCCGATGCGACGCAGCGATGGCCCGGAAGTCTCAGCAACACTGAGACGGCCTATAATCTGGCCTTCGACACCCAGTTGCCTCTCTTTGAGCACTTAAAGACGCTTCCGACTCGTACCGAGCAGTTTGCTGGCTACATGAAGAGCGTTACCAATAGCGAGGGCACCAGCCTCAAGCACTTGGTGAACGGCTACGACTGGGGGGCGCTGTTGCAAGACTCTCTCGTCGTGGATGTTGGTGGATCCACTGGGCATGCCAGCATCGCCATCGCCGAGACATTCCCCGGTTTGCGCTTTGTTGTTCAGGACTTGGCTACCAATGCCGACGCAGGCCGAGAGTCACTGGCTAACGCAGGCGAGAACGAGGCTCAGAAGGATCTGGCTGCTCGAATCACTTTCCAGGCGCACGACTTCTTCGAGGACCAGCCGATTGTCGGCGCGGATGTGTATCTGCTGCGCATGATCATCCACGATTGGTCCGACGATGACTCAGTTCGTATCTTAAGCCGGATCGTCAAGGCCATGGAGCCCAACAAGGCCAAGAGCTCCTTGGTGATTATGGACTCGGTGCTGCCTCTGCCCGGTCAGCTGCCAGCCACACAGGAGAGACTACTGCGGCTGCGAGACCTGACCATGCGCCAGGTTTTCAACTCAAGAGAGCGTACACCAGAAGAATGGAGTGGGCTGATGGCACGCGTTGATCCAGCCTTGAAGCTTGTCAAGACGACTAAGCCGTCTGGGAGTGTCCTTTCAATCATGGAGTGGAAGTTTGACCATCCTGTGGCGCACATACCTGCGCCATCCAAGGTAGAGGAACAGGTAGCCAAGGAAGAGAAGACTGCACCAGTAGCCGTGAGTGGCGTTGAAGCAGTTGGTCTCGTGACTGCCTAACCGTCTACCATGGGCTTTAAGCTAGGGCTGTTAGATTGAGCACAGTTGTTATTCGCTGTTTCCCTTTCTTATGGAAAACGGTATTTACCGTAACGATATTCAAAGTCCGTGTTTTGTAAGTTCATTAGATCTACCTCTAGCAAGCGTTACGTTAATCGGAAATAGGCATTTCTTTGCGTGTTGTACTGAAAATGGTTCAGTTGGCGAGTACCGATATTGTAATCTCTTCCCTTTTTATAGCACAGAATACGCCGTGTAGATCGATGATTGACCGGAGTAGGGTACTGACAGCTTGAACTCATCAGAATACTGTGGTCATTTATACGTTGGGAAATGAACGACCCAGGGATATCGCTGGGATCCATGATTTGAACTTTCAAAGGTGCTACAGCCTATCCTGCTACGTAAACATATTGAAGCCTTCTCGAAATTGTTCAATTTCCGATAGGGAGTGGCCCTATAATTTACGTACTGGGTTCAACAAGCTGCCCATCCTTCATGACAGGTGTCCAATACCCTATCATCATCTGTGACCTCTTTGTGTCCGCAAATTTATCGTGATCAGGCCCCACGTTCTCCTTGAAATACGGGTCTGCCTTCATCTGGACAAAACAATCGATGTTTGGGAATACAATCGACACGCAGCAATCGTAGGAAGCAATGTTAGAGAATTGGGGGTCAAAAAGCTTTCCCATGAGATCTGGAGACTCGTCTGTCGTGTGCGACTAGAACTCAATGCGAATGAGAGCGTATTCTCACTGTTGCGGACTGGGACTCGTACCATGCTCCATTGCGTAATACCATATTTCGCCATGAGCTGACGAACGATCTTCGCATGTACGTTGACCATGTAATCGCGGTACTCCTCCGTAGTGATGCCCTCCTTCTTGTATCCGAGGATATTGAGACAAAGCATTTGGTCTTTGAATGCCATCTTTACCAAGCTGAAGCTATTGATTTGGGAGCTCCAAAACACTTCCAAAAAATAATAAAAAGAGAGAAAAAGGCGGGCAAAGTGCAGAACCTGGATCGAAGCTGCTGGATGTTGAAATTAGGATGCAAACATATCAAGCATTATTCATGATGAGGCCGACACTCTCAAATCCCGTGGCTGTGGCGCTGGGTTTTGAGCGTCGGATTTCCGCGCTGACCCAGGTATCCCGACGATGGATTGGACTTTCGGTCCTCCGAGTCCCGTGGTCTTGTTGATTATTCGCAGGTAATGTCTGTGGAATTATTTTCTCACTAAGCCAGTTATGATGCTTCCGCTCAATGTTCAAAATTAGACCCGCCAATACTGAAGCACGGGATTAGATATATTGCTGAAGTGTGGAATTTTGTCCACCGGATTTGAAGGGTGGAACTGCTTTTCTCTACCAGGCTGCCCTGTATATTGAATGGCGAGAATCGTGTGACTCTGTCTACGATATTCAATACAATTTCGCCTCCCCTTGGATCCATGCCAACCATGGCAGCCAAGTTCCAAGTAATCGCCTTTGGTGATCAGGCCGTTCCCTACCAATATGAGCTTCAAGGCCTGATTACAAAGGAGAACAAGGTCTTGAAAGGCTTCTTTTCGGAAGCGCATCATGTCCTTAGAACAGAGATATCCCAACTTTCACCAAGTGAACGGCCAAGGTATCCAGCGGCAACCAACCTTCGTGAACTACTGGATGCCCACCGCTCATCCAAAATCCAGAACTGCTCTCTTGACAGCGCCCTGGTCTGTGTACATCAAATAGCTGCTTTCATATCGTAAGTCCTTTGGTTCCTTGGTGCTCTTTCGTCTGTAGTCAAACTTACAATATTGCAGATATTATAGTGAGAAACAGACATCGTACCCAGCACAGGCATCCTCATGCCTTGTGGGTAGTTGCACTGGCCTTCTTGCAGCGGTTGCAGTGAGCTGCAGTCAAGATTTATTCGATCTGGTCTCCTTCGGTCCCGAAATTGTTAGGGTTGCATTCAGGTTAGGTCTCGTGGTGCAGAGAAAGACGAGTTCAGTGTCACTGCCGAACCTGGATGGCTCTTCATCCTACTCTTCCGTCATTGCTGGGATTAATGCAGATTCTGCACTGCGCTTGACCGAAAAGTACTGTGAAGATGAGGCACTGCCTCCTCTCGCTCGGGTCTATGTGGGTGCGGTTGGTCAGGGCAGCGTCACAGTATCTGGGCCTCCAGCCCGGCTGCTGGATTTCCTCCGCCGCAACTCTTCGCTCAAATCTGGCAAAGTTCCAGTCAACGGACTATTCCATTCAACCAACCTTTACACAGCTGCTGATACCGACAGCATTTTGGAGTCGTTACAACCAAGCTCACAACAAAGGATTTCTCGACTAGATCTCCTATCTAACTCAAACGGCCAAAGGATATCCTCTATCAGCTGCGGTGGCCTCCTCAAGGAAGCAATATGGGACATACTCTCCCGGCAGCTGCGGTGGGATCTCATGATCGAGAATGCGGCCATCACAGTTACCAGCTCGGGAGCCACTGAAGCCACCGTCCTGCCTTTTGCCTCATCCAGCGGGCAAAGTCTTGCCTCGGCAATCCGCCAGCGTGGTGCTAAGCCAGTAGAGCTGCTGGATTCATCCGTCAGATCCCTAGACAGCAATTCTTCCGCGGGCAAGACAGAAGGAGCAGCCAAAAGGTCCAAGATTGCCGTCATTGGATTCTCCGGCAGGTTCCCAGAGGCAGATGATAATGAAGCCTTCTGGCAGCTGCTTGCCGCCGGGCTCGATGTTCATAAGGAGATCCCCAATGACCGATTCGATCCCTGGCTATATTACGATCCTACAGGGAAGAAGAAGAACTCCAGTGCAGTTACCAAAGGCTGCTTCATCAGCCATCCTGACCTTTTCGACGCCCGCTTTTTTGGCATGTCCGCAAGAGAAGCTGAGCAGACCGATCCCGCGCAGCGACTTGCTCTGATGACAGCATACGAGGCGATGGAAATGGCGGGCTTCGTCCCAAATGCCACACCCTCCACGCGCAGAGATCGAGTTGGTGTCTTTTACGGCACCGCAAGCGACGACTACCGTGAGGTGAACAGTGGTCAGAACGTCGACACTTACTTCGTCCCCGGCGGCAGCCGAGCCTTTCTTCCAGCTCGAATCAATTACCAATTCCGTTTCAGCGGGCCTTCCTTTGATGTTGACACGGCTTGCTCCTCCGGCCTAGCCGCCATCCATATCGCCTGCAACTCACTATGGGCCGGCGACTGCGATGTGGCCATTGCCGGTGGAACAAACATTCTCACGAACCCGGACAATTGGGCTGGCCTAGACCGCGCTCATTTCCTATCTCACACTGGCAACTGCAACACCTTTGATGACGGAGCAGATGGATACTGCAGAGCAGAGAGTGTAGCGACAGTGCTTCTGAAGAGACTCGAAGACGCAGAGCTTGACCATGACCCGATTTTTGGGACAATTCTGGGTGCCTACACAAACCATTCGGCTGAGGCCGTGTCAATGACTCGGCCACACTCGGGTGCACAGCGCGCCATCTTCAGCCGAATTCTAAATTCGGCCGGTGTCGATGGTTCCGAAGTGAGCTACATCGAGATGCACGGAACCGGAACTCAGCACGGTGACGCTTGCGAAATGGATTCCGTTCTCAATGTTTTTGCTCCCGAGGGCACTAAACGCGATCAGAGTCTGTATCTTGGGTCGGCAAAAGCCAACATCGGCCATGCTGAATCAGCTTCAGGCGTTTCATCCCTCATCAAGGTCCTGCTCATGATGGAGAAGGGCTCTATCCCCCCGCACGTCGGAATCAAGACCAAGATCAACAGAAATTTCCCCACAGACCTCGCCCAACGAAATGTCCACATTGCGATGCAGACAGCTGCTTGGCCCAGGCCAGATCCAAAGCACAAGCCTCACGGAAGACGGGCGTTTGTCAACAACTTTGGCGCCGCTGGTGGCAACTCTTCAGTGCTCGTTGAAGATGCACCATTGCGCATAAAGACGCGCGGAGTGCGCGACCCTAGACCTCTACACATCGTGACAGTCTCGGCCAAGTCTCAGACATCTCTAAAGAGCAACATTCGTGCGCTCATCGAGTACGTGGATGCCTCGCCAGAAGTCTCCATTAGCTCACTCTCCCACACGACTACCGCCCGCCGTGTCCATTACAGTTTCCGCGCAGTTGCCATTGGCTCCAATATCCAAGAGATCCGCAACGCTCTTCAAGTTGCACATTCCAAGGAGCAGTATAGGGTACCTACGTCAGGCAGCAAGGTTCCTGTGGGACTATGCTTCACCGGCCAGGGCTCGCAGTACCTCGGTATGGGCCGGAAACTCCTTGCCTTTCCACAATTTCGGTTGCTGCTTGCAGGCTTGGACGAAATGGTCCAACTGCAAGGCTTCCAGTCGGTTCTTCCAGTGATCGATGGTAGCTCCAGCGTCTCAATGGAATCGCTACCTACAACGACATTGCAGCTAGCTATTGTTTGCTTACAGATGGCATTGGGCAAGTTTTGGAGGGCACTCGGTATAACTCCTGATCTGGTCATTGGCCACAGTCTCGGAGAATATGCAGCGATGAATAGCGCCGGCGTTCTCTCGGATGCTGATACTATTCACCTTGTTGGTACCCGAGCAGTGCTATTGGAGGAGTTTTGTTCCTCTGGAACCCATGCGATGCTCGCAATCAAAGCCGCTGCCAATAATGTCAGGACTCTACTTGAACACTATCCTAGCATGGAGGTCACTTGTGTCAATGGTCCAGGAGAGACTGTTGTTGGTGGCCCTGAAGAGGATATCCAGAAATTTGAAAAAGCGCTCTCCAATATCTCCATCAGAGGAGATCGAGTCAAAGTGCAGTTCGCTTTCCATTCTTCGCAAGTGGATCCTATGCTGGAGGCCTTCCAGCAGAGTTGCCGCAAGGTGGCATTCAATGACCCATCTGTCCCGGTGTTGTCGCCTCTTTTTGGGAAGACAATCAATAGCGCCGCCGAATTTGGCTCACCGGATGTCTATCTAAGCCGCCACTGTCGAGAAACAGTCAACTTCTTGGGCGCTCTTCAATCGGCGAGGCAGTCAAGTGCGATCTTGGACAACATGATTTGGGTTGAGATTGGACCTCATCCGGTTTGTGGCAGCATGCTCAAGTCCACTCTTGGTTCTTCAACCAAGCACTTTGCAAGTCTCCGACGCGGCGAAAATGACTGCAAAATCTTCCTTCAAACTCTGGCTGGCCTGTACGATCACGGTCTTCCAATCGACTGGGCTGAGTATCACAGCGGCTTCAAGGACGCTCTCCACGTACTGAGGTTACCTGCTTATCAGTGGGAGCTGAAGAGCTACTGGATTCCATACGCTCATGACTGGTGCTTGACCAAAGGCGATGCACCAGCTCAAGTTTGCCAGCCCACATTTCCTGTATCTGTAGACAGGGTCAAAAAGCAGCCGCTCACAGTATCCGTCCAGGATGTTGTAGGCGAAAAATACGAACACGACAATGCCTGGATCACAGCAACATCAGACGTTCAGCATCCTGATTTCCGTGCTGTGCTCTTGGGACATAGAGTAAACGGCCAGCCAGTGTGCTCATCAGCTGTTTATGCGGACATGGCCTCTACGTTATTCAAGAGAGTTCTCGAAAAGTCTCCGGTATCCTTTGACAAGTCTGATATCGGGATTGAGATTACCAACATGGTTGCCAGCAAATCTCTCATTCTTAATGATGATGATGCTACCCAAATGCTTGAGATGAAGGCTCAAGTTGACTGGTCTACTCTTTTCGGCACATTCTCTGTGTCGAGTATCTCCGCTAAGGGAACACCCGTCGCCCTTCATGCCGAGTGTACTGCGACTTTCTCGGAGAAGAGCCGGTGGGCATCCGAATGGAAACGACGAGACTTCTTGGTCAAGTCCAGGATCAATGATCTGCAACGGGCTGTTCATGACGACTCGGATGCAGTGCATTTGGTCAAAACCGGCATGTTCTACAAGCTTTTTAGCTCACTTGTAGAGTACAGCCCTCCATTCAAGGGCTGCCGCGAGCTCATCTTGCGATCGTCGGAGTTGGAATCTTCAGGCAAGGTCAAGTTTAATACTCCGCTAGGAACAGCCGAAAAATGGACATACCCGCCTTATTGGCTGGATAGTCTTGGCCAAATTACTGGATTCACCATGAACGCCAACGACTCGGTGGATTCCAAGACCCAGGCCTTCATCAACCATGGGTGGGAGAATATGAGAATTCTAGAGACTCTGTCCCCGGATGTCACGTACCAGACTTACCTCAGAATGCAGGAAAAAGATGAAAAGTCGTACGTTGGAGACGTCTACATCTTGAATTCGGAAACCAATTCAATTGTCGCATTATATGAAGGCGTTACCTTCAACTCCGTCCAAAGAAAGGTTCTTGACCTGGTACTCCCACCTCCTAACGCTCCCCGAACATCGAAGCCCCTCCCGGCTCAACCTCATAGTACGCCTCGGAGGGCTGCTGTCCCAGCTCTATCCCGGCCTGCAGGCGTTCCTCAGGAGACCCTATCAACAGAACCACCTTCACTGCTAGAACCAGCGGGTGATGACGGACTGGCCGCGAATAAAGTTAGAGCCATCATCGCGGACGAAGTAGGCGCTCCGCTCGACGAGGTGAAAGACGACGTTGATGTCACGGAATTGGGTGTCGACTCGCTTCTGGCCCTAACAATATCTGATAGGATCCTTGAAGAGCTTGATTTCAGGATTGACTCCAGTCTATTTATAACTGGCATCACGGTCAAGGAGCTGATTGAGCTAGTTGCGGGATCCTCGACGCCTTCATCGCACAGGACCCCCACAACTCCCCCCAGGGATTCTGTGCCTGACCTTGTTGTCCCTTTGCCCGAAGGGGTCGAAACACCTCTCTCCTCTCTTTCAAGTCTTCCCAATCAAATCTCAGACGGCTTTGACTTTGATAAGCAGAAGGGCCAAACCCCGGCACGTACGTATACCGTGAAAGTTCCCGGAATTGCACAATGCATAGCTAACTCGGGCCATTTTCCATCGCTGATAGTACTACATGCTGCAGTTCCCATTCAGCAAGTCATTCGTCGAAGTAGTCAAAGACCACGCGCTACTTCAGTCCTGCTGCAGGGAAATCCTTCGACCAGTACCAAGATTCTATGGCTGTTCCCCGATGGATCAGGAGTAGCGACTTCCTACGTTACTCTGCCAGACATTGACCACAACGAGGTTACGGTGTACGGTCTGAATAGCCCATTCATCAAACACACCGAGGAGATGAATAACTACCGGTTTGAAGAGCTCTCAGATGCATTCCTCACGGAAATCTGCCGGCGCCAGCCCAATGGGCCGTATTATTTGGGCGGCTGGTCCGCTGGTGGCATTTGTGCTTATCACGCTGCCCAGCAACTTATCAAGGACGGACAGGATGTGGAAGGGCTGATTCTGATCGATAGTCCAAATCCCATGGGCCTTAAGAAACTGCCAGAGAGACTCTACGATGAGTTTGAAAGGCTAAATCTCTTCGCCTCGTCTACCGGGAGGAATCCGCCTGCGTGGCTCCTGCCGCACTTTATGGGGTTCTCCCATATTTTGGACACTCACTCATCCCTTCCCTGGCAGTCAACAAAGCCTCTGCCGACTTGGATCCTCTGGGCCAAAGAGGGTGTCAACAAGGACAATTCTATTGTCATACAACCAGATGACCCCATCAACATGAGATGGCTGCTGCAAACGCGCACAGAATCCGACTTGGGTCCAAACGGGTGGGACCAGCTTGTGGGACGGAGGAATATTACGATCGAAGTGATCGAGGATGCAAATCATTTCTCCATGATGAACGAGCCTGCTGCGGGCCGTGTGAGCAATTTCATTCGGACCGCATTGAGCAACCTTATCTGAAGTTTGTACCTAGAGAATTAATTCATTCGCTTTTGTCTACTGTCCATCTTGTCAGGCCTTGTTGAATGCTCCCTTGGAGATACTCCAAAATAGTTTCATAGCTATTTGCATTCTATTATAACAGTGATGATATTTATTAAATTTTTATTATTTTCCTTTCTACAATCAACTAGGCAGATGACCTATCTAGCAGTCATTCACGTCCTGCGATGGAAACCGACAGCCTGGCATTCAACCTCTCGGCTTTTAGCACCACAGCTGAGTTTAGCGTTTCAAGAGCCTGCATCCTGGCCGGACTCCGATTCAATAGCGGCTACCGGTACGGCAATGGCTTTTGATTTTGCTAATCACAAGCGCTACGTACTTGATTAGGCACTTGTATTCAAACCGGGGCGGACTACGGCAAAGGAGCTCTAGAAAAGCAAGGCCAAGTGCATCCTAGTAGCGATCATATATCCAGTCCCATGTAAGGAGACATTTGACGCTCGGATGAACCTGCGTGTTTCTGACCAAAGTGGTAGACATAGGACGAGAGCACCATCCGAAATGTCGCAGAAGACTACCAGCAAGCAAATTCTCATAGTGGGCGCTGGCCTGTCGGGGCTCGCAGTCGCACGTCTGCTCACGAACAATGGTATACCCAACATCGTGTTCGAGGCCTCGATGGAGGACCGCAGCCAGGGTTTCTCAATAAGCCTGCGCGACTGGGGCTACTCAGCGCTGCTTGACGCGCTCGGGGACATACCTCTCCGCAGCCTCACGCGTGGTGTTGCGCCAGACCGTCAGATAGGCGGGAGCGGCTATGTCGACTTGATAATGCGCGACAATGCAACAGGAGATATTTTGGTCGCCCCAGATCCAAAAACACAACCGTCTATTGTGCGTGCCAATCGCAATGCTCTGCGCACCTGGATTGCCGACTGCGGCGACGAGGCCTTGGACGTGAGATACGG
This sequence comes from Aspergillus latus, assembly GCA_013306195.1. NCBI lineage: Eukaryota > Fungi > Ascomycota > Eurotiomycetes > Eurotiales > Aspergillaceae > Aspergillus > Aspergillus latus. The sequence goes on from VCRL01000182.1 coordinate 63,915, forward strand.
GCACAAGCTCAAGAGTATCGAGGGGACAGCAGGCAGCATGACAGCTATATTTGAGAATGGAACGCAGTACCGCGGCTCGCTTGTCATTGCTGCCGATGGGGTCCACTCAACGGGTATTGATATTCCTTTAGGACGTCTACCGTATAAGCTACGGGTAGCTGTTTGGTGCTGATGCTGATGTTCCTTTCTTGTTCTCCTGTAGTGCGCTCGGGGATACTTCCGCATATTATCCCAGAATGTATTCCGGCGGTAGTCTATCACGGCGAGTTTCAAGTCCCGCGTGAGGAATACGACCGTCTGGTCAGACCTCTGCTCGGTGATTCCAACATTCTCGCCGGCGTTGGAGACGGGTTCAATACGCCCATCACCGTGTGTAACTTGACCAGGACAGAGGCGCATCTTGACTGGTCGTATTCACGGATGGCTTCTGGAAATGACGATCCTCTTTATCGGCCTAATCTCCCTGCCGAAGAGTCGAAGAAGATCCCGCAAGCTTTGTTGGAGGAGCTTGCATCGCGCAACCTGGCGATGCCTTGGTCACACTATCTCAACGCCGAGGCTATGCAAAAGCACTCGGTCTTTCATTGGACCAGTCGATGTGTCTCGATGACCAGGCAGGACGCCGAAAAGGGGGCTAAGCAAGGGGTCGTCTTTGTCGGAGATTCCTGGCATGCAATGCCGATTTTCGGGGGTGAGGGCGGATGCCACGCGCTTGTGGACGCTGTTGAGCTTGCCGCCGCACTACTCTATCAAGACGACGGACTCGACAAGGTGATTTCGACTTACTACAATGGAGCATGGAAACGCTGCAGCGATGCGGTCAGGAGATCCAAGGGGCGCTTTTTTGTATTGCATAGGCCAATGGCTGAGTGGCGGGGACTCGCAGAAAAGAAGGCCGCAGTGACAGTCAAATAGCTTAACATTCTACTTGCTTAGATACGCATAATCAGTGGTTAGGGCACGTTGCCACAAATAGCTCAAGTTATACATCAAAGCACCCATCTCGCATCAGGTATGATTCCCCTATGCCCCCGGGTCAGCCCACTAACCCCAGACATCCGAGGCCGTCGACGGTTCACGGCTGGCCGCAGGCGTTGTATGTGGCCGTGTGAGCAGCGGCGGCCTCGCTTTGGGACTCGGTTGGCGGACAAACCAGCGTCGTTTGGTCACATCTCCCGGCCTGAATCCCACCTTGCGGTCCTCCGCCAGCTTCCACAGAACCTGAGACAGGAACGGCGCTAGCGCCTTTTCGAAAACGTGCGGCGGTACATGGCCATATATGGACCGCACGATCTCCTGCAATGTCATGCCACCCATCGGATTTGGCCCTAGCCGTGCGTCTTCCGACTTGCTCCGCAACAGCGTCGAGAACACCTGTTGGACGCGGAACTCCTTGTGGTGAATATACTCCTGCATCTTGGCCGGCAAGTTTGCTATCTCGGCGCCGTGTGCCGGGTATCCCTTGACACAGTTCTGTGCTGCCATGTGCCCGAGGCTTTTCATGTATGTTGAAAGGTCCATGACGACCGAGTAGCCATGGCCCAGAACGTTGTCGCCAGTAAACATGGCACTCTCCTCCTCCAGAACAAAACACATGTGGTCGATGGCGTGGCCTGGCGCAAAGACGGCGCGCACTGTAGCACCGTCGGTGGAGAAGACCTGCCCCTCCGTGATGTCGTTCTGGCCAGGGTCAGGCTGGTTCTTGTATACTCGGGAAGCAATCGCAGGGTCATAGGCCACGAGATCAGCAACCCCGCCAGTGTGGTCTCCGTGCCAGTGAGTGAGAAGTACATGTGAGACATCTAGGCGGCGCTCTTGGAGGAACTCGATGATTCTCTCAATCCAGCATGGCAATCCCTTTGCTCGGAGATGTCAGTGCGAGCTTACAGAGATATACATATACATATACATATATATTTGCAGGGGAATGAAGAGAGAATAGTATGATGAAGTTGCATAGGGCATACCTCGCCAGTGTCAATGAGGATTCGCGATTTGCCAGTTCCCACAATATACGTGTTGGTCCCCTGCAAGGACATAAACCCGGGATTCCCCCCGAGTATTCGAACAACTCGACTTGAGATATCTTCCAAATCAGGTAGAGGCGGGAGATTTGCTTCTTGGCCAGCAAGGTAGTCCTGCCAATACGACTCATCGAACGGTATTCTTGTCATTGTCCAAAACCGTTGATGATGCACTCTTGTTGTCTGTTCACTGATACACGATCAACAAGATGCCCTCGGCAAAGGTCCCTGGGACGATGATAGATTCAGAGAGCGGCAAGATCGTCGAGCTCGCGTGAATCTGCTAAGCACGCGTTGGGAGGCTCTGCTGTCCCGACTCTCAGGCGCGAGAGTCCAGTCCTATCATGTTGAGTGTCTGGCAGGTTCTTAGGGCCACTTTTGGTGGTCGGAGGTTACTCTCGGGTTTTAAGACACTAGCGCCTATTGCCTTGCTTGCATGCACAATCAAGGATCGGGAGTCTACTAGCGCCGTAATAATCTGGCAGGATGCCTATTCCGGGAGTAAGTGAGGATCTAGACCGGTGTTCCGATATTATACAATTGGAAATCAATGCGCAGCACTGTAAACGGCAGGGAGATGTCTTCGCCGGAGACGCATGGCACGCGCTGCCTATTTTCGCCGGAGAGGGAGACAACCATCGTCGAATTTGCGACGGCCATCGCCACCCACTCTAGCCTGAATACAGACGTGGCAGCGTACTATGATGGCGCGTGGGGGGGTGGGGTCGGGAGGCAGTCCGTAGATTGGGATTCCGCTTTCATGTGCTGCATCGGCCGATGAGTGAATGGAGAAAATCTGCAGAGAAGCGAGCGGCTCTAGGAGCAAAATAGCCGTGGCTCGATTTGAATGCGACCGCTATGGCTACTAGGCCTGTGAACCTGCTCGGCTATAGCCACGTACGCTGTTTTAGATTCTTCAACTACGTGGCTGATCACCATCCACCTAGAACAGATATTCACACGCAATATGACCATCAACATAGTCCTAATCAACGCCTTTTATTCGAGTGCCCCAGCTCGAAGCCTACCTTCCTCTCTTCGGCAAGCTTCCAATGCATCCGCAGCAGCAAAGGACTGATCGCATTCTCAACAAGCTCAGTCGGCACATCGCCATAAATGGACCTCACAATCTCCGGTACGTCATCCCAACCCTTCCAGTCCATGATAAAGCTACTACCACCTGTGTTCGCGAAGCTCGTTGTGCTGCATATACTCCCGCATCATCCCAGGAAGATCCCAATCCTAGCCCCATGCCCCGGATACCCAACTACACATCGCAACTCCTCCATTCTCGCGAGACTACTCATATACTCCGTCAGTCCTGTACAATGGCGAATCAGTGGCCCGAGAACATTGTCACAAGTGAATAGAGCATTCTCTTCCTCGAGCAGGAAACACATATGGTCAAATGCGTGGCCCGGCGTGAGCACAGCCCGGATGGAGGCACCCTCAACCTCGAATCTTTACCCCTCTAGAATCGGGTTTAGGTCGCAGACCGGCTGGTTCTTGTACACGAAGGGCTTCATCAGCACTGCGCCCTGAGAGAGGGCATGCCGTCGGTGTGGTCGCCATGCGAGTGAGTGAGAAGAATGTAGGCAATAGTGAGGTTTCGCCATTTGGGAAAGCTCGGGATGCGGCAGAGCCAGATTGATTGCCCTAAGGCTAATGGCAATACATAACATATCATACAGTCGAGCGAAACCTCGGCCAAGGGTAGGCCAGGGTAGGAAAATTTAGACAGACCTCTCAGACACAGCAAGATATGTGTTCGTGCCCTGCAACGTATCGTCCCCGGGTTTCCTGTAAGAATGCGCACAACGCGGTTGCTGAGTCCCTCAACAACGGGCAACGCTGGTAGCTGTGCTTCCTGCTCGGCGAGGTATTTTTGCCAGAAGGATTCGTCGAACGGGGTTCTTGTCGCCATGGTGTGGGCCCGTAATGGTTCTTCCTTCTTTTATCTCTTCATCCACAGGCACTTGAATGCATCTCGCTATTCGCGGCTGCGTTGGGATTTGGTCAGCTTGGGAGTCGCTGCCGTAAACATAAAGACCGACCCAACAACCCTCGTCTACACATGCTCAAGATTATACCTTAGCCTTTGCCTCAGAGCCATACGCATTATATCCAGGCTATGGAGAATTCCAGCCTGAGCACAGCCCGGCACACGTACGCCGCAAACCCACCATCCTACCGCACCCCCTTCTTAAGACATTCGCCCCCGAATCACACAATTGGCAGTCATATTCCGCTTGATATTATCAAAGCTCCTCACTTATCCTTCATAGTGATCGGGATGCAATATAGCAGGTAGTACATCAAGACCGAGTCAAACTTGTCTTGTACAGGAAGTGGCTCTAAGAGATTCGCCAGGATGCCGTGCGCATCTGGGCGGCCAGACCGCTCTAGGCCCAAATCCAGAGAGGGCTTCTCCAGATCCATAAGCGTAAGCTTTGCGGATGTGGTAGCCTGTCTCTGCCGATGCCTAGGTGATTCTTGCCGATGTTGACCAGAACTGGGAGAGGAGGTAAGTTGCTGTGCTGCAGCCGGGGCCTAGATACTTACGATGCCCAGAATCCAGATTTTGTTGATTAAGAGCTCCCATGACGTATAGATACTTTATTGTCCTCTCTTCGTTCGACCGCTAGTGGTGCTGGTGTGGATGTTGTCATGGTAAGTCTGTTGGCAGTGAATGATTTAGTGGTATGGTGTCAACTTGGAAATATGTCTAAGACAAATTGGGTAGTCAAGACGCCTTTTTGGCTTAGCGGTATATTTGCCCGATACGATACTATGGGGATTTGAAATTACGAAAAAGATAACATACAGAGTATGCGGCTCGCATACCGGTATTTGGAGGATTCCGGATGTCGGGTTTGATCCTTAGTGGTCTAGGATAAAACCCGGCTAAAACCCGACCCAGCCGTGCTGGACTTGTAGGAGGGATAGACGATGCTTCTAGAATTAGTGAAGAGTTTTGCAGCAATACGGCCAGTGGATTCATCGTTCATGAATTTTCTCCGATCAACATTGTGACTTGTGGTCTGCCTTCGTACTGCTAGCCCTGGCCCTAGCTAGAATGTCGAGACCACAAATCAAGTCCGCACTCAAGGGACAGCAACATTTCTACGCATCCATTATTGCATGATCATACCTGGTAAAATCTTTCTCCAATTCTAGGTATAACTAGTTACGCGGTTAAAATCCGCAAGGCCCGATACTCCCGCATCGAGCTGCTGAGCCCAGCTCAAATACACCGTTCATAGCTCCTCGTCCGTTCTGCTTTCAGCTCCTAGTGTTGTGAAGGCTCTAAGAGAATCCATTCAGAATGCTAGAACAATCGACTTCCCTTCTCGCCGGCAGTATCCTCGCCCTGATCCTCTCCCGCCTGCTCTACAACCTCTTCCAGCCCGGCCTCGTAGGAATTCCTGGGCCACTCCTAGCAAGATGCACAGACCTCTGGCGGTTATACAAGGTCTGGCAATGGAAGTTTAAAGAGGACCTACCGGCCTTACACGAGGCATACAACTCAACTGTCATTCGCATTGGGCCCCGAATGGTGAGCTGTTCGGACCCGCGCGCCGTGGAGCTCATATATGGCTTCCATACTGATTTCAAGAAGGTGATTACTCTTACGATTGTTTATAATGAGAGTTGAATATAAGTACTGATGGTGTGTCTTCACCGCCGAAAGTCAGAGATGGTCAAGGCCATGGCGCCCATATACAAAGGCAAGAGGCAGCCGACGATGTTCGCGGCGGCAGACAACAAGACACATGCGCGAATCCGGAAGCCTGTTGCTGGCTCGTATTCGATGTCGAATATCATGCAGTTTGAGCCGTTCGTGGATCGTAACATCCGGTTGTTCTACACCAGGCTAGACGAGTTGTTTATTCAGCCACAGCGGCCATGCGATATTCATAACTGGGTGCAGTACTGTACGTTTAACCACAGGAGATCTTTGTAAGGGACGCCTGCTGATTTCAACTAGTCGCATTTGATGCAGTCCTGGAGATGACCATGAGCCGAAATCTGGGTTTCATGAAAGCTGGAGGTGATGTCGAGGGCGTCTTGAAGCAGCTGCAGAAGGACCTGGATTACAGAGGCATTGTAAGCCCCCTCTAACACCCCACACCCAACAACTGTTCAGAAGAGTGATAGGTTTGCTGACCGGAGTCGCCAGGCCCTAGCAATGCCCATAATCGACCGCATCTGGCGCTTAAACCCACTCAGCAAGCTCTTCAAACCAAACCAATCCGGCCACTTCGCTATGCGCTGCAAGCGCATCCTTGAGGACCGCATAGAACAAGAAAAGTTAAACACGGCACCAGAGCAGCCCGACTTCGCGCGCCGCTTCCTCGAAGCACAGCGGCGAGACCCCAGCATTTCAGACGGCCAGCTCATCGGCTACATGCAAGCGAACCTCATCGCGGGGAGCGACACTACTGCCGTCGTCATGCGCACGGCAATCTACTACACGCTCAAGAACCCCTGGATCCACTCACGGCTCCTCGAGGAACTCGACTCGTATAGTACCCTCCCCATACCCGTCCCATTCCGCATCGCCCGCTTCGAGCTCCCCTTCTGCGCCGCCGTGATCCGCGAATCGCTCCGCAAACACTTCGCCTTCATCGGTATGATGGAGCGCGAAACACCGCAAGCGGGCGTCCGACTCCCCGACGGCCATGTCCTCCCCGGCAAGGTAGTGATCGGCATGCACGGCGACCTGATAGGGCGCGACAGGGGTATATTTGGCGACGATGCGGACGAGTTCAATCCGCTGCGGTGGCTTCCCGCCCCCGGCGAGGCGGAGGCGGACTTCCAGGAACGGTTGCGGGTGATGAACGCGCACGATTTGGCCTTTGGACATGGCCCACGTGGGTGTATTGGGAAGCATGTTGCGGAGATGGAGATCTACAAGTTTGTGCCGACATTCTTTGCGCTGATGAATCCGGGTTTTGTACATCCTGAGCGGTCGTGGACATTGCGGCAGCTGTTCGTGTTTAAGCAGGGAGGAATGGATATGAGCCTGAAATGGAGGGAGGGGCGGGGGATTGAGAGCATTGAGCAAGAACAGACTGTGACAGATTACTAAGTACTGCTTTTCTTGGAATATTTAATACTTCCATTCGCAGTGCTCATGTGGCCTGGTCGTGACCAGAGCCCTAGTCTCAGCTTTTAACCAGGACCCCGACATCTCTCCTTAATGCCTGTGACATCCCACCAGGCGCCAACACCTGCGGCAGGCAAAATGGCCCTACAAAAACCTAGTCTAATTCGAAATAGTCTCTCGCCAACTGATCCGTGACTTCCGCCAGCACTGTCGTCAAGACTACAAGCTCCCGAACCAAGTGTGTGAATGGTTCGGCAGGTTTCGTCCACACATACACACACACACACGGGTGAGTAGGTTCCCCTCAGCGTCCGGGGCCCAGCCAATGGATGAACTTGCCGCGCCATACAGCCCGGCGGATGTTGCAATTACAAAAACTGAAGGTGTCATCTTGAGGATATACGAAACTTCTTTGCTGGAAGGAGCGCCGGCCGCGAGTGGGGAGATGCCGAAGAGAGTCTTTTTTCCTCAGAATGATGGCATCTGTTTTGCTGGGTTGGTGAAGACGAGGGGAGATCATGTTGGCCTGCATTGCCTAAAGCCACGTAGGTTGCTGTCATGCCGAAGTAGTTTGTTGCGGACAATGACCATGCCAATGCCATATATCGCAGCACACCCGATCGCTTGGGCCATGCAGCGCGTGAGAACAACAAACTGGAGCCATTGTCTCCGTTGAGATGAGCCGCGACCAGCGTTTTTATCTCCCGTGAGCCAGGTTTGGTCGGGCGTTGACTTGGCTATTAGTGACGCGGTCGAGGTACTGGAGAGACGGAGAGGTCCGTGTGTATTCTGGTAGATACGTTTAGCTTGGGACACCTGAGTGATATCGTATTAAAGCTAACCACACCGTGAAGATCCGGACTAGGCACCCGGCTGTTGAACGTGCATCTTTCTCGGTCAGTCCAGCTCTGATGAGAGGTTATTCACCGAGCGGAGGACATTGTCTACAACTGCACCCGTGCGCATGGTCCCCTCAATCCCAATACTACCAAGACGGCCATCCTCCTTTCACAAATCCATACGGGTGTTGCGCAGGGATACCAAGGATGTGCCGACCACTGCGAGCTTGTCTCGTAGCACTACTTTTAAAGGCAGCTGCACTGCATGAGAACGCGCTGCGACTCTCCATCAACCCCAGATCGGCACCCTCAACCATGGACGAGAATACGTACAATTAGGGTCCCTCTGCACCGGAAGCGTCCGGTCGGACGGGATGGGCAAGCCATTGGCGAAGCAGGTCCGACAGCAGCTGCATCTTCTCAGCTGGCAGTCGAACGCCTCGGAAATTGGTCAAAAGAGTTCTGTGACGAGCTACGCCCGAAGTCTCAATTCGAGCATTGCCCGAATAATAGCCGACTGAGGCTCGAGGCGAGCGCCACAGAACTTGCCACAGAGCTTGTCACAGACATCGCCACTCCGTTGAACAAGCATATATAGAAGATCACCAGCAAGTGTTTATAGTTCTTTAGCGAATTCTTCTCTAGTCCAATGCTACTTGTTAGTACCAACGACTCTAGCTCGTGACACTCTGTCTGTCTAGAGGTTGATAAGTCTCTAGGTTCTCAACATCTGAATCCTCATCTAACATCCTCATCTGCTGTGTGCCCTCCGGACCAGGTGGTTCATCCCTCCTCTTCACGACCAATGATTGGCTCAGGAGTTTCAAGCTGAATGTCCGGCTTTCTGGCTTGGTCAAGGAGAGCAGCCTCTCCAGCAGAGAGATAGTAGATACTCTTTGACTACCTCAATCTCTTTTTGCTCAATCTCAAAGGTTGTTGCGAACTGGTGGAGCATCAGATCCCGGATTGTTCCAGGCTTAAGATGGCCACGGCGATAGTGACATATATCACAGGCTCAATTGAATAGCCGCTCCACGCCTGCACCACTAGCAGCATAGAGAGAATATCCCGGGCCATTGCAGCTAGAATAGGGAAGGCAAATGCCACCAAGGCCTATCCAGATGTACATCAGTTGGGGCTTAACAGAGTACTTTAGCAGAAGTCATTCCCCTTATATCGACAATGTCCCGGCCCAACTGGTTGTCCGGCTCAACAGGAATTACGTTATCTGCTGGCAATACGTGCTTCGCCATGCAGCGGATAATTTAACCATTTCCCCGTAGCTGTCACATCTACTGGGATTGGCTAGTAGATTAATGGTTGACAGTAACATGCTCCTACATCATGGCGCGTACAGACGTCTTTTCCCTTTCTCATGAACTGATTGCAACCAGGTTGCATCATCTACTGCCGAAGCAGCCATTCAAAGAAGCAAGACCAAATGCTTGAAGCGCTTGACAGCGAATGACAGCGTGACGAATAAAATGGCCCGTTTGAAATGGCCCCATGACCTACCTGTGGCATATAGAAGCGGAAACGGCAAACTTGTACGACTTGGAGCAGGACAATACTATTTCAGAATTCTATGGCCACATTGTGCCACGCGGCGTTTATCCGCTTTCTGACCGGGTACTAATCAGGAATTGCTCGCTGTGCCTGCCGTCTAGCCTGGCATACAGGTTAGGTCCCGAATATGCAACATTACAGGGGTGAGAACGTATTACAAGAGGATGCTCAGCAAGGCGCCCTGAGAAACGATGCAAAGGGCTCTGAGGAACCGGGCTAGGGTAGATTTGGCTTGTACATACCTGTCTGATTGCATGCACCGTATATCAGGAACTCCTGGCCTCGAGCCAGACTCAAACGAACCGTCGAGTTCTGTGATACCGAGACGCAAACCATACGACTTTTTGAACAGTTCTGAACAATATGGCCGATAATAGTGGATATGTCGACGCCTTCCGAAACCCAGGAAGGCAGAATATTGGCCGCCCGGATCCGGACAATGCTTATCGACGGGACCTGAGACTAGCACCGGACGATGCCAGAGGTTTTGAGCCGATTGCAATTGTTGGGATGGCGTTGAGGTTACCGGGCGGCGTGCGCTCACCCAGCGACTTCTGGGAGATGTTAGTCGACAAACGGGACGGTCGCTGTGAGATACCGGGTTCCCGATACAATATTGAAGGCTTCAGCCATCCCACCGAGCCACACTCCGTGAAGACTAAGTATGGGTACTTTCTGAAGGAGGATCCGGCCCTGTTCGATGCGGGCTTCTTCTCGATTCCCGCCCTGGAGGCTGAGAGGATGGACCCTCAACAACGGTTACTCTTGGAGGTTGCCTGGGAGTGCCTTGAGAATGCTGGAGAGAGAGACTGGCGTGGTAAGCTTATTGGATGCTATGTGGGAGTCTTTGGGGAAGATTGGTTGGAGTTGGCGTGCAAGGATACGGAAGCCATAGATCGCTATCGAGCTGTGGGCACCGGTGGCTTTGCTCTGTCTAATAGAATCTCCTATGAGTTTGATCTTCGGGGACCGAGGTAGGATTTGACGCAACTGGCAGTCGTTTCATTTTTATTTTTATTTTTCAGGTTAATTATTCTGACCATGAACCAGCATCACGGTTGAGACTGGCTGCTCAGCTTCCTTGGTCGGCCTCCACGAGGCCTGTCAAGCGCTGCAAATGGGCACTTGCTCATCAGCATTAGTGGCGGGCACAAACCTGATTTGGGGCCCTAGCATGACTATTACTATGAGCCAGAACGGAGTGTTATCTCCCGAAGGGATATGTCGCACCTTTGATAAGAATGCTGATGGGTATGGCCGCGGTGAGGCAATCAATGCAGTGTATATTAAACCTCTTCACGCCGCTATCCGTGATGGCAATCGGATCCGGGCCGTTATAAGGGCTACAGGCACGAATTTTGACGGCCGCACCCCTAATATCACCAGCCCGTGTCCAGACTCCCAAGAGGCCCTTATTCGGAACACTTATAAGCGAGCAGGGATAGAAGTAATTGAGCAGACAGCGCTGTTCGAATGCCATGGTACTGCAACTGTGGTCGGGGATACGGTCGAGGCGTCGGTGGTCGCTAAGATATTTGGCGGACATGGTACCTGGATTGGTGCTGTATGCCAGCTAATTTCCCCAGAACTGGCAGCCTTAACCTCCCTATTGACTTCTGGACCTAGGTCAAACCAAATGTGGGGCATTCCGAAGGAGCGTCCGGGCTGACCAGCTTAATAAAGGCCGTGCTGGCGCTTGAAAAGAGAATTATCCCACCGAATATCCATTTTGAATCACCAAATCCCAATATCCCGTTTGATGAAGGGAAGCTCATGGTACCCTTGGAGGCAACACCCTGGCCACGCGGGCGAAGTGAGAGGGTCAGCGTGAACTCCTTTGGCATAGGTGGATCAAACGTTCATGTGATACTTGATTCGGCAGCTGAGTTTGCGCCACCTCTTCAACGCACAGGTAATGACACGGGGCTAGAACAGCAGCCAAAGGTGTTGTTTGTGTCCGCACAATCCGAGGAAAGCCTTCAAAAACGTATAAGACAGGTCGCCGATTATGCAAATAGCAAAGAAGGTGGCTTGCTCAAAGACCTCGCATACACATTGGCAGTGTGCTCTACACAGCTCTCTAATCGCGCCTTCGCAGTCGCTAATCTAGGCTCACCCATTGATCCCTCAAGCTTCCAGACATTTCACGCGTTCAGAGATCCACATGTGACGTTTGTATTCACAGGACAGGGAGCACAATGGGTTGGGATGGGCCATGCCTTGATGAGCGAGTATTCAGAATTCAAGCGCGACATCCTCGAGATGGATAATATTATAAAGAGCATTGATCAAGGAGATCGTCGGTGGTCTTTGGCTGGTGAGCTACAGAACGCATTCGAGCATTGCCCTTGATATGCAAATGACTGACGCATAAATTACAGAAGAACTAGCTAGGATAGACCTTGATTCTAGCACGAACAAAGCGCAGTTTGCTCAGCCGCTGGTTACAGCTCTACAGATCGGACTCTTTAATCTGCTCAGAAGGCGATTCGGCATTACACCATCCTCGGTGATTGGCCACTCCAGCGGAGAGATTGCTGCGGCATATGCGGCAGGCGCAATTACCATGAGAGCAGCAATCCTGATTGCCTACCTCAAGGGTAAGGCTGTCAGCTCCTTGGAAGGCACGGGCACAATGGCAGCTATCGGTTTAGGTCAAGCGCTCGTCACACCGTACCTCACTAGTTCTGTTGTGGTCGCCTGTGAAAACAGCCCCAAAAGCGTAACTCTGGCGGGTGATGATAACGCGATTGAGGAGATCATAAAACAGATCCAGGAGAACCACGGTGATGTGCTTTGCCGAAGGCTACCCGTTTCGATTCCGTATCATTCTCGTAAGATATCCCAATGCTCCAGAGACTGCTTATAGCAACAATATTACCTCATGGCAATGCTTGACCGTGTACTGACCGTCTATAGCGAGCATGAAACAAGTTGGGTCATACTACGAGTCGATAATTGAGCCGCATATTGAATATCAGCATGAAGTTACCATGATACCAATGTTCTCCAGCGTCCATGAAGAGGTTATCAGAGAACCACTTCGACTGAATGCACAGTACTGGCGCCAAAACCTTGAGTTACCGGTCTTATTCTATGGTGCAGTTCAACGACTTTTGAAAGAAGCCGGGGCGCAAAAACATGTATTCCACGAGATTGGACCCCATCCAGTGCTCGCGGGGCCATGCCAGCAGATTGCGATGACGATGGCCAAGCAGGTGCCAGATTTTGTCTACATCCCAACTGTCAGGCGCAAGGATTCCAGCAGCGCACGTACCGAAATCCTTGAGGCCATTGCAACAGCGCACTGCAACGGTGTACATTTGGATCCCAGTCGTATTACTGGACCCGGCGTGGCTCTGACAGATCTGCCTCCTTACCCATGGAATCACGACACAAGGTACTGGCTAAACAATCGGATGGTCACGGAATGGAGGATGCGTAGCGTGCCTCGACATGAACTACTCGGAAGTCGAGTCGCAGACTCTTCGGATCTGGAGCCTTTGTGGCGAAATTTATTCTACCCCCAGGAGGTGGAATGGCTTGAAGAACATGTTCTTGCAGGCGAAGTTATATTTCCAGGCGCATGCTATATTGCTATGGCTGGGGAAGCTGTGCAGCAACTGCACCCTGATATCAAGGGATACTCTATCAGGAAACTAGTCTTCAAAGCCGCCTTAATACTGAAGGAGTGGCACCAAATGGAGATTATCACGTCGTTTAAGCCAGTTAGACTGAATGATCTGACAAACTCAGACTGGTATGCCTTCACTATAACAGCCTATGACGGTACGACCTGGATCACCCATTGCCATGGGGAAGTTCGTGCTGGATTTGATTTTCCACAGCAACCCCGGACGAGTGGCGTGAAGTCACATCGCCGTCATGTTGATGCCGCGCGTTGGTATCAAGTCCTGCAGAATCGCGGCCTGGAATATGGTATGCGCTTTCGAGGGCTCAAGGGCATCACGGTGGACCCAGTTGAACACGTCTGCACAGCAACAGTAACCGATATAGTTGATCCACAGAGCCGTTATTCGTTGCATCCGGTTGTGATTGACCAGTGCCTTCAGGCTATGAGCGTAGCCTGGGCCAACGGAATCGGTCGACGCTTGGTGGGAATGGGCATACCGGTGGCAATTGATAAACTGTACGTGGAAGAGTCGAAGAACACAATGACTGTTGACGCGAGGGTTGTTCAGACGGGTCAGGGGAAGCAGCTTGGGGAAGCGACACTACTGTCTCCGGATTGCCAGGTCATCCTCTCAATGAGCCAGGCCTTTTTCTTCTCGGTAGATGAGCACATAGCTTTTGGTGCTAGCTCAATACCTCTGGCATCGCAGATCAGGTGGGCGCCGGACATCGACCTCCTTCCAAGGTCAGCATTGACTCGAGAGGGTACAATGGATGACAAGACGAAAAAAGCAATCCAGGACTGCATCTTGGGTACGCAGCTTGCTATTTGGCTCACAGAAGAGCGGCTACAAGACGTGGTGCCGACTGTACCGCACATGGTAAAATGGAAAAACTGGGTGTTAAAGCAAGCAGCACGTATCCGGCAGGGGGAGTCATTGTTCGCCCCAGAGATGATGAAATTCAAAGCAATGACCCGTGATGAACAGGAAGCGCACGTGCAGAGCATCAGCGACCGTTATCTGAGCGATGGACAATGGCAAGCATGCGCAGAAGCAATCAAGGCCGTCTATGAGAACTGCACTGCCCTAGCCATAGGGGAAACAACACCAATTGATTTACTACTGGGGGAGAACCGCTTAAAGAAATACTATCAGGCCGTTCAGGCCATGTTTGACTGGAGCCACTTTCTATCGGCCCTAGGCCATAGCAATCCCCGCCTGCGGGTGCTCGAGATCGGGGCCGGGACTGGTTCAGCGACTTCAGCGGTTCTATCCTACTTACGGACAACAGAAGGAGCCCGCTTATACTCTCAATATGTTTTCACTGACATTTCCCCGGGCTTTATTGCGGCAGCTCGAGAAGAGTTTCAGAACCCCGGTATTGAATTCAAAGTGCTCGACATCACGAAAGACCTGCAGGAGCAGGGATTCACGCCACACGCGTATGATCTTGTGGTTGCCGGCAACGTTCTTCATGCAACACCTAAGCTCCGTGACACCTTACGGCAGGTCTGGAAACTACTAGCACCTAAAGGCTGGCTTCTTCTGCAGGAACTGACCACACCAGGTAAGTAGAATCAGGCTTTACTGCCCCGAGTTCCTCAGTGGGTCAACCCAGGATAACAGAAAAAAATGCACAGGTCTAATCATGACTGATTATATTATGGTGAGCTGAAGCATTATGTGGCGGTGTAGATTATTAAGCTGACTATGGTCGAAAATAGGGAACTCTGGCAGGCTGGTGGCTTGGAGCAGAAGATGACCGATCTGAATGCCCCTATGTGACACCAGAGAGGTGGGACGAGGAACTAAGAGCTGCAGGATTTACAGGCAATGAATCAATAGCATACGATAGCAAGGAGCCACTCCGCAGTGCTTTCACCATGCTTACAAGGATGGCGCCAAACCCCGCCCTGCAGGAAGAGTTAGCTAACTACAACGGCAAGGAAGCTGCGATGATGCAGAGTACAAAAGTGGTGGAGATAGCCATCCTGATCAATGACGAGCCCGGCCCATGGGCACTGGAACTTGCTGGGCAACTCCGCACCGCAGGTCATGTTGTCCAATTCATGCGCTGGGGAGATAGCCCTAAGCAAGACCAGTGTATCATCTCACTGGTCGACCTTGACGGACCCTTCCTCTACGAAATGGATGAGAAGCGTTGCCACAAACTTCAAGTATTCTTACAGCGACTTGATGCGCAGCGATTGTTCTGGATCATGCCCACTACGACGCCTACACAACATAGTACATGCAAGATAGATCCTCGATACTCCCTAGTGTTCGGGTTTGCAGCTGCCTTGAGGCTGGAGACGAATCGCCGTTTCATAAATGTTCAGGTAGATGAATTCAACACCATAGCTGCTCGAGTCCTAGTCCAAATCCTTGAGAAGGTTATGGACCGAGACCTTCACCGGCCAGACCTGGACGAGGAATATGAGTTTGCTGTGGCCCAGGGGACAACATACATCAGCCGGTGCCACTGGATTCCGATTACGGACCTGTTACCAAGTCAACAACGAGCGAGCGCGGTCTACAAGCTAGATGTAGGAGTATATGGGCTGATCGATACGCTACAATGGGTTCAAGCAAAAGAGCAAATATTAGGAAAAAATGATGTCGAAATCGAAATATGCTATGTCAGCTTGAACTTTCGAGTAAGATACACATCCATCGCGGGCTGTTGTGGATGTCATATCCTTACTGACCGGTGTAGGATCTCATGGTAGCCATGGGACTCGTTGGAGATGCAAGCGAGCTTGGATTAGAGGGAAGCGGAGTAGTGCGTCGCGTGGGAGAGCAGGTCACGGATTTTGCACCAGGCGATGAGGTGGTCGTAGTCGCACCGGGAATTTTGCGCAATCAGGTCATAGTGGAGCGAAGGCGCTGCAGAAAGTTGAATCAACTTGGTCCCCATGTCGATCTAGAAGGGGCTGCGACGATGCCCACGGTGTACGCCACAGCCCTGTGGGTGTTTGGGCACCTAGCAAAACTGCGAAAGGACCAGGTAAAGCGCCGGGCAATGGCCGATGATCCCTTACTGCAAGACTCTTCATTGACCCTTCAACAACAGACTGTTCTCATTCATTCGGCGTGCGGAGGGGTTGGGTTGGCCTCTATCCGTGTATGTCAGCAGCTAGGAGCTAAGGTACCTACAGATTCGAGAAGACAGCCTGTTCTCTCAGGGCTAATTCTAATGCGACTTAGATCTTCGCAACCGTCGGCAACGAGGAAAAGGCGCAGTTCTTGGTCAAAAATCTGGGTATTCCCCGAAATTGCATTTTTAACTCCCGCGATTCCAGCTTTCTACCTGACATCATGCGTGAAACTAGTGGCCGAGGTGTAGACGTGGTGTTGAATTCTCTCGCTGGGAAACTCCTCCATATATCCTGGGAGTGTTTGGCTCCGTATGGGTAAGTCTGTTCACGACTCATCTGTCCATTCCATAAACCCCCCTGGTAATGGCTGTCTGACGAAGGTTTGTCGTATAGGCAGTTTTTCGAGATCGGAAAGCGCGACCTTCTTGCTCATGGATCGCTGGACATGAGCCCATTCTCACAGAATCGCGCTTTCTACGGAGTAGACTTGAAGCACCTCGAGGGCGCAAATTGGGACCTCTTTGAAGAGTGAGTCAACTGGGGCCGCATGCTCGAGGAGAATTGCTAATGGAGCGTGGCATAGGCTTCTGCGAGAGTTTGAAGACTGGAACAAGGAGGGAAAGATTGCCCCGATCCGTCCAACAAGAGTGTTTGACGCCGGCGATGTGGTGGAAGCACTCCGCTATATGCAAACTGGCACACACATTGGCAAGATTCTTCTGAGGATGCCTGGCAGCGTTGCCAACCGCCGTTGTGAGGCGAAAGAAATCCAAGTCGAACTGGAGAATGACGATGTGTATCTGCTTGTAGGCGGACTGGGAGGTCTCGGGCGTGCGATTGCTACTTGGATGTGGGAGCGAGGAGCACGAAATTTCGTATTTCTTTCGCGGACGGCTGGGGTCTCTGACGCGGACAGAGCGTTTCTAGCTGAGCTTCGGGAACTCGGATGTACCGCATGTGCTGTGGCTGGCAGCGTTGCCGATTCCTTGGACGTCCAGCGAGCCCTATCCCAGTGCGCCGGCCGACGTCTCGCTGGGGTCGTCCAGCTCTCAATGGTATTGCGGGTAAGTGGGCTCAATTCCGACCATGCACACAGGCTGGACAACGGTGCAACAAACCCCAATGCTAAGAGTTATTCATCCACCACCATGTAGGACAAACACTTCCGCGACATGACATTCGAGGACTGGAGCGCGGCTCTTGCGCCGAAGCTGCAGGGGACCTGGAATTTGCACAACGCTTTGCAAGGCATGGAGATTGACTTTTTGGTATTGTTTGGATCAAATGTTTCCTTGACTGGAAATTTTGGACAGACAAATTATGCCGCTGCGAACTCATTTCTAGAGTCATTTGCAGTATACCGACGTCAGCAGGGACTTGCCTGTTCGGTGCTACACCTTGGGCCGGTGGAGGACATTGGCATGGTAAGCGAAAACCCAAAGATTCTGCAGCGCGCTCGGGAGCATGCAATCCGGCTGGTGGAGGAGAAAGAAGTGATGGAGGCGCTCGCTTTAGCAATTCTTCAATCACCAGTTTGCAAAAGCAGTCCCAACGACCCGTACTCGTCCATAATCGGGTTGGGCACCAGCAAGCCAACAACGGATCCACTAGTCGTTCCGATATGGGACGGGGATGCGCGTTTCGGTATATACTACGGTATGGAAACACAAGGGGAACAAAAATCGTTCATCTACAAGGATCGAATCAAAATGCTCGTAGGACGGGTGGAAGCAGAGCCTAGTCTCCTTGACGAGCCTGAGTTTGCTAGGGAGCTCACTCTTGAGTTAGGGAGCTTGATGACAGAATATATGCCATCAGCAGCAGACATGGATGAAGAGCAGATTGCCAACATGAAAATTGATTCTCTGATGGCAATCGAGGTCAAAAGCGCGATTCGGCGAAGCCTGGCAATTGATATTACACTGGGAGAGATCAACAAAGCAGGAACTGTGCAGGGATTGTCGCAGCTCGCAATTTCCCACATGAAAGCAAAGTACGCAAATGATACAGCGGGAACTTCCTAGAGGGAGCATATTGTAGGAGTCCCGGATATCCTGAGGCATGTTATGACAGACTAGCGATCAGAAAGGGGGTAGGAGTAGACCTGGGCAGAACCCATGGGCCGGCCCAAATGGGTCGACCCATTTAGGCCCATGGGCCGAAAGATCGATTTTCTGCCCATTCGTGGGCCGGCCCATTCGGCCCATTCGACCCATTTTAGGGCAAAATTTAGTGTGCATGTGACTTTCATAATTTATGCAATTTACGCGAACTCTTGGCTGTAATGCCTTCGTAACAAGAATAGGTATAATTTAGTTGAAAGGGGGCATTTTGATATTACTGCAGAAACAACTATATCTCATATCCATCTAATAACTTTGAATACTTTCAAACTCTTCCTGAAACCTGCTGTGTGTTTTGCTCAGGCAAGTTAGGCTCCTCTTCCCACATAGGCTCCTCCTCAGGCTTGTTCTCATGCTCTTCTACTGGCTCAATACTCCTATGCCTCTTTGAATTATACTGCGAAGGGCCCTCCTCATTGTCACTAATCTCTATAATATCCTCTTGAATATGCTTATCTATCTCTTCTTGTTGGAGCTCTCTCTCAGACTTACTTGTATATTCTTGAATAAAAGCAAGCTGCTCTTCTTCTAGATCAAACCAAATGCTATATATAAAAAGTATTAGATCTTGGATAGTACTTGATTATAGTAAGCCACGGCGATAGTAGCAGAGATCATGTGCAGAGTTAAAGAGATGCTCTATACCTGTGCCTGTGGCTAGGACAGAAAGAGTATCTTAAGCAAGAGCTGCGAGTACTGGAAACCTGTGCTTATAATCTTTCTAGAATTTATACAGGGGTATTAATACCATGCCTTTTTATTAATCATGATTAGAAAGAGTCTTTGGTTTAAGAGTATATAACAAGAGAGCTACTTACTACTCTTAAGATACTGAGTGAGCTCAGAGACTGGTACAGTAGGCCAACTATCACAAGCAAGTAGTAGATCAATCTTACTTGTAGGCTTCGCGCTTTGTATACTTCTAGCCCCGGGGAGAGAGCTATAAATACTATTCTTATAGTATCTTACTTGGTCTTCAAGACTTTGTTTGTATTGAGCAGCAAAGTCCTTTTTATTATCCTGCCAATCAGGGGTTTAGAAGAATTCAAGCTTATACTGCGGCGCCAAAATAGTCCCAGTTGAATATATATCACTAAGATCCTCAAGGTCAGTCATTATGTAGTAGTCCCTAAGCTTACTTTCAGCTGATCTTAGAGCCTCAAGTATTTGTTGTTTCCATCCAATCTTCTTCTGTTGTAACTGGTGAATGCGGTTCTCTAGATGATCAAAGAGATAATTATAAATACTGAAAACAGTATGAATTGTCACATCTTTAGTCTTTGAGAGGGCAGTGGTAAATTTATGGAAAGGCTGAGTAATATAGATCAGGTAATTAATCTGCCGCCACTTATCTGATATAACCTGAAGATGAGTATAATAAAATTCAGAGTAGAAGGTATTAAAGATAGGTTGTAGCTTTTTGGCCCGGCAGAGTATTAAGAATGTTGAATTCCAGCATGTCTATACATCCTGAATTGGGACTAAAGGTGTATTTAACTGGAGGTTTTGGAAGGATTCATAGTACTGAGGGCTTGCATTGATAAAGATAGCAAGGTTTTGGATCTTAGGAAGAGGTTGTTATGTCACGAGCTAGAGTCGTTGATACTAACAGAGTAGTATTAAACTAGAAGAATTCGCTAGAGAATTAAAACACAGTGACCGTCGAGCTTCCTATAAGTGTCACGGACCGACGTTGGTGCCAACCT
>VCRL01000183.1:0-40377 GCA_013306195.1 Aspergillus latus
TGGAGGGGGGAGTTATGTACATGGAATGATCGATTATGAGATGTCTTCGCGAAACGAAGCTTAGCCTGTTGTGATAGGCGGTCAGGGATGGCAGAAGTCCGTTCATCGTGTACACGATGAGTCTGGCCAATCACATGACGCCTGCCAGGCCTCGACGGAGCTCGGCCCTGGAGGAGGGAGTACTGTCACGGTGCCTGCCCGGTTCCTAAGTACTGCGCTTATGATAAGCTATATTGCAGGAGCCTCATCCCGGGCACGGTGCCCGGAATGAGCTTATTCTGCCGCCGTTAACCGCCCAGACCGCTGAGACTTCTCGAGCTTCGGCTTCGACCCAAATCGGAACCTCGAGCTACGTCCTGTCTCGTCTGTGTACCTGTTGATAGCCTGACTCCGTAGCCTGTCTGTTGTATCTACTCCGTTACCCTGTTCTGAATATATTCCTGAGCCCGCACCTTGACATTAACAAGCTATTTTAACAAATGCCTTGAATCTTGAACAAAGACATCAAGAGCTTGAGCTAGAGAATCTTGAATTAGAGTTTTAACAAAAGAAAGCTGATCTTAAGAAAAAAGAGGAGGATATTTGCCTGCAACAACTTTAAAATAAGAAGTTGGAACTTGATCTTATGAAAAGGAGAATACATATACAAGAAGCTTAGCAGCATAAGCTTAGTAGTTTATAACTAGTTAAGAAGTACCTTCCAAGCAATTGGATTAAGAAGTTGTGTGCAAGTCTATATATATACTATACAAGAAATATAATCCAAGCCTGTATAACAGTTTATAATTGGACAGAGACACCAAAGGTATTAATATAAAGCCAGTTAATGATTCCTAATAGAGCTCTTGTTTACCAACTGCTTAAGAAGTAATAATCTTCCCTTTCTAGATAGGGGAGTCATAGAGCACCTGTAATAGTGGTGGTATGGCAGTTAGTTTACAAGCCATTGGTAATTAATCTGAAAGAGGTAGTGCGGGAAAAAAGTTCGTAAAGATCGGTTGTACGTCACATGACTGCCAAGACCATTATATAAGCAGGTTTGTCCCGCACGACCAAAATTTTGACCTCAGGTCACCTGCAACCACATAAAACTTCGGGCGACCTTGGCTGACTGTGCAATCACCTGACCTTGCTTAGAAACCCGAGGTCGTTTGAGGCTGTAATGAGGTTGAATTAGTGTAAAGTGGTTACAGATATTATTGAGAGTAGGCGGTCCCACATCCAGGTCGTATGAAGTTTTAGCGTGGTCGTGCAAACTGTATCCTGCTCCTGAAGAAACTTTAGTTGCCGGCTTTGGTGGCCTTGGTGGCCTTGGCCGAGTCAACTGAGCCTATATACTACACTTGACCTTTGTTACCCCCGCCTCACCTTGTTACTCACATCTTCTCTTATGGTCGCTCAGCGACGGCTTGCATTACAGTCACAACAGGACAACAGCCAATGAGTCCATAGCCAATAGAAGGGACGACATGGAGGCAGAGGGCTTTGAGGGGTCAGCCTGCCATAATACCTTTATAAGATAATCATTGCTTTCTTGTCTGCCACTGCTTGTCCATGTCGGTATCTAAGAACTTGCTTATATCTTAAACCACGTGATCTGGGTACGTCCATATGAGCGAGCGCTTCAAAGAGCTCAGCTGGTCTGTGTTGAGCATGGCGGGGTTCTCATAGAGGCTGAAGAACAATGATACGGCAACCGGGGAGATAAGGTGTGTGGCCAGCTACCCTCAGGTCACTATCATTTAGTGGATGAAAAAATAAAAAGTGTGCATCATCCGTGAATCGAACACGGGCCTCATCGATGGCAACGATGAATTCTACCACTAGACCAATGATGCTTGTTATTATAATTTTTTGCTTTATATAGCATTACTATCCATGTTCCCTCACGTCTACATGATACTACGTCGATACAACCGGGCTGGCTAAATTGGCCATGCAATCCCCTCTTTGTTCCTAGTGCTGCCATGCCTATTAGCGTTTGGCTACTCATATCTTTTACAGGCATTCTTATTCCGTGTAAAGGTTCCTCATAACATGGGATGTATGACCCAGTCATATCTCGGTCAAGCTCCGAGAAGAATATATATATCTCATCTCACGATCACGAACTGTGTTTCAACCTAAGTCTAACGGCAAATCAACAGAAAAAATATAAAGACATTCGGGCCGCTAAGCAACGATACATTACACTCGCACCGCTCCCGATACGTAAAGAGCACGTCCCGCCGAGCGTAGGCGCGATGCCCACCGAGCATAGTGACTCCAAAGCCTCCATCGTCTGATTATTGAGAATGTAGTTGCGTAATCTGACACGCTATTCCATCAATTGGCAAGGTGGCCGAGCGGTCTAAGGCGCGCGGTTAAGGTATCTAATTAGAACCTCTATCTTGATCTAACAAGTTTCCGCGTCATTAATTTGGCGTGGGTTCGAATCCCACCCTTGTCATTTTTAAAACTTTTTTTTATGATCCTCCAAGCTCCACATATACTGCTGTAATGTCGTTGAACTGGCAAGGTAGGCTCCTTTCCCACGGACTGTATGTAACACATGCCCAGCAGGATTCAGGTTGTGTATGTTCGTAGAAATGTACTAAGGACCGACCATGAGGTCCATGGTTGGTGTCGATACGTGCCACAACGATAGCAATGCAGGCAGATCCAATTTCTTGATCCCAAATGAGAATGTATGCCTGTGTGGGTGCCCATTGATATAGTCCTACTGTCGGAACGCCGCATCATTATAGTTATCCATTCGCTGGAGGCCTAGTATCAGCATCCATGCTTCTAAGCCCCCAGCGGCAATCAGGGCTGACAAAATCGAGTATTAAACGGCTCGATAGTCAGTACCTCGACAAGCTTCTATTGGCAAGGAGGCCAGCAGAGCTCTATATTGTTAGGAGGCCCTCTTAGGAAACAGCCAATTCGACAAACATAATGCCAATCAAGACCGAAAGTATCTAGCTTCGGTATATTCAAGTCTCCTCCAGAAACAAGCATAATGACGGCGGCAGATGTGGCCAACGTATACCCAAACCCAAGCCATATCGGCCTGGTCGTACATGCTGCATAGTCCCACCTCGGCACCCGCCCATCTCCATCTTGTGCATGAAGGCAGTAATACCATACTATCCTCTAAACAACCCGCAGTTCCACTACCAAGGTCTAGTTTCATAAACACCCATCGGTGCAACTTCTGCATTAACATGAGAAAGATTCGAGCACTGGTCAGGGTCTTTGACTTCGCCTAGTCCACAATAACCAGTAAAAATCAGCCAAGCCTCTCCAAGTCCAGCTAAGCAGAGATATCGCAAATGTTACGTTGCCTGAATCCCTCAGCCTCAAACAGAATGAGCCTCCATTAGCGCCGCCCTAGCCGCCTGCCCCGTCTCAAGCACCAGCAGCTAGTCAGTCACCCATCAAGCGCCAGGCTCCTTAGCGCCTAGCATACATCAATGCGCTGACTGCCTAGCCAGCGCCTAGTATTCTGGTTGGCGCACAGTGCATTGGTTGACTTTAAATTTTGGACCAGGAGCGAACACCCCAGAAAAGCCAAAGACTAGGAACCGCATCTGAATACAAAGAGCCTAGAAGGAACCGCGCAACAACAGGGTCTCAGGTTCGGCGATTAGCATCGTGAGAAAGGGTTCTGTCCAACCATCTTCTCAACTTCCGCCTCGCACCAGACGGTAATGCGGTGTCTGCTATGTAATCTGTCCAGTCACAGGTGTCACTCTACGCTGTGTGTCAGGATGAAACGAGTACACACTTGGTCAAGGCACAGTGCTGGCCTAACCTACACCGGAGGCGAAGCTGATTTCTGTAGCCGTGGTCAGAATGGGCTGGGTCTGTTTGCTAGCCGCTGGTAGGGCATCTGTGGTCCCTTTGTACTGTGCTTGTACTGATAGTACAGTCTAGGTATAATTATGGTCATCCTGCTCATTTAAATAGTGTTTTAGAGTTTAGATCTAGCACTTGTCCTTGCTTCTTAATCCGTCTTTGGCCCTGCTTGAAAGAAAGGATCACAGTTCTATCCAACTGGGTTTGTTCACTATCAATAGCCCTAACCGAAGCAAAAGGCCACCCACTCACGACCACTACTCACACCAAATTCACATCCCCACTAGAGAAACCCGTCCACAAACCCACACGATGCAGATAACCAACGTAATATTCCGCGTCTTCCAAGTAGGTCTCCGCATTAGGCTTTCCCACACCAACAAGATTGAGACCCATCTACACAACTTGCCTTCCAAAAGCCGACCAACCCTAACCACTGTCCGTTCAGGCAATCTTCGCCATCATAGTCTTCGGCATCTCCGTTGACCTCGCTCGTGGTCAAGACCCCAAAGTCCAGTCCATCCCACCTGCGACAGGGTACGCCGCGTTCTGCGGCGGGTTCGGCACCCTGGTCTCCTTGATCGGCATCGTCTCTCTTTTCATATCGTCGCTCGAAGGACTTATCACGCTTGCTCTAGATGCCCTTAGTGGGGTGACGATGTTGGCGAGTGGGATTGTACGTTTGTCCTTTCTCTTTCCCTTTCCCTCTTGCCTACCTGACCCTCATTATCCCCCGTGTAGTTGGTGGATGGCTGATAAAATACTGCGCGTGAGTATGTACAGGCATACGCCGTCCTCCTCCGGCACACGGACTGCAGCAATGCGTACTACAGCGAAGCCACCTGGAGAAATGAATTGCTTAGCGGTGGGTGTGTTGAAATTGGAGACGGCATTGGGTGTCGGTTTGGAGGGCGAGAGAATGAGGGGAAGCTGAAGAGTAGGTGTATTTCTGCAAAGGCAGACACTGCATTCATGTTTATCAGCTTTGTGGCATGTGTTGGGATTGTGGGGTTTAGCTTTTTTGCGAGAGGAAGGGGGAAGGGCGTTAGTTATGCTTGAAGAGTCAGTCGGGTAGGGTTTATAAGTTTGTTGGGCGCTCAGCGACGCAAGTGACCCGGGTTGCAGGGTAGATACATGACTCTCACTGAACGCTGTCTAAGTACTTGACACATGTAGCTAGGAACAGCGAAATCGTATTCTATCATGAGTTCGTTGATCATTGACGCCAGGGCATATCATGCCGAATAGTAATTTGCAGTAGCTAACCCTATATCAATTCTCCAGACAAATACGTATTCACAGATCCATAATACTCCTTCCGAATGATTACTGAATATACAAGAAGGCCATACAGGCAGGCTGAAACAAACAGGAAAGGGAATAGACCGTTACAGTCCCTCGCCCAGGACCATCCACGCAATCATAGCGCCCCAGAGCCCAACAAAAATCACCGTCAGAATGCCAGCGCCCGCGCGATCACCAGCGGTAATAGGCTTCGCCTCGCCTGTATTTGTGCTGCTATCACTCGTACCAGCATTCGGGTCACTTGTACTATTTCCACCGGTCTTGGTGGTGAGAGGAGGGTTTGACTTCTCCGAAACAAGGACGGACGAGAGGATATCAGTCGCAATGATCTGTTGTTCCATGCCGATCGAACCGTCCCAGCTTGAATTGTACCATACGACGCCACACGTGTTGTTGCCGGCTCCGCTGCAGGAGAGGGCCGCCGCCTGAGCGGATGTTTGGAGTTTGGCGTAAATGCGATCGTACGTGTCAGGGACGATCAAGCCAACGAATGTGATCCATGTCGAGACGATGCCTTTGAAAAGGATTTCGTTGTAATTGCAGAGCGCTTTGGGTTCGCATAGATATTCGGAGAAGATTTTACCACCGCCGTACTGTTCAGGAAAGAACTCGTCCAGGAGTTTGCCGAGTAGACCGTCGACGACTGTTTTCCATTCGGCTTTCTCAGTCTGGTGCGGTTAGTACTGATGCAACACCGAAGGGAAGGGGACGAACATAGTTATACATATAAGCGGCGCCCATGAGGAACGCGCCATAATTGTAGGACCACTGATTGTTTCCCTGCGAAGTACAGCCGTCGGCGATATCGGTCGAGTCGGCCACGTTCCACGTTTTGTTGTTCACTAACGGCGAGGAAACAACCCAGTCCCAGACCATCTGAGCTTTTTCCGCGTAGGTGTCGTTGCTTGTATACCGGGCGAGACGCGCGGCGAGCTGGAAAAGACCGGCGTTGGAAATAGAGTTCTTCATGGCGTAACCAGCCTGGTAGGGGAACATCTGCCATCGCAGGCCGCCACCACAATTTTGAGTGTCCCAAGCTCTAATCTGTGTATTGTACACACCCTGCGCGAGCGATAACCACGAGTATTCGACATTGTCTTCGGGAAACCCGATTTCGGCGGCGAGCATGGCGGCGGAGCCCCAAAAGAACTGATCATCATAACCCTGATCTGGTCAGTACGATCGCACTGAGGCATGGCGCAATTGGGTCAACAGAAGGAGACGAACTAGGTAACTGCTGTAGTTGGATGGTAGATAGTCGCCGTTCCCCGCCTGGTGTTGCATCCCCTGAGTGATCAGGCTATTGTATTGCGAGTCGCCCGTGTAGTACCAGTAGAGCATTAGACTCATAAACAAAGCACTACCTTCCCACCATTTCTCCGGGAAGGCACCGGGATTCCCACCGGTCTCGTTTCCTGAATACCATAACAGCGATCCGTATGCGGTTTTCGAGGCGGCGTCTTTGATCGACTCTGTGAGGAATGTGGGTTAGAATGAGGCACCCCGGGGAGAAGAGGGGCTGTCTCTTATACACATCTAGATGTGTATAAGAGAACTGAATTTCGAGGGCAGAAATGCGACCGAGCGAGGCCAGCAAGGCCCCAAGGATAGCAAGACGCATGGTTGTTGATGCCAGAAGAGGGAGGGAAGAGCATGTAAGAAAGAGCGGCAGTGCCAAGGGATGCTCATCTCTTAGCTGGCTGAGTCAGCGCCGGATGCGGCGTCTGAGTGGTCGTTATTCTTAGCGGATTCGTAAGAGATCGAAATACTGAGGGAGAAGCTTTTCTGTGCCCGCTTAAGCCTTACGTCACCTCCGCGTGTCCCCTTGGCGACTTTCCCCTTTTCCCCTGGCCCTATGATGGTGTGCTCACTCGCTACGCACTGCTCAGACACAAAACTCGGTTGCCTAGATTGTCTCACTCGGAGGCCCTGAAAGACGGAACAAATACATATTACCCGCTCTGAGTCGT
This sequence comes from Aspergillus latus, assembly GCA_013306195.1. NCBI lineage: Eukaryota > Fungi > Ascomycota > Eurotiomycetes > Eurotiales > Aspergillaceae > Aspergillus > Aspergillus latus. The sequence goes on from VCRL01000183.1 coordinate 7,116, forward strand.
CTGCCCATCGGTTTATCCTTCCACCTGGCCATCCACAACTGGCCAGATTGCGGTCTTCGACTCCTAATCGATCGGTGGAGTCTCGATAAAACGTGCCTGGATTACGGTGGAGAACGAGGCTGAGCGCGGAATCCAGCTGTTCCAGCCTGCGGGTCACTACTGGCGGTGCTCGCGTTGTGATCGCGTTCAAAAGCGGTTCAAAAGCACAAGATGGATATCGGCTGGATTAGACACAAGGGTCACGACGCGACAGAGTCGATAAGGTAGGGATCGCAGATCGGCACCGTGGCATTCCTTGGTCGTTCCAGGAATGTGGGCATCGGCACCATGACATCAGGGTCTTCGTTCCGTCCCGGGATACGCCTGGGTGCCGTGGTTGACACTTAGATACAGGGTCTGACAGCGACGGAAGCAGGAGGAGAGATGCAGTAGGCATCTTTAGGCTTGTCTATGCCTTCTCCACTGGGCGTTCAATGTCGCTGCGAGGGCACATCCGGCCTTGACAACTGGAAGCACGGTTACAGCTGGATTGAAAACATCCTACCACACTTACAGCCTCAGAGAGCCGAATATATGCTTGGGAGGAGGAGTGAAGATGCGCAAATGCAACAGTGTATAATCATTGAATTTTGAACCTGGGGGCAGATTTTCATCTCAATGGCTTATGTTACTCCAGCTTGTTTGGTCCATGAAACCTGGACAACCCAGAGCACTGCGAGCTTCGCCATATAATATTACATCTTGTGGCTGGGGAATGGCCACCACTAGCCACAGAATCCTGGAATGGCACTGTTCACTGCTAGCAGGCCACGGCAAGTGACTACTCATAAGACCTCGCAGTACGCGGTACTTCAAGTGTAGAGTGCACAGCCGCCAAGATGCCAGAGATTAAGGCGAGGGCGAAGATGCCAAAAGGGGCAATCCATATGGTGATCCAATGGGCCATGTTCCGTGTATCTCGCAATTATCAAAGCAAGATTCCCAGTGACCCACGTAGAATTTCAAGGGGTCGCATCAGGTTACCCCTCCAGTACTTGAACTTTTCGAGATTATAACCCTCGTGCTTCTATGGAATGTGGAATGCGATCCTCGATTGTTTTTGTTGCTGATTTTCCTTATGATGTAGGAGGTTGGTCGTTAAGACGGCCTCTGAGTACGCTCTGGGAGGACGAACTCCGGTTCATTGTAGTGTTTGACCAAGAATATCCAGTGCTGAAACACATACGGGGTTCTTTGCCATTATTCCCTTGGGCTTCAGGTGGGTTTCAGGTTGTTCGTCCGTTAGGCGAATCCTCTTCATGTTCATACATTGATATGACAGAAGTATTCACGATTTCAGCGCTTACTGTGGGTCATGTGATATCGTGTTTATCATGATACTGTAAGGGTAAGTGAATCGTCAAGATCGGATCCGTGGCGCTAGGCACCTTCGTAATGGGGCTGTCCGGCATTGCACCGCGTCATCTGCGTCAAAAATCCAATGCACGCGGTCGTCTTGGGGGCTTGATTTATCTGATTGCTTGAATATTCAGCGAGTACACGCTGAGACACAGCCACTGTTGGACCGCGAAATGTGATTGACATATCATCCCTTATTGATTGCCCCTGAGATTGATGATCATGTCCGCCTGATCGAGTAAGAGTAATCTCGTATGGTTCAAATAAATCTGACAGGACTCTAATTTTCTAGGAAAAGCCGTCTTCATGAACTACATCCAAAATGCCAGGAGAAACCCTCGTAATCATTTTTATATTTAGGCTTTGGAGATAGCATCAGGCGAGGCCCGAACTCTTTAAGTATCTTGCGATGTGCGGCAGGTATGGAGTACGGCCACCATCTCTGGTAAAAGTATCAGCAAGCCCGATACGACAGGATGATTGTCGCCTTACAGCCTTCGTTTTATAATATGGCAGTAGAAAGTCGCCAGAGAGTGATGGGCTCGCTGCTCCAAGTGGATTTAGAGGATTGAATCATTCTCGTCGACTTACGTGTTTCATGGTCTGAAAAGCGCTTAAGGTATTCTGACGCTGTTCAGCTCATTTCATGATGTAGCCCGCCTTCCAAGGGGAATAATGCATTCTGACTTTGGAGTCTGATATTGCACAGCAACATGTTTGGGATACGACAGAGCAAGGAGACTGACTTCTATCCATTAATAATTGGATCTTCAGAGAGCAGTTAGAAGCAATCTAAAGCTAGGATGGTCGGCTGGCAGGTTTTATTTTATTTTGTTTTTATTTTTTATTTATTATTATTTTCTATCTCCCTCTTTCGTGGTTCCCCGCGGTAGCATGGTCTTAAAGCTAGGGCTACCGTCAGCGGCAGCAAACTTGTGACTGTAAGAGACAAGCATCATTCCCTGAGAGGTTTAGGGATTTTAAGCCCCTCCACAGTCATGGAAGCCATCTTTCTTCCCATAATCTACTCCTTCAACTAAAAGCGGTGCCCCAGAGCATGCAATTTCTGCAGGAATTTGGGATGGGCGACGCTTACCAGTGACGACCTCGAGGTCGGGCCAAAGGTTAGCGACGCAAAGGAAAAACAGAAACCGCATTTGATATAACTCGATGGCTGCCCTAGAGTCTCTTTAGCACTACTATCTCCGGCAGCAGCTCATCTCGTTCGTGCAAGTCCTCGCCGCATACGAGGGGAAGTCTAGGCCACTTCGAAGTACATGACTCAACTCGCTCAATTACTGGCTGCGCACTGCGTCAAATGGCTATATACTGGCTAGTGACATTTTATTCCTTCCATGCATTAGTTGAACAAGGTCCGCATGACTCGTGCATGCTCCCTGTTCCAAAACGCTACCGCGCGGCATCTCGGTCCCCCGCCTCGGCTTTAGCAATACCGAGAGAACCAGGATTAGCACATGAAGAAAGTCGCCACGACCGTGTATAATATCACTCTAGCATTATACTTCAAAGCAGATTCAGACTTTTTTCATTAGCTGCTTGACCCAACATGTTACATGAACCAGGAACAGAAACGCAACCATCCACTGTGACAACGGCAGCGATAGCCGACGCAGTCACGCCTCCCAGCAGCGCTGAATCCAAGTTGGACGCAATCCCCATAACAACCAACAAAATCTACACAAAAGACGATCTCCTCACCCACAACAAAGACGGCGATCTGTGGATCGCCATTGACGGAACGGTCTACAATCTGACGAAATTTTCCGAAGAGCATCCGGGTGGGAAGAAGAGTACGCATACCCTCTTTTATTTGTTTCTTGCGAAGGGGAGAAACTGAGGGATGTGTAGTTCTGCTCGGCGTGGCCGGCACAGATGCAAGCAAGAAGTACCGCAAGTATCACGGGGATAATATTCTGCAGAGGTATGCGCAGGAGTATAGGATCGGGATGTTGAAGGTTGAGGCGAAGGAGTCGGGCGGGTTATTTTCATTATTTAAACGGAAGAAATAAGTTTTCCTCGATTTTGTATAGATTATTACTTGGCAGCTACGAAAGATTCAATATCTCCAGCAATTCCAGCACTTCTAGTGAAGTGCCTCAAATACATCCTTGACAAGCAATCCTCCACACCCAGAAACACACCATCCGACAATGTCTTCACAAGCGGCGTGACGCAGAGCACCAAAATGGGTTCAGGGCAACGGCCTTGATAAAATGCACAGAGGCATCGAGATTCTTCTAGCTTCATTTTTGCTCAGGAATCATAAAGTGCTCTTCAGATCCGTACCTCGAATTCTGGAAACTCAATAGATACAATTGATATATGGGCTCCGTCTCCTAAATCGTCGTCCAAGAAGAATGACACATTCATCGGAGAGGTTTGTTGCTGGCGGCAGGGAACCGAACAGGACTACGCTAATACACTGCCATTCAAGGATCTCTGAGCTCCTTCCAAATGCTTAGAACTAGAGAGGTTGCCCATCAGGTATGGCGTGAAGGATGGCACAACGCAGAGGATACTGCTTTGTAGGCAGCATAGCTAATCGGGTTTTTAGGTTTTAAAAGTAGCAACTTGACTTCCACTGCCAGTTACAGTCCGGCCGTTGCAATCTTTATGTTGAATGGCCGCGTAGGCAGGAGCGGTACCTGCACGGCCAAAGCAACATCGCCGCCACAATCTACACAGCAGACTAGAAGCTGTCTTGTGGAGGAAATTAGGGTATGGGGAAAATCTGAGCAGCGGCCACACTGGAGGCCACAACGGGTCCGATATAGAAACTCCTTCAGGCATGGATTCTCGGTAGGAAGACTTGTGTTGAGCCTTATGTTGAGGGTGAAGAGGTTAGGGTTTTAAGGCGACCGAGTGCTGCGAAAGCCTGAGAGTCAGTTTACTTGCTTGCTTGCTAGCCTATTGGGGGACTCCTGAACGAGTTCTATTCATATGAAGATTATCTAATACGGTGAAGGAGGAGGTTAGTACCGGCTCCCGGCTTGCGGAGGAGTCCTTGACTGCTTGCTGTTCCCGCCAAACCCGACTGAGCTGAGAAGTCTCCTACGTCAGGTAACCTGAATAAGGATGATGCTCACTAGATTCAACTCTTATAAGTCTAATAATCAACTACGGCACAATACGATGATATTTTTCACAGCCTGTCCACTTTTGGTGGGTTAATTTGCCAAGATTAAAGAAAAAAATTAGGGCCGACCGCGACTCGAACGCAGGACCTAGCGGAAACATGAAACTGCAGCCGCTTGCTCTACCAACTGAGCTATCGACCCAGATTAAGTAAAATCTTAACATTGCTGCATTATCAGCTAAAACAGACTGAGCTAAACAGAAAAAAACCCTAAGTATATTCACGAGAAGGTGTTACAACTTTACCAGCTTCCCTCCTCGCTTTCTCATCCTCTTCCTCAGCAACCTCAACGAATAGCTCTTTTGCCAGTGCCTGACAAACCCGGGCGTCAGCGGATACGTTATCGCGACAGTACTCATAAACAGCCCGGCAACCGCCCTCGTCCTCCTCGTAGATCTGAGCCCAAACCCTTCGCGCACCTTTGGTGGCAACTGCTCGATGGTCACCGGTCGAACAATTGGCAGCAGCATCCAAGCAAATGGCTTCGCCCACAGCGGCAGTCCCTTTGGATGGAACAGCTCATTCAGGACTCCGCGCGCATCCGCCGTGACATCCAATTGGTTGTTCACTACATCCTCCCAGTAGGTCTTGAATGCCCTCCGGTCAACCGGCCACATCTCTCTCGGAACCTGCAATGAGGTCCCCATGCATGCAAATGCCTGATACACAAGCTCCGCCTTCAGCGGTGGCAGCTCTCCGTAAACCTTCTCGTACATCCCTACCATGCTCGCGTAGATCGTCGCCGCAACCCACAGCTGTAACTCGGGATTCATCGCATCGTACGCCTCACTCTTCCGTTGCCCGCTCGCAACTTCCCCCTTCACGCGAGAATGTGCCTTATCAACCCACTCCTTCATCGCGGCTTTCTCTTCGTCGCTCCCGAATATCATCGTGAAGATGTACATCTGCGTATACTGCGTCCGGCTGATTGTGCGGGAGGCGAAGGTGCTGTGGTCGGCTACGCCTTGGCCGACGAGGGGGTGGGCGATCTGGAGTAGGATTGCGGCAAGGCCGGCACCGAGGGCGATGCCTTCTTTTGCCACGGTCTGGAGTTCGTGGATTGCGAGGTCCGTCTCGCCGAGTGGGGTGGCATCGTTGTCGATGGTTATAACCACGGAGCGGGCTTCTTTGGGGGAGATGGAAGCCATCGTATATATGACCGTTGACGGTGGGGGAGTGCTATTTACTTGCTTTGGTCTCTTAAAAAAATGCACTGGATTATCTGATCATGAAATCGATGAAGATAGACTCGGGACGCTTGACTGGGGTCGAACTGGGTGGACGTGGACATGGGTCTTTTTCGGTTCTATATCTACCCCGTATATCAACCCCAGATATTGCCCCTCCATTTTGACAAGGTTACCGTCGGGCCGTGAGCCGGTGGGGTGGTTGTGTCAGTCTAGAAGTCATATGAACTCGTGCAGATAGCCCTGACTGGACCTGTTGTGCTTCAGGGAGTCATGGGCAATGGTAATAGGGGAGGGTTGTTAATAGGGTTCCCCGCGCTTACGCCACTTTCTGCAACGCTGGGCTCATAGATCTAACTGGTCATTGCGGCTTGATTGTTCTTGCGGGGCTGATACAAATGCCGGGCTATTTTGAATCCGGTATTGTGTTGAAGGCGTTATGCAGTTCGTCCTGGCTCATGTTGGTCTTGGATGTACAATTCGGGACTTGCGTTTCCCGACGACGGGTCGAATCCTTCAGTCACGCAAGTCTAGGCTCCGGTTTAACCACATGTACATCGGATCAGTGTGGTTGTGCGTGGCAGAGAGATTTGATATTGCAATGGATAGCTGTTTGAGATCCATGGTTTCGAGCCCGAGCTTGTTGATGCCCGCGCAGATAATTTACAACAAGTCTCCAGAATTCACGAAAGATAAACAACCTCTATATTCAAGAGTCCACCTTGCCTATTGAGACGATGTTCTAGTTGCAGTGTCATCTTCCATTTTCCTTATGCAATAGGCTATGCATCTTTATGTGAAGTACAACATCTGCTGCTGATATAACACGAGAATTATCTTAACCTGAGTCAGATCCTCTGACATACACCCAGGCCAGATAGCAGTCCATCGATGTGTAATTGCTACTCATGTGAAGCCCTTAAACACGAGCTGGGCCCGCGGGCCCAGCTCGGCACGGCGAGAACGCTTACTGGTTCTTTTCAGACCTGCCACCCTAAGCTTGCCCGTTCCAATTGCCCATTTCAGCTCTGGTACCTCAAGTTGAGGACGGTATCTACTGTACAGCCACTCTCAGTGATCGACGTCCAGGCTAGGTATAGGTAGGGCTGCTGACAGGGCCGGCCGAGGAAGCCAAGCTTTCTGTCCGCTGCGGGGTTGGACCCTGAAGTACTGTCAGATTCAGTACCTTCAATTCGACTCTAGATAGACATATAAACAGCTTGTCGTCATGACTGATTCTGATCCGGAGAGCAGGGTCAAGGTTCCAAACTGTACGTTGTTGGCAAGTGAACAGGCAAATTAGCAGGTCGCGACTTAGGTTGACCGGCATATAAACATTGGCTAGGGATGTTCCCGACAGAAGCCATTGGCATAAATATGTGCAAATCGAAGGGTATTTGGGAAGACCTTATGGCTATTGATCGGCTTTGATCTGTAGAGATTTAGAAGAGTTTAGAAATAGCAATAAACGGCGGATAGAGGTAGTGGTCTTGTACTCTTCATAAAAGCAGAAAGCGACACTCGATTTCTCTAATGAGTCAGATCCAAATTCTTGAACTGAAGCCTGGCTGTTGAGGCCTGGCTGTCTAAAGGAGTTCTACAAGAGCATCTATCTGTTATGTCTCGGATAAATTCAGACAGTCCATGCTTTGCCTACTCCATACGTAACGGGTATCCGCTGTCCGCGGACATCGACCACGGGCATAACCATGCACAACTCGACTTTTTAGACAAAACAGTTATTAGAACTGTCTTGGATCCGGCCAGGCGCCCAATCAAGACTGTCGGCCTGGACATTGTGGGCCAGTTCTCCTGATTTTGTGCCGCGGTTAGGCAGCACCATTCTCAGCCAGTGACACTGTGCTAAAGGCTAGGGAGTGGAGCCAGCCTTAAGGGGCTGACTATCTCTTGGCCTTCAGTTTAGTTTTTTATACTCCGCAGATATCGGTCAGGAAGAGTTAGGGCAAGGCTCTTCTAGACGTCGGGTCCATTCTGTATAGTGCCGTGAAGAGGACGGGTAGTGCTGGAGACGTATTCAGTGTCTATCATAACTTAGGTACTTTTTAGACAACGCAGCAGAAACAAATGAAGAAAGATAAGATGCCCAATTACAAACTATCGAATCCAAAGTGGGACAATGCAGGTGGATCGCTCGCGCATTCATCGGATAATGGATTGCAGGGCTGAGGATTTTCATTATCCTTCTGCCTGGCACCTTCAAATAAAACATCGGATCTCCCTTGCCTGTCTTGCTTTCCTGGACTTCTCTCTTCCCCAGACTTTCCCATCCACAGCGTAATCACAATGTCGTACCCGCAACAACCTCCCCCCGGGGCTTAGTACGTCTCTCCACACTGTCGATGGCGAGAGGATTGGCGTGGAATGAACTAACGTGTCATTGTACAGCTACCCTCCCCAGCAGCCCGGCTACGGCCCGCCGCCACCGCAAGCGTATCCTCCTCCCCAGATGCAATACCAGCAGGCGCCGCCGCCTGAAGAAAAGAAGGACCGCGGGTGCTTGACTGCTTGGTAGGCCCATACCCATGCCCGTCCTCATCAGACGGGCGGATGAAGTTTATGGAAAGATGTGTACTGATTGATGTGACTGATTAGTTTGATGACCCTCTGCTGCTGTTTCCTCTGCGAAGAGGCCTGCGAATGCTGCATCGAGTGTGCCGAATGTCTTTGTTGCGGGTGTTGATTGTCTTTATGCCATACGATATACCATTTACTATATTCAATGCATCATCCTCATTCAGTTTTCACTTTTCAGCTTCCGTTTCAAGTTCAGCCTCAGCTGAGGGCACTATTGATACTATAGGATTATTGATACGGATCAAACGCATTGACAAATACCCCCCTCGGCCTGCTCAGTGTGCTCATACCGCGCTTTAAATACCTTCCGTCTCCCTTGCCGCCAACAACACCATCCCCATCGCGATCCCAGACAAGCTTCCCCCGGAGAATCGTGTACCGCGGCCAGTTTGTGAACTCCATTCCCTCAAAGGGTGTGTAGTCGATATCATGATGGAGCATCTCGTTCTTCAGCTGGAACGGTTTCATCGTCACTTTAGAACTGGAGCCCGCTTGCACTGCTTCCGCCTGCTCGGCCGTCGGATACCAAATTACCAGGTCGGCATCGTAGCCTGGTGCAATGGTTCCCTTGCAATCCGACAGTCCGTATAGCTTTGCCGGATTCGAAGCCGTCAGTTCGACGAATTTCTGAACAGAGAGACGGCCCGTTAGAACGCCGGCGCAGAATAGCGAGGGCATGCGCGTCTCCAGCCCGGGGAGACCGTTGGGAATCTGCGTGAATGAGCTTGTACCCTTTTTCTTGCCGAGTGGGTGGTCGAATCTGCTCGATAGTCAAGGTTAGCAAACTCGTACTTTATCTTGCCAGTACTACTGTAGGTAGTTGATGTAGAATGTTAGGTAGGAACACATACTTTGACGGCGCATGATCACTCGAGAACGTCGTAAACGTCCCGTTCACCAGCCCATCCCACATCGCTTTCAGATCCATCGCATTCTCCCGTAATGCTGGCGAACAGACACACATAGCCCCATGGAAGTTCTCCCCCTTTAGCTTCTCGCTCGTGAAGAACAGGTAGTGCGGACACGTCTCTGCGTGGACCGGAAGGAGCTTTGTCTGGGCGCGCCGGACATGTTTCGCTGCCACGGACGAGCTCATGTGGACGATGAGGATCGGCACGTCGGCGAGTTCGGCGAGCGAAAGGGCGCGGTATGTCGCTTCGTCTTCGGCGATGGGTGGGCGGGCCAGTGCGTGTGCGTACGGTTCAGTTCGACCCTGGCTTTCGAGCCGTTTTGTCATCCAGTCGATCATGTCGGCGTTTTCGGCGTGGATCATCGTCGTCATGCCCAGAGAGCGGGTTGTGCTCATGACGTCTAGTAACTCAGAGTCCCGCAGGCGCATGGGTTGGTAGGTCATGTACAGCTTGACACTACTGATCCCCTCTTCCTTGACGAGAACCGGCAGTTCCTCAGCCAGAATCTTCTCTGTCGGATTGCTCAGGATCAGATGGAATCCGTAATCGCAAAACGCATTGTCCCTGGCCCGGCGGTGGTACTCTTCCACTACAGGGAAGAGAGACTCATCTGTGCGTTTTTGAGACGCGAATGCGAGGACGGTGGTTGTGCCTCCTGCAATTGCAGACCGGGTGCCCGTCTCCCAGGTATCCCCCGTCGGACTGTTGTCTTGTTGCAGGTGAACGTGGCTGTCGACGCCACCGGGAAGGACATAGGCACCGTCTGCGGAGAGAGTTGGTGCGGAGGGGAAGAGGGATGGGAGGCTTTGGCCGAGGAGGTAGATTTTCCCGCCCGATATGGCAATGTCTGTGTTTGGGAGGATGTCTGAAGCTGTTGCCTGGGTGTTTTTTTAGAAGTTGGAAAGGTAGCGGCGGGGATAGGGGTTGTACTATGGTAGCGTTTGTGATAATGAGCTCGATATTGGCCATTCTGGGAGGATTTTTGAGCTTTCAAGGTAGAATTGCTAAACAGCTGGCTTGAGTCTGACCGTAAACTGTTATCTATATACCCAAGATGAATTTGGAAGCTGTCTCGCATGCCTATCTATTTCTCCAAGCCCTGTCTCCATTCCATCTCCACGGGGTTCTTCTACTCCAACGGCCGATGATAAGATAGCTTTTGTGGCCTATCTGCCCGATAACCGGATATTTCTCCGGTATTTACATTTAAATATTAATAAACTTATCGAAATCAATAGTAACAGCAATATCGAATCTTCATCACATCCGAGATTCGACCAGACGTCAAGATGGCCCGAACGGTCCGCCTCGCCGCAGCCCAAATGGGCACAACCAACAAATGGGACGACCGAGCCGATACGTTGGCTCGCATGATCGCGCTGCTCAAAGAAGCCGCATCGCAAGGCGCGCAGGTCGTTCTCTTCCCCGAAATTGCCTTCACCACATTCTTCCCGCGGTACCTGATCGTCGACGAAAACGAGCTGGAGAGCTGGTTCGAGCATGGCGACGTCCGCACAGCACCCAACACAAAAGCTCTCTTTGATGCCGCCCGTGAATTAGGCGTCGATATTTGTGTAGGCTTCGCAGAAGCCACTGAATCAGGCGAGCACTATAACAGCTGCGTCTACTATCATGCTGCCACCGGCGACATCCTCTCGCGGTACCGCAAAATTCATCTCCCCGGAGACTTTGAGCCGCTACCTGATCCAACAGCCGTGAACCAGCTGGAGAAGAGGTACTTTCTTCCTGGGAATCTGGGGTTCAAGGCGTTTCGAGTGCCGGGTCTTGTCGAGCATGCCCTCAAGTCTAATTCTAGCCGTGCTCCCAAAGAAACGACGAAAGGAGACCCGATATTGGGGCTCATGATCTGCAATGACCGCCGCTGGGCCGAGTCCTGGCGCGCGTACGGACTGCAGGGCGTTGAGATTGTTCTGTGCGGGTATAATACTAATGGGTTTGCGCCGCAGTTTTGGGGACAGAGCGGAGACATGTCCCGAGAAGAGGCGGAGGCGTTTTCACTCTTCCACCATAAACTCGTTATGCAGGCACATAGCTATACAAACGCGACCTTTTCCGTCAGTTCGGCGCGCTGTGGCAACGACGATGGGAAGTACCCCCTTATCGGGGGCAGCATGATTGTGGACCCTGAGGGGCGGGTCATTGCAGAAACGAAGACAGTTGCGGATGAGGTGATTGTTGCAGACTGTGATCTGGAGCTCTGTAACGCTGGCAAGAAGCGGACGTTTGATTTTGCAAGGCATAGACGTGTGGAACATTATAGGATTCTGGTGGAGCAGACGGGGATTATTGAACCGCCTCTGCTTGCCGATACGTCTGCGTCTGGTGGCATCGAGCAGGTTCATGATACTCCTGTTGAGATGGACTCGACGATATCACCCGATATCATCAGGGGAGATACTGGACCAGGCAAGAGACACCGTATCCTATTGATAAACCCCAACGCCACTCGGTCCATGACATTCAAGTGCCTTGAAATGGTCGCGCCAACATTACCCTCCGATGTCCAGGTCGACGGCTTCACATCGCCGCACCCTGCGCCCACTGCGATTGAGGGTTCTCTGGATGCAGTACTCTCCACGGCCGCCGCCGTTCGCGCCGTTATCCCCATTGCAGGGCAGTACGACGCTTTTTTGGTCGCTTGCTATAGCGAACACCCGCTGATCAAGGCGTTGAGGGAAGAACTCACAGCTCCTGTGGTGGGTATTATGGAGGCATCTCTTTTCGCTGCGAGGACACTAGGCGGTCGATTTGGCATTGTTGTTACCTCGTCAAGGTCTGCAGTTCTCCACACCGACTCAATAAGACACTATGGATATGATGGGTTCAGCGTCGGCGTGGAGAGCTGTGGGCTTGGCGTCCTTGGTCTTGAGAGGAAGGGGGAGCAGGAGGTTCTTGATGCGATGTGTGGTGCTGCCCGAACACTCGTCGAACGTGGAGCGGATGTGATCACGCTCGGCTGTGCGGGAATGACGAAGCTGAAGGAGGCGGTTGAAGAGGCGGTTGGACCAGACATACAAGTTGTCGATGGCGTCGTTGCTGGGGTTCATCATCTCGTTGGGTTATTGAGGATGGGGGGAAGGACAGCGAAGAAGGGGGTTTATGCTAGTTCAATCCTGACGAGGGAGAGGAGAGGGCAGGATTATCTGTAGTTTTGGTATATTAAAATCTGCTTTCTACTGATAAGAAACGCCCTTACTTGCAGCGACGTGCCAAAACCCTAATTTCTGTTATAGTTTCTCTCTCCTAGAAGCCTCGTCTGGACATCTCAGATACAGCGTCAATGAAGAAAAAGAAAAAATTGCTTTAGCAAACTAAACAGGAACTTTCAAGTTGACCAGTATAGGATCTCAGCCTTAATTAATGCTGCTAGAAAAAAAAATATCGCATATCTAAAGCAAAAGCTACGCAGAGACACTCTCCTTCTTCGGCACCACCCCCTCTTCAACCCTAACATCCCTATCTCCCTCCTCCATTCCCTCAAGCACGATAACCTTCTCTTCTACCTCAAATGGCCAGACAAGAAACAGCAAGTAATAAACCACCCCAGAGACAACGATGCTCACCAACCAACTGCAACTGTACAAGTAACTCGCTCCCTTAGGCACGCCGTCCTGCCCCGTCACCGCGGCCAAACCGGGCAGATTCGGCGCAATGCCGCAGACAAAGGCAACCATGGCGCGTATATTCACGCCTTTGGTGAAGTAGTGCGTACCATGAGCCTCATACAGCGAGCGTAATCGAAGTCTCCGCCCCCGACAAACCCAGTAATCAACCACAATCACCCCAGCAATCGCACCAAGAAACAGACTGTATCCGCCCAGGAAGGACGAAAAGCTTGCCGCGCTTTTCTGGATATACCACGGCATACTGAGGATACTCAGCAGCGCGCAGATATACGCTCCGCGACGCGTATCGACGTACTTGGGGAACCAGAGGGCCAGATCATTCGAGAAGGAAACGCTATTCGCGCTGATGTTCGTGCCGATCGCCGCAAGGGACCAGCAAAATGCTGCGAAGAACTGTGCTGCACGGTTGTTCCACAGCACCGCGACTTCGAGCGGGTTCCATGTCTGTTGGCCATAGATCACCTCGCTCGCGCTGGAGACTGTGGCACCGAGCACTCCGCACAGCGAGACGAGAACCACCAGTCCCACGGCCTGCGTCCAAAACACCTCGCGGGGCCTCTTTGCGTACCGCGTGAAATCCGGCATGTTCAGCGCGAGCGTCGCCTTTGGCCCGATGGCTGAGGTAACACACTGCAGGAACACGACGGCCACTGGGGTGCCGTCCGTTATCTTTGACGGTTTGGAAAAGACTGGCCCGAAGCCGTTCGCTGCCTTCACGGCCCAGGCGAACAGGACGATTCCGAAGATCGGCATAATGCACGTTTTCACGATGAACAGGTATCGCAGCTTGGACACTTTGAGCCATAGCAGCGGTGCTTGGAGGATGATGGCAAGGAAGAAGCAGAGGAGTTCGGCAGAGGTGATTGGGCCGGAGGATGGGAGGTGGTTGGGGAAGTGGTTGAAGGACGGCCAGATGGCGCTTATCATGGTCGAGATGCATTGGCCAGCCTGGTATGTCTGCGTGCCGAACCAGATAATCGCGACGATGCCTCTCACTGCATGTTCATTATCAGAGGGCTTGGTTCTGACGGGGCAAAAGGAGGGGCTGGAGGAAGCATACCGAAGACAGCAAAGTAGCTCCCCTTCATACCAAAGCTGGCTCGTGTGTAGATGGGGAAGTTGATGCCAAAGATGGCGCCGACGTAGCTATTATTAACGCATTAGCCGCTTTTCATTCATACCTAATTTGTACCCATCATGGTCCGCAAACAAAAGGAGGGGGATATATACCCATCAAGCATAGCCGGAATGCAAACAAGAACATGTCCGACGACCACGGCCGCAATGGCCATTGGCGCACTGAGGCCCTTACTGACCGAAGTCGACGTCACTAGCATCACGAGTCAGCCTAATCGAGCCCTAACCAGCAGTTCTCGGGCCAGGAGCGGACAGTACCTTGATACATGCTAATACTAAACGCCTCCGCGACCCAGAACCCCAGCAAAGACGGCCATCTCCACGTGCGTTTGGGAGAGTCGAGCGGGATCGGGTCGAGATCTTTGTTGGAGGCGGCGGCTTCGGTAGCCAGGCTGGCGTCGCCTTGTTTTACTCGCAGTCTTTCTCGTAGTCCCATGGTGCTTGTGATTTTGGACTGCGAATGTCAATGCAAATTGGGTCGGCATGATGGAAGAGGACCCGAGTAAGTACAACAGGAATGTTATCGTCATCCGATAACTGATAAAGGCGGCCGACTCTTATCTATAGTTTTATTTGGAGAAGGACTGATATGCATTATCCGCACTAGTGACGGCGAGATAGCAGTAAAACGATTGGATGATAACCTCAACGCTTTAACTGGATACAGTTAATCAAGCTGATTGTATAGGCCTGGGCCCAGCTGATAAGATAGATCGCTATAACGTGGCCACCAAGACCTGGTCCTGGTTTCCGGAGGATACGGAAAAGATGTAGATGGAACACGAGAGAGATCTAATTGAATAAGCGCAATATATGACATGAAACGGAGAGCCAGAGCTAGATTTTCGCCTTCCCCAGCTTCTTCTCCTCGGCCTTGAACAATTTGACCAGCTGCCGGATCGACAGATCCAGCAAGACATCCTCCGATCCGCCCGGAATACGCGCTCCAGGGACATCCCTCAGGATGGCCTCTACCAGCTCTCCCTGCCCCTGCCTGGTAAAGCCGGCGCCGCCGAAGAGCAGGACTGCCGTCTGCGCACACTCATTCAACACCATCGCCCCCTTTGCTTTGGCCAGCGCCGTGATGCCGCCTAGCTGACGATCCGCCTCTTCCTTGGGTAGGTTCGCAAGCTGGTAGAGCAGTTGCTCAACAAACGCCCACATCGTCTCGAGCTCCGCGCCTGCTTTTGCTAGCCGGTGTCGCACCACTGGCTGGTCCATGAGCGTCTTCCCAAACGCCTCGCGCTTCAGACAGTAGGCGAATGCCGTCGAGAGCGCAACGCGAGCTTGCCGAGTGACGCCAACGGCGATGGTGAGCCGTTCGTGGTTGAAGTTATTCATGATCATCTTCATGCCGTCGCCTTCGCGGCCGATCAGGTTCTCTACAGGGACTTTGACCTCGTCGAGCTCGATGTAGGTGGTGCCGCCAGTGATTTGCCCCGCAACTTTCAGGCGCTGCATCGTCACGCCGGGGTAGTTTTTCAACGGAACGACAAGCAAGGAGAGGCCGCCTGCGCCGGGTCCACCGGTGCGTACGGCCATGGTGCTGTACTCGGACCAGATGCCGTTTGTGATCCTGCAAACTTAGCACAGTATCTTACCACATTACGCGACAGTAAAGAGGATGAGAGAATAGGCGTACCACTTCTTATTCCCGTTCACAATATAGTACTTTCCGTCTGCACTCTTCGTCGCCGTCGTCGTAATCCCTGCAACATCGCTACCCGCATCCGGCTCTGTGATAGCAATGCAGTTCCTCTTCTTTCCAGTAAGCAAGTCGGGCAGGAACTTTTCTTGCAACTCCTTGCTCCCGTACTTGATGATCGGGGGTGTGCCGAACGCGAATCCCGCCGTTAACGAGCCGCTCGGCCCGCTGAGTCCTGAGCGCGCCATTTCATCACAGTAGATGCCCGTGTGCAGGTAATCCCACTCCTCGACCTTGACGCCGAGGATGTCGTGGATGCCCAGGCGCTTCAGCCAGGCGACTGGTAAGGGAGCGGGAAGGTTGGGCAGGAGCATGTTTGCTTTGCAAAAATCCGAGAACACGTGCTCGGGCACTGTGCCGGCTTTCTCCCACTCCATCGCATGCTTGAGCAGGTTCTCGTGCAGGAATGCGCGGCAGGCTTTCTGGAAGCGCCGGTGAGATTCATTGTAGTAGGGGGAGGGGAGGCCCCTGAGGTAGGGAGGTTCAGCGAAGGGAACGGTGGAAATCTCGGCCATAATGCTTTGTCACTGTTCTCTGCCCTAGTGAAGATTGAATGAGGCCCAATTACAGGGTGGTAACAGTTATATGGCTGAGTTCACGAATGCAGTAGAGGTGAAGCTGAGGCTGGCTTTAGATTGGCGATCCCCGCATTTCGGTTCAGCCGAGGCATGCGGTCCGAGGCTAGGGAGTGGAGAGAACAATACAATACTCCGCTGTTATTACTGAGATGCAAAGGGATGCGGGATGACTAATTCTTTATTCAATTGCCCAATTAAGTACACAATTCACAAAGCTTTACCTAACTGAGTAGGTTAGCTGTGCGACACAGCGCATATCGTCCTGATATATTCGGTTTGGTATGCTGTCGCAGGTTCTCGGTAACCGTAATGAGCACCGAATGCTTTTACCATGTATATCTTGTATACCTACAAAAGTCGATTTCAACTATCGACCTGTCACCTACAAACCCTGTTCAACACATGAGATTAAGAAGCATTTGCGGCCGGGCCGTCCCTCGGAGTTTCGGCTTCGGCGACTAAGATTCCTTCGGTCTGGGTAGAGGCTAGCCGTTAGATATCACTTTATGACGGGTAATGTATGGCGTACTCTTGAGTAATTTTGTTTTTTATTCTGTAAAGTTCGCGTTGAACAAACACTGTTGTTCTGTAATACACATTTACGGGTTGAAAGTTGGACATGACGTGTATTCGAGTATTCTATTGAACTGCTGGTTCGGTAACTTACATTCAAGTTTGGAGCTCAATTACATAGGTGGGCGAAACCGATATCGTTGGAGTGAGAATCACCATCACCTATATTTGCTCGACTGGAACCCGCCGGTTGGCCCAGCCAGAAGCTCCTCGTTGTCTGCTCAATTTCTTGCGGCTCAGATATCCAGGATCATGAGTTTGCCCGGAGTGTCTAGTTCGGTTGCGGTACAACTCGCACGCATTGCCGTGCCATGGTATATCGGCAGGTGCATATAACGGCATGCCTTTGTGAGTCTCCAAGCCGAGATCCCCGAGTGCAATCACGAGCATCGAGGGCTAGACAGGTGAGGCCCGGTTCTTGCCGGCCGAAACGGAATTTCATTTCTGTTTCAATCGCGTAGCATAGCTCCAAAGCAGCAACATAGCAATCTGAATGCCATGTAGCAAACTGTGGACCCGCCAGTCACGGGTCTTCTCTGAGACCCAAAGCAGCGCATGCAGGTCTGGCAATAGAGGAACCAGAAGGTGAAATGTTGACTATGAATCTGTTGGGCTGTCAGTAGCTGACGCAATAAGGTGTATAGTGAGCGCGCACAGCCAGAAATTTCGGTATAATGGCATGAAAATTCTTAGCATGATAAAGTTAATAGGTGAAGGGGAGGATTGTGACTTCGAGTTGTTATTTTTGATTGTGCTGAGAGGAGTTGCTTCGGTTAGTGGTGATTCGTTAAGGTGGCTGGGGCCATACTGACAGCCGCAGGTATGTTTGAAGGATGAATGTGTAGGAAGATAGTCTAGAAGGTGACTGAACGAGGGTGGGTGTGATTATACTAAATGAAATAGTAAATGAATGCACGAAGGCGGACGATTGGCAGAGATCGGATCCCCGCCGAGGCTGAGGATTGAGATTGTCTATCGGGTGGATTAATGGGCTTTATCACTGTACTCAAAGCTATGTGGCCTTAATATTGAACAATGCGCTCAGTGCCTCAGACTGGCAGATGTGGCGGAGAATTGTCTTTGCTACGGGGATGACCCGTAGCTACCAAACCCTAATGAAAGCCTAAGCAATGGACGTCCACGGCTGGGATCACTAGATCGACGCCACAATCTTGGCTCTATAGGGGTGAGTAGGCTAGTGAGAGGACTCGATACGCATTTCCATTTAGTTTTACTTCGAGGCAACTCTCCAAGATCGGAAGCTTCTACGCTCAACTGTCAGAATCGCATCAAGAAACCCCATCGTTGGCTTTGCTGGGCAGCAGCAAAGTAGAGACATCGCAAAATTGCCAGATCCGCAGTCAAGTCCCTGGGTCGTCTACTACCTATGTGGGGACAGGTTGGAGCTATACTAGTAGATCCAGGAGCTGGGCTCAGCCTCCTCGCTAGGGGACCCGCTAGAAGTCAGTCATCACATAGTACAAGAACAAGGGCAGACACCTCAGAAGTTCACATCATATCTTCTCACAGGCTGTAATTCCCTTGAAGACCAACATAAGCACGTCTGCATCCAAGAGACGCTATGGACACCAAAACAGCGAGATCCTCGCTGAATGCGCATATCGACGCCACAAACCACCCAGTAGCACCGTGTAAAAGCCATATAACGAGTGGAAAAGCTGCCAAATACCTCCGCACCATCGGGACAAGCTCTATGCTGTAAGTTATCCCAGGCTGATCTGCTCTTCACCGGTGGGAAGATTTGTTGTACTGCCTGGCTTATTCGTTACGCTAGTATCGCTATCTTCAATTAAGGCGCCTCCTTCGCGGAGAATCTGTGTGAGAGGTATGATGCACTGGACTTCGCTAGGTACATCAAGTACCTCCACCACCTCGTCAATATTGTCATGCTCTTGTCTGTCACGGCGCGGTGGATATGGAAGAAGAATTCACCGCAGGGGCACGAGAAGCCAGGGCAGGATCAATAGCCCTGTGATTCTGTCTGCTTGGGGGCATACCAGGGCGAGCAACAGAGGCTTCTCGTCAAAGATGTACACGGAAAGAATGATGGCGCAGATGCTCGCTTACATTAGTGTAATAACGAAACCCAAACAGGAAAGGCAAGACGTGGGTGTTTGGTCGGCTTTAGGGTTTGAACATAACCTTACACGCCTACCTTCATATGGCGGTTTTCGAGCCGTACCTTGTATAAGTTCTTGGTTGACAGCTTTCAGCCAAGCAAAGTCACGTCTCATCTCATACCTATCACGAAAACCACTCAAGAGCCATGCCGTGAAGGCCGAACGCACGGGGAAGAGTCGTTACACTAGTGAAATGCCTTGCGTCACTCCGTACTGGGCAGGCCAAGGATAGCGAGTGCTCCCGGTAGTTTTGCTGGCAGTCAACAATTTCACACTGTATTACAGAGCTTACAGATATTATAGCTTATATAGGGGCGATAAAGATCTGCTTGCCTTGTATATGAACCCCAGGAATTCCTCCTTAGGCTCTCCGAGAACTTTACTTGCCCGGCTTTCAGCTTTGCACGGTTGTTGCGCTTCAGAAGGAAGGTGTACAGGGTTGGTGGTATATGATCCTTTCTACGAGATTCAAATAGGCATCCTGTCTAAGAGATGCAATATTGTAGATTAATTTGCACTGAGGGAGCAGTTGATGCTGGCCTATAAATACTCCTGCCAATGGAATGTTATATTTATATATGGCCGTTTCGGTAAGTGAAGTGCCACATTGCTCGCAAAGAGAGATCTCAACTGTTCCTCTTAAAGACAAATATATCAAGCACTGTAAACAAGCGAAACCACCAGGGTTCAGTCAAGCGTGCTCATCGATTGATCAATAGCGCATACCTGCACTGCATTTCAAGCCGAAACAGCTTAGTTGTGAGCAGGGCATGAGCCTTGGGGAATAGAGGGGGTCTTGGTCGGCTGGGCGCTCTCAGTGGAAGCAGCGGTCTGAGCGGGTGCCTCAGTCTCCTCCGGCGCCTCATCATCCTTATCACAAGCTCCCTGATACGCATCAATGCCCTTTTGAATATGTTCCGCAATACTATCTGCCAGATTCCCTGCGATATCGCCCAGAGCACTGGGCACCTTGCTCACAATAGCACTGGACAGGCCCTTTGCGCCCGTATCTAGTTTCTGCAGGCTCTGCAGGGTGATGCAACCCTTGCCAAGATTGTTCACCTCGGACTTTATACCGATAAGGCTCGTGATTGTAGAGTCCGTGTCGTCAGCGAGCTTCTGGGTTGGAGAGACCAGGCCCAGCGCGTCGAGTTGAGAGAGTTGGTCCTGCCCGTTCACGGTGGCTGTGCCGGAGGTGATTGTGGTTGAGGGCTTATTGGCTTGGGACACAATGGCGTCGGCTTTCAAGGGCTTGGACGTGATTGCGGTGCCGAGAGCATTGACCTGGGTGTCGATATCGGTGAGGACGTTCTTGATTGCGGCGATGTCGCGCTCCGTGAGGTTGATGGCGCTGGGTGCCGCGAGGGCTGGAGTCAGCAGGGGGAGGATAGTGAGGGCGGTTGTGAGCTTCATTTTTGGGGTTAGGCGTGAATCTTGTGTTTAAATATATGAAGGCACGAGTGTGATTGACTCTGGATTTGAGGTGACAAAAATGATTCGAGTGAGGTTTGTTCTGCCGTCCCTTACGGAATCAGGACTGGAGATTATATACCCCAAGGAGAGATGAGCACATGGGCTTCTCCTCGGCCACGAACGCCTGATGAAGCATTCTTTTATGGGCCCAGGCCTATGAAACATGACTTATACAACCGCCGAACTCTCAATTTCGAAGGAGAGTCAGGGAAGGGTAAGATGGGCCTTTCAGAGTATGAGCACATGTACACTGTAGGAATCAGGGTGAAACGGGAGTGGGCGATCTTACCTAGTTATCGACCAGAGAATAGCTGAGAAATTGTAAAACAAGTTCTACCTTCACATTAGTGAGTCGAGTCAAGTTCTAAGTTGGGTTCAAGGGGCCAATTTCTGGGGTACCTAATCTATACGTTCTGTCACGGACGCAGCATCTCATGGCAATGGACCTAACCCGAGAATATTCTTGCTGGAATCTCTCAATTAACCAGCAGTGAAAATCCAACTATCGTGAAAAAACAATTGAAAATCATGAAACTGCGAAAACCCTACAACGGTCGTTCCGTGGGGATGAGCGTAAACAGATATTTGGCTGTCCCTGGCAGTAGGTAGTGGATGGGGATCTGCGCCACTTGGCTGGAAATCAGGAGGAGATTGAAACAACTGCAAGTGGAGCAATCGCCTGTTCTCGTGATGCCGACTGGCCCCAAATGTGTCTGGCTAGGCCTTGCCGGCTGGAAAATGAAACAGTCACGGATACACCCGAGGAGCTCTTCGAGAGAATATTCACTCCATGCTTTGCTGGAGTTTAGCCCTAGAGTATGGAACTGACCGCAGCCATAGGGGGAACCAGAAAGGATGGCAGCCTCGTAGTCTATTCTTTCACTCTTACGTTCTATATTTTTTTGACCCGAAATTCTCTATCGCAGAGTGAGACCAGAGGCAGTCTCCATCGAAACCTACCTGACAAAGGGCAATGCAACTCAATCTCAGATGCCTACGACCAGATCCTGTTATACCCAACTTGCGGCGTGGGAATTGTCGATAGTCGCCTGATTGCTCTGATGGCAGTCGGACTGAGGGTGTTCTGTATTCTTCCACCCGTTTTGCTTTCCTGCAACACAAGGCTCTACCCGTCGTCAGCGTCCCAGCAGTCGCTCTCACCCGGAGCACAGCAGAGACAAGATGGTGGGGAAGCACACTTACCTTGCTCTGTTCCCACCTCTCCAATAGCTCACTCAGATCATGCCGCCCACTCCCACTCTCACTCCCGCTCTCTCGGTGTCCCAGAAACGCCTCAAACAGGTTCCATTCCTCCTCATTCCCGTCTCCAGACTCATTGACAGCCACCGTCCTCGCCAATGTGTAATACTCATACATATCCAGTTCTGCCGGGCGGCCGCTGGGCCAGTACCCCCTCGAGCCCGCCTCGTACATCAACGCATGGACTCCACGACCTAGCTCATAACAAGCCGGATCAAACACTCCATCGCGCTTATCGATCTCCATTCCGCGACGAAGTTTCCACTCCAATATTAGCCGCTCTGCACCGCCAGAGAGGAGATACGACCCGTCGGAGACTGAGGAGAGCTTCAGGCCGCGCAGCCTGAATGTGTTTCGGGTGAGAGGGACGAGACGGTTGAGGTAGGCGGACTCGTTAAAGTCAGCGAGGCGTTCGAAGCAGGGAATATGGTAGTAATCTGCACGAAATAGCATTATCATTAGCACATTTGTCACCTCTTTCCCAAAGAGTCTAGTCAACGGGTTAGGGACGCACCGGAAGAGGACCGGAACCAGCTGACCCCGCTCATGCCCGGGTTCAGGGCCAACCGCAGTGAACCAGGGGAGATTCCCCCCTTGCAGCCGGGAAGGCTACATGAAATCGGTGCTGCATTTGTGTCCGGGACTCGCTCAATGAAGAAGAGGGGTTGAGGTTGCGGCGCATGAGCAGAATCAAGGCCGATATGGCGGCGGAGGCGCGCGCGTTCGTTCTCTAGCTCTTCAATCTTGATTTCAGATGAATATGAGGATGAGGATGAAATGTCATGGTCGGATGCAGTGATCTCGACGATATTCACGTTGATCGTGGCTTTTTGGTGTTTTGTGGAAGAGAGAGTGTGTGATGGTGGTTGTGGTGGTCGTGCGGGGTCAGAGAACGAGATGCTTGGCGCCATTGGATTTCAGATTTAGCGACCTACAGAAATCGAAGAAATACTCAGTGAAAGGTTCAGTGCGCGAGAGAATCGCGATCAGGTCATATATAAATTAAAGAAGAGCCAGTCTTGGATTGACACTCATCATTGACTGCCAGGATGCAGCTCATCTCGAATCCTTTCCCTGCTTACACCAATGATGCCGTCCAATATCGCATGCACATGAAACGTCTAGGCCAAATGCAGTTAAGTCGCTGCCCGATTCTCCTGGCTAACGGACGCTGACTGCGCGATTTATGGGCTGGACAGAGAGAGCTGAAGCCAAGGCACAGACCGCATTTTATTTCACCATCAGCTCCAGAGCTAAGACGGAGGGTCCTGGGTGGAGTGCTACCAAGTTCCTCGCTGGGCAGTCTATATAACCGGCTCCGCCCTTGGAGTCTATTGGGAGGGGACCGCAACCGCCGCAATGACCAGAGTACAGGAATGTACAGGAAATGTACAGGAAATGTACAGAAAGTGTCCGGGGAAATGCATGGGAAAACGCATGGGAAAACGACACTTACTGTGGTACTTGAAGCGCAAGGGTGTCGATCATGACCTTGATTACACCCACTACACATTGCAACGGCCCGATATAGAGCAGCAACCGCATCGCCCACTGGCAGCATCGAGTCGAACCACGATCCCGCATCATGCAGCCAAAAAGGCTTTATGAAGACCACTCGGCGACCCTGACCCTACTGATCAACCGCCAATCCAACCTCAAACCCCGCAATGAAGGCTATCCGCATCCCGAACATCAAGTGCCACGCACCTGGGAAGGGAACGGACCAACCGAGGTTGACTTGCCGGGGCGCCATATAAATCCACCCCTCACATCATGCCATCGTGCCACCCCGGATTGATCCACGATTCAACGTCGAAGCAGATAAACAAAAACAGGCAAAATGCAAGCCGTTGTCTTCAAGGGGCCCCTCAAGGTTGCGCTCGAGGAGCGGCCTATTCCCACAATCCAGGACCCGACCGATGTCATTGTCAAGGTCCGGTACACGGCGCTATGCGGGAGGTACGTCTACTGGCCCCGGTTCCGTATCCTTCATCATTTACTCCCAGAGCCTGGATTTGGTCTGGGCTAATATGGGTACTGTACGTTAGCGAACTCCACGTCTTCCGCGGCCACCAACCCTCCGGCACGGAGTTCATCATGGGCCACGAATTCACCGGCGAGATTGCCTCGGTCGGCTCGTCCGTTTCGAAATTCAAGCCCGGCGACAAGGTCGTCTCCCCATTCACCGTCTCCTGCGGGGAATGCTTTTACTGCAACCACAAAACTTCCTCTCGGTGCGCCAAGTGCCAGCTTTACGGGACAGTGATTCTCGACGGCGCGCAGGCGGACTACGTCCGTGTCCCGCTGGCTGACAGCACGCTCGTGGCGGCACCAGAGAAGATCGACGAGAAGAAGCTGGTTTTGATGGCGGATATTCTGCCGACGGGGTTCTTTGCGGCCAAGAATGCATTCAGCGGGCTTGACGAGAGCACGATCAAGGGAAGCACGGTGGTTCTCTTCGGTTGCGGACCGGTCGGAATCTTTGCGCTGATCAGCGCGCTCGAGTATCAACCCAAGCACCTTATTGCAGTCGACTCTGTTCCCTCGCGATTGGAGCTGGCAAAGAGCCTCGGTGCCGAGCCGTGGAATTTTGCGACTGACTCGGACGGCCTCAAGAACCGCGTCAAGGAACTTACGGACGGCCGAGGCGCAGACGTGGCGATTGAAGTCGTCGGCCACAGTGATGCGCTGAGAATGGCATTCGACATGCTACGCCCCTGGGGCAAGATCTCCAGTGTCGGTGTGCATAATGGGGAGATTCCCTGGACGGGTAACGAGGCGTATGGCAAGAATCTGCAGATCCAGATGGGGCGGTGTCCGGTTCGCAGCATCTTTGAGGATGCGTTGAAACTTTTGGAGAAAAAGCAGGATGCGATTGAGTAAGTTCTGCCCTGTCCCAATAATCTTGTTGAGAGGTACTGACTAAACGGCCAGTTTCATGGTGAAGGACATTCGCCCGCTTTCACAGGCGTTGCAGGCGTACGATGATTTCAACCACATGAGGTCGCAGAAGGTTATCTTTGAGGCGGGGAAATAGTCTGATGTCGTTAAGCGACTTTTTACTGCACTGAGCATAACCCTCTTGACATTGTGGATAAAGCTGTTATGAATGAATGAAACTAACTTGAGAACGGCCTTGACCTCTTCAGCTCAGCATAACCACTTTGCTATCTCAATATACAAGAAGTATCGGAGGATTGACAGAGCAAGGGAGAGGCTGCCGATGCTCCTTGAGAAGATTACCGCGGTAATGCTGCCGTTGATCAAAAATGTAGCTCTGCTTCAGAGTGTGCGAAAGCCAGTTCTTGGAACTTTGGACGTGACGGAGCAGTCGTATTGGAATCTATGCATCGACAAACTCAGAACGGAGGTGCAGATAATCTGACAAGGACTGCAGGTGCTCAGCAGCGTAATTGGGCCTACTGCAAAGACTGCCGCCCTCACTCGACCCCAAGCTACTCCAGGCCTGCATTATCCCATCTGGCTTGCAGTGCACAGTCAGCCTTGGAGGATACCTATGCAGAGCTCCCTTTTTGTCCACATTTTATTACGAGCAGTTTTGATTCGTCCTGCGTGCGAGCAGCTCACCCGCTGATGGTATAGCTCCAGCAGCGGTTCTAGGGCCGTTTTCGCATTGCAACATTTGCGTCTAGACACGATCAGCCATAGAGACAGCTGCAAGGCAGCTTGGATCAGAGGATAGCGGTCACTGATGTGTACACGGGTAGGGGCGCGAAAATTCGGATCATACGCATCATGGTTTTCACCTGCTATGTGAATGTTATCCTTCGTAGTCTGGATGAGACAGAACCTCTATCTCTTGATTGTCACGTCCAATATCTCTACCCTGGGTCATAAAATTAGAGCAGATAATCCGTCATTGGGTAGCACCTTAGGTTAGAAGTAGACGAGGTCACCTAGACGTGCAAAGCCGCCTCTGATGGCCAAATACAGAACATCAACTATCTAGGTGTTAATGACGACCTTAGATATTTGTGCCAGAAGTGCCAGAAGCCAAGGGCCAGGGTAGCTACTACTGTCGCACTGCCGTGAAGGGATGCTGCCTCCAGAAGAAACGTCGACATTATGGTATTGACTGAATAGATCTGCTTTACTTATTAAATACTGCGGGGGAGTGTAAATATCCCGATTTGTCGCGATATGTTTAAAGTGGCTGCTGAATCTTAGGGCAAGACGTGGCGAGAGGCCCACAAATTACCTAGCCATGTTCACGTACAATGCGTAACTGCGAATTGCGAATCTTGGTCATTACATATGGTTTCCCACTTCTGAGCTCATATATTCTACTTGCGTCATTTCCAGGGACACAGTCCTGTGTAAAGTCGAGGATCTGCGGTCGGACGCGGATACGACTGAATTTCCCGTTAAGGCTACAGACCCTGTGTTGGCTGTCCCACAATATCATCATTCAGGTCTGTTATAGATCTGTCTTGCCAGCTGCATCTTCGGTACCTGGTTAGAACCATCTCCTAAGACATACCCAGACAAATTTCAAAGTATCAATGACAAGGTAGACGCGTTTCACTTCTGATTCCACAAGGACGATCAGTCCAGGAGCCTGACCATATTCGTATACATTCCTCCAATCCATTATAAAACGGCTTTATCTGCGAGCTTAACTCATTTCAGATTGCACCGCTGTGTTTCAAGTAGCTATCTTCCGTAACATGCGCATCATTCTTCTCGAACTTCCTTTCCTCTCTCTCCTCAGCTGCGGGCACTGCACTCGCCGCACCACGCAACGCCGCCTGCAAACTGACCCCCCATGACGCCGCCTGGCCATCTGAGGAAGAATGGAACGCCCTAAACGCGACCCTCGACGGTACGCTGATCAGAACTGCCCCTGCTGCATCCTCCTGCTACCCTGAGAATCCGTTCAACGCACCCACCAACTGTACCGAGGTAACGGCGCACTGGTCATACGCGGCGTACCATGCCGCCTGGCCAGAGAGCATCGACTACTCGATCTTCACGGACCATGCATGTCTTCCGCCTACTGTGGATGGGTATGTTGAGGCACGCGGGTGTAGCATTGGGGCTTTACCGGTGTATATTGTCAATGCTAAGAACGAAGCGCAGATTGGAGTTGCTATGAAGTGGGCAGATGACAGGAATATTAGGGTTGTTGTTAAGGGAACAGGCCATGATATGAGTGGAAGGTTCGTCAGCATTGCTACCCTGACACCCATGACTGGTTTTTTTTTTGGCATTTCGGTATCTGACTGGACTTCTTATTTAATAGGTCAACCGGCGCACACGCCCTCTCCATCTGGACACACAACCTCAACCACTTCCATCACGATCCTGCCTGGCGTATCCCTGGGACAAATAGCACGGCTGATGTAGCCATCCTCGGCAGCGGAAACAACTGGGGCTCTGCATACACGGCCGTCCACAGTATCAATCGGACACTTGTAGGAGGCGAAGACGCACCCGTTGGATTGGGCGGTCTTATACAGAACGGCGGCCATGGATTGTTATCAAGTACGCACGGGCTCGCATCAGATAGTCTATATCAAGTCACCGTTATCACGACTGGTGGCCGCCGTCTTGTCGCCAACGATGTGCAGAACAAGGATCTATTCTGGGCTGTTCGTGGCGCTGGAGGCGGCCAGTTTGGGGTTATCACTGAGTTTGTGCTTGCGACACATCCTCTTCCAGAGAATGTGGTTACTGGTGGTCTTACCTTTTATGCTGATCAAGGAGCCGGGTCGAATGCAAGCGAGGCGTCCTTGGATGCCCTCGTTGAGGCGGCAAGGTCGATCCCTGACCTCATGGACTCGGGCTTGACGGGAACAGTGATGGCCCTGACGGGCTCACAGGCACCTTCCCTTCTTGGTCTCAGTGTCAACGAGTCTCTACCTGGAGTTGCAGGGGTCATAAGTCTCACGGGGTTCAACTCCTCAATTGCGGCTTTGAACACGACTTTCAACGAACTGGCATCTCGGCTCTCCAGGGCCTCTGGGGAAAATGTCACCATCAACCCTCAAACCATATCCTCGCAATCCTGCTGGTCCTATGCAAAGCCAGATCCTTCGGCCAGCTAATCTGCCGGCGCAAGCAGTATAATAAGCAGCCGTCTCCTCGGCCGCCGTGAGCTTGTCGACACCCCACGCGATCAAGTTCGACGCTACCTGCGCCAGATCCTCACCCCGTCTCCTGGTAAGTCCGGTTCAATGGCCCTCTTCGGTCTGCAGGGCGGGCCCGGCACGTCCGGGACTCCGGAACTCCGCCGCGGGAGCGTCCACCCTGCTTGGCGCCGTGCGTACGTGCATCCCATGACCTACGGCGCGCCGTCAACTCCTCTGCGGATGCGAAGACGGCGCTGAAGTCAGGCGCCGACTGGTACGAGGGGCACATCGAGCCGGTCTGGAGGGAGTGGACCGGCGAAGAGGGTGGGAGCTATGCAAACGAGGGCAATGTGTTTAGCAGCACGTGGAAAGGTGATTTTTATGGACCGAGGGACTCAGGGATCTATGAAAAGTTGCTTCATGTTAAAAAGAAGTACGATCCGAATGGGAGTTTGTTCGTCTGGGGCGGCGTTGGGAGCGATGAGTGGGAGTGTGATCCGCAAACCGGATTGCTTTGTCAGGCTTGAACAGCTCTCTGTACATTACGAATCTTCTAATACTATCAAGCTATATCTATATTACATGTATACTCCAAAGCTCATAAATAGCAGCCACCTGGTTCTCCAAGCCATCAGTGCCACATTGACGTCCTCTACACCGGCAGGAAGGGGTATTCCGGTTAAAACTTTTAGGAAACTTGTACTCCACTGTATACACATGGAACACTTGTTCTCTTGACTCCTGGTAATAATGCATGTATGGATTACTCGTGGGGCCTAAAATTAGCCCTGAGCTGTGAGCGTGGATGTTATCTGGCAATATCACCGTAATGAGAATATCACCCGGCGATATAATCGTGCCGAAGCCTGAACCTTGGACGTACTGGTCATGATCTAGGCACTTTTACTAGCAGGCTATCTCTTCTACTTGGGCAGGTTTTGCAGCTTTGGATATAAGTACAGTCGTCACGAGATGTGTCCAGGGCAGCTTAGGGAGTAAATGTAGTAATAAGCATGCACGAAAGCGTTTCTCTCGTTGAGCGGCTACCACTTTATATATACCAAAACCACCCCTGAGAACAGAAGAATGGAAATACTGAGGATCGAATTTGATAGTCTTGGGTATAAGGTTTTCACCTGCGCATTCAGCAATTACCAGCGTCCCGTCCTTCACTACTTTGCCGCAATAAAGAGGTGTACTCTTTCAAGGGAAACTCTATATAATTTAGATTCCCTTTCTATCTGCATGTTTTACGAACGAGGATTCCGCAAGAGAAAAGATAACAGGACCAGGTCATCAGTCATAACCATGACAGCGCTCCTACCTACTCTGTCCACCCATCCCCAGCTCCCAACATCCAATTCACCCCAACAAGCACCAGCCCATGCTTCTGCACCCACTCCGCCGCCTGAAACGACCGTCTCTGAACAAACTCCTCACCACCAACATCTTCTTTGCTCAAAGCCAGCCCTTCCGGTTCCCGGAAAAGGAGGAATAGATACCGATGAGGGCGCGAACTGTGTACACCACCACCAGAATCAGCACAAAATCGCACACAACCAATGGAGATGCGAGGATCATCGATTACGTACTCATCCTTTGGTCCTGGCCCAAGGTACTCCGTCAACGTCTTTGCAGACTCTGCGCTTATGCCTTGTGAAGCCGTCAAGCCGGAAACAACCCAGTGCCGCCAGTACGCGAACTTTGGGTCGTCGGGAGTTGGGGCGTCGGGATCGACGAGGAGCAGGGTGTACAAATGACTTTCGGGGGATTGTTCCTGTTATCAGATGGATTAGAGGGTTAGAGTTATTTTGAGTGGTGAGCTATGCGCACCTCCTTCACGAACGAAACTGTTGGCGCCGACTTCACCTCGCTAACGCGGAACAGGTTCCCCAGGCTCACGGCTTTCTCGCCAAAGGAAATGCTGAGCTCTGTTGTGGGTTTGAAATCGTCTGGAATGAGTGGCGCGGAGCCTGGAACCAGGGCTGCCTGGGAGAGGGAGGTGGCTAGGGCTTGCGCGTGGGCTTGGAGGGGCATTGTTGATTGAGATTTACTGGGATCAAAAATGAAAAACAATGTATTTTCTTACTTAAACAGCAATTGAAAGAGGAGGGAGGGGAGCTGTATATCAATAAAAGAGCTCTACTGATAAAGGTATCTGACTGGTGGAAGAAATATCTACGCCAAGATGGTGAGGGGTCGGTGCTGGCCTGTCTCCGGGAGAAAAGAGAATTTATGGAAGAGAATCTACGGGATGATAGCAGGATTGCTATGGCGCCAATATCTGTTTTGGGACTGCTGGGATTGAATCTATGATCGATGGCTGCACCGTTCTGTCTCTGGACAGATTTGACTTCATGACCAGATGGCGGACTATATCTGATTTTAACAACAGAACAACGACCGACTCTAGCGAACTTGGCAGCCAGCGCCCGGGATATAGTCCCTCCAGTCATCGAGGACTACCAATTTCTACGGTTGGACTTAGAGCTTCACCTGAGCCATCCCTCCCCTCGTCAGATTCGCCCCCCCGTCCAGCTTCAGATCAATCCCATTCCTGAGAACCACCCAAGTCAGCATATCACCACTTTCTCCAGGTAACAAACTTACACATAATTCGCTCCCGGTCCAACCAAGAATAAGATTGCCGCGCCAATATCATCTGGCACACCCAGTCGCTGTCGTGGGTTCGCCTTCTTGAGCTCCTTCTCTCCACCTAGGATCTCAATCAAACCGTTTGCCAGCTTCGACGGAAAGAAGCCGGGCGAGAGGCTGTTCGCCGTGATATTTCTTGGACCGAGTTCGACAGCGAGGTTGCGGGCCAGGTGCGTCGCCGCTGCTTTGGAGATGGAGTACATAATGGTCCCGTTGTCGCCACCGTGAGAGACGACGGAGCCGGCCACGGAGCTGACGATGACAACGCGCGCCGGAGACGAGTGCGATCCGGCTGCTTCAAGGAGCGGAAGGAATCTGGATAGTCGTTAGCTTTGACCATAATGGTCGGGTCCTGGGGGCAGCGTACAAGCGCACAAGGTTGAAGACACCGCGGACATTCAGGTCGACGACCTTCTTGCTCGCCCAGTCCGGGGACGTCTCGAACGGGCCGCCCCATGTCGCTCCGGCATTGGCGACGAGTATATCGAGCTTCGGCTCGATATTTTTCACCTTGTCGACCAGGGCCTGGATTTCGTCGGTCTCGGCAGCGCTTCCCGGGATGCCGATCGCCTTGCCCTTAATTCCGGGCAGAGCATTGAGCTGAGCGACCGCCTGCTCGACGCCGGGTGCTTTACGGGCTGTTATGAAGACCGTTTTCGCTCCGGCTCTCAGAAACGTCGTTGCTATGTGCAGACCGATACCACGGGATCCTGGGCGGTTAGTATAAAAGTGGAGATGCGGGGACTGGACGAGATGAGCTCACCTCCAGTCACCAGGGCGACTTTGCCGGTAAGGTCGAAGTAGTTTGGGAATCCTGGGAGGTCAGACATGATTGTACAATATTTTCTGGTTTTTGTCGCACAGCGGTAGGCAGAGAGCGAGGCATTTTGTAATATTTGAACAGGCGATGAGCCTCGGACCCTGTTACAGTGCTTAATCAGCTGACGATCATCTACACGTGACGATCGATTTTCTATACACCGACTTTTCGAGTAGTAATTTCAAACCTACATAGCTCAGTCAATATAGCTTCAATGGAGTCAGCGCTAGCAGCAATAGAAGCTTTGGAACCTGGAGAACGCATCAACTATACTCAAATTGCGAGGCAGTTTGGTGTAAACCGAGTTACACTCTCCCGAAGACATCAGGGTGCGCAGGGTACAAAAAAAGCCCAATATGAAAACATGCAACTGCTCAACCCCCAGCAGACAAAAGACCTTATAATTTATATCAATAAGCAGGCCAAGAATGGTTTATTCTGCTCCAACCAAATGGTCAAGAACTTTGCTGCGGAGATTGCTGGTAGAGAGCCAGGAAGTAACTGGGTTTCGCGCTTTCTAAAGAAACATGAGGACAAGCTTATGAGTGCCTATACAACTGGGATTGATTCCTCACGCAAGAAGGCTGATTCTGCCTTCAAGTATTCACTTTACTTCGAGGCATTGAAGCAGAAAATGGATGAATATGATATCCAGCCAGAGGATACTTATAACATGGATGAGAAGGGCTTTCTTATTGGAATTGTCTCCAAGGCCAAGAGGATCTTCTCTAAAGAGTCTTTTATGAATGGGGGCATCAAGCAACATCTTCAGGATGGAAATCGGGAATGGATAACTACAATTGCTTGTATATGTGCTGATGGAAGCTCGCTGGCTCCTGGCCTTATCTACCAGTCATCTGCAAGCAATATACAAGATACCTGGCTCCAAGACTTCAATCCTGAGGATCATAACTGCTTTTTCACCTCTTCTGCTTCTGGATGGACCAATCATGATATTGGTTTGGCATGGGTTCGAGATATCTTTGACAGGGAGACAAAGGCAAAGGCAAGAAGGCGCTGGAGACTCTTATTTCTAGATGGTCATGGGTCACATGTTACCATGAAGTTCCTGGACTACTGTGAAGCTAATAAGATCCTCCTGGCCACATATCCTCCTCATTCAACACATTCCTTGCAGCCTCTTGATGTTGGCATCTTCTCTCCTCTGTCCAAGGCCTACAGTGATGAGTTAGAAGCATTTCTTCATGCCTCTCAAGGCCTCAGTGCAATCACAAAACGAGACTTCTTCAGGCTATTCTGGAAGGCCTGGAATAAGGCCTTATCTCCAGCAAATATTGCTAGCTCATGGAGAGCAACTGGTTTACTGCCTTGGGATCCTGAGGTTGTACTGGTTCGCTTTAGAGAGAATACAATACAAAGACCTTCATCTAGTGAGTCTTCACGATCTGTACTGCAAGCAGACGACTGGAGAAGAATTGAGAGGCTTCTTAAGAAGGCAGTTGCTGACCTTCATGATGAAAATACCAAGAAGTTGAGCCTCACGATGCACCACCTCTCTACAGAGAATATCATGCTGAAGTCACGCTGCAAAGGCCTCGAGGAAGCTCTATTAAATGAAAAGAAGAGACGGCAGCGTGGAAAGCCTCTTGCATTTCAATTACAGGCCCCAGAGAGTGGGAATGCAGTCTTTTATTCTCCTAGGAAGATCCAGCAAGCGCGGGACCTTCAAAACCAGAAGAATGAGGATATACAACAAGCTAGGGTTGCAAAGGAGGAGGCCAAGCTACGTCGACAGCAAGAGAAGGAGGAGAAGAAGCGAGTTGCTGAGGAACAGAAGAGAAATAAGGCTTTAGAAAGGCAAATCCGGTTGCAAGAAGCAGAGGAGAAGAAATGCCAGAATAAACGCCAGAAAGAGGAGGCTCGTATAGCCAAGGAGGCAGAGATACAGCTTCAAAATGATATCAAGGCTTCT